>BQKN01065918.1:110915-136190 GCA_022839385.1 Asparagus kiusianus | reverse complement strand
TCACATGTCATACACTTGCAGCGTAGGAAATTTCCTACGCTGCCAGCTCACCTCCCGTTTTCTCTTAAAAAAATTACTACTGTTTTAAACTAGTATTCATATCTTCAAAAAAAAAGTCACAACATTAGTAACATTATTGAATATACTACCCGATCTGGACCCAAGTGTATAATGACATTAGTAACATAAAATACATCATCTACTCCTCTATACAAATGGGAGAACCGAATAGTCACTATTCATACTACAGTAATGCTACAGGAACATTTATTGTGTTTATTGTCACTGTAGTAAACAGGAAACGGGGGTTATGTCTTTTTTGAGAAAAACACTGTAGCACACGGGAATATTGTAGCAGAGACGAGAACTATAACCATTTAAAAAGTTCTAACAATATTACTGTAGCGTTTAAAAATCGAGATTATTGTATGGTATCGCATTGGCTATATGGTAGATACGCCCGTGTCTGAGTAGATAAAACTTTGCATATGCATCTCCCCCAATTATTTACAGACCCCGTCTTTTTTCAATAATTACTCTTTTTTCCTCCCCTCAGTTCTCATATGCTTTCTTCTAGGGTCCATATCTCTCCACGATCTCTACTTAATCACAATTATTGATAATCTAGTTGGTGATTATAATTTTTTCTTTAATTATAAATTAGGAATGAGTGCAAGACATTGGGGGGCGATTAGTGTTAGGTTTAGAATGTACCACAGTTAGCCTAAATAATCAATGGTTAGAATAAAAAATAGGAGTCGCTCAACTACTTTTTTGTGGTGTAGAGGATCTAAATTCTTTTTTTCCATCATAAATTAGATTCTACAAGAATATAGTGTTTGGGTCACTTGGTTCGCCGTTTTAGTGGCCGATGAGCATACGGGCCACTTGGCGGTGGCCGATGAGCATGTGGGCCACTTGGAGATGGCTATTCCGGTAGCTTGTTGCTACGTCATCAATGGTCTGTCGATTTGCTTCATGCGCTTATCGACGTCGAATAATCTTCCTTGATTCAGATAATGACGTTATCGTCTTCTCTCTGTCTCCAACTGTGTTCGGGGACCTATAGATAATTTTTGACACTTACAGATACCCCCTCTAAAGTATTTCAGACTCATTCTTTTATAGAGGAGTCTGGAATGCTTTGGATAAGATAGGCCATGCCCTCAACCTCTTTAGTATTTTGTCGAGGAGATCGCATAGAAGGACAAGTGGACTACTTCAATTCTTAACTTCTTCAGGCTTCAGTATGTTCAGTATTTTGTCAAATATATGAAGTTCTACTGGCGCTGCGTTTATCGTCTGACCGTTATTGAAGTTTTGAACTGGAGTTGGTGTGTAAGTTTATGAACTTGGCTCATGTTATTGAGTTGACTTTGAACTGACTATCTTCATCGGAAATTCATATTTGACCAACGTTGACCTAGGGCTACGCGTTGACCGACGTTAACATAGTTTATACTCGTATGTTTGTCGGAGTTTACATAGTTTAAGCTCTTAAGGCTTTGGAGCATGGCGGCCCCAACTGTTAGAGTTACAGGACCAACTGTTAAAGCTGATTCATCTGCATGTATAGATTTTATCCTGAAGTTGTTGGATCCTCAAGTCACGAGACCGACTAATGGAGCTGGTGCGTCAATGACTCTTGTATTTATAGGATTTTTGGTAAATCCTCATCTATCAATGGATTTGATGAGCATTTACTGACTATGTTTGAGTTGGGCTAGCATGCAGATTGTTTAAATCCATTCTGCATATAACGTTGTGCTAAAAGAGTTAACTTTTTTAGTGCTATGATATTGAATACATACACTTTATCTTTCTTACGGGAATAGACTACCCGGCAACGCGTGTTAGGCGCTGACTTATCCCTTCTTAGGATTCAGGGTAAAAGTCCCCAGACTTAGATTCTGGTATCTTTTTTAATCGGTGAAAGACTAAATCGGTAACGCATGTCAGGTGTTGACTCATCCCTTCTTAGGATTCGAAATAGAATTTCTCGCACGTGTAAGGAACGGATTATGGTATTATTAATAACAATCTGCCACAATGTTAAATATGCGGGCTTTTGTCCTTTTTACGGTCAAGGACTAACCGATAATACGTGTTAGGCATATGCTTATCCCTACTTAGGCTTCGGGATAAAGTTCCCCGACTTGGACTCTGGTATCTTTTTCACTCGGCAAAAAACTAAACCGGTAACGCGTATTAGGCGTAGGCTTATCCCTATTTAGACTTCGGGATAAAGTTCCTCGTGTGTGTAAGGCACAGATTATGGTGTTATTAATAACAACCTGCCACAATGTCGAATATGTAAGCTTTTATCCTTTTTACGATCAAGGACTAACCGGCAATACGTGTTAGGCGCTGACTTATCCCTACTTAGGCTTCGGAATAAAAGTCTCCGTGTGTGTGAAGCATGGATTTTAGATTTGAAAATGGTGTCTTCTTTTGAGGCAAAGACGAACCCGATACTGAAAAGAAAGAATTTTATATTCTATCTCCAGTTACAAAGAAAACTCAAAGTGGGATTTCCACTTTAAGAATCCCGGAAGGTAAAACTAAGAGTCAGATCTCTACTCTGAGAATCGAAAAGATTCAGATAATCCTAACTGTCGGAAGGTTTGATTACCGAACTAAAGGTGAATTTCTCATTTATCGAGAGTGAATTGTGGGTTTGGCCCTAACTATAGGAATGTTTAACCAAGTGGGAGTTTGAGGCGACCCTAATTGTAGGAAGATTTGATCGCTAAATTTGAAAGTGGACCTCTCATTCATGAAGGAATCGAGAGGAGATTTTGGTCGTGACCCTAACTGTAGGAAGGTTTGACCGAGATAAACAATGAGAGTGAGAGCACAAATCACAATTGGAATGTTGACTTGTACAAATCACTCAGTAGGGATTCTTAGTGTTAAGTGGTAAGGACTTAACACAAAAGGGTTTGACAATTGTCAAATATTAGTAGACTAAAATCCTAAGCATTATATCTGAACTCTAATAGTGTGTGTGTGTTGAGTGCACAGACACAACGAGATTTTGAGTGGATTAAATCAGGAAGAATTTTAGTAGACCCACCGTCAATTAATTTGATCAGTGAGGGATTTTATGGTGGAATATTATAATCGTCAACACCGGTGGGAGTTTTTTGTGAGGGAAGATTGATCCAACGAAGTAATCAAATCTCATCTCAGCAAAAGAGTGCTTGGAAGTTGGTGGAATTGATCCCGACAATGAGATATGTTTCACCCTTGAACATTCAGAGTCCGAGTGGGAGTTTCTCATTTATCACTTCTTTGTAGTGATCGGGTTACCCCTAAGAATACACCATATAACATTCTTCCAGGAACTTCCCGTTACATGAATCATCCACCTCCAGCTTTCTTTTCAAAATCGGGTCTAACATTATACTTAGTTGGATGACCGAGTTATCCTTAAGAATACCAGGCATGGCACTCTCCTGAAACTTTTCATGAAAGAAAGGAAACAATTTAGACTCATATACTTATTGGAGTATGCATGGAGAAGTTTATCCTCATACACCTGTTAGAGGATTAAGAAGCAGTTTATACTTGTATACTATTGGAGTGTGCATTCGGCTTAATTTAGCATTATGACGCTAGCTTCAACTAAGGTTTGGATGCTATTCTTGAGAGCAAAGCAAGCTTTGGTAGGATGAAGGATCCTCCTGTGGTACGTACAGTACTTTGGATCCGTAGTATTGTCAGCTTCCTCCTGATTTACGATAGGTGGTAGCTTAATCTTATTGTTTTCAAGGAGGGATTCGAAAATGGCCGGAACATCTTTGTCCTTGAAGGAGTACTCTTTTTAGAGTCTCGGATTCGAAGTCTTTTACTGTCTTCGGGGTTGTTGTTGCGATGTCTGATTAGCGTCAACAACTGCTGCAGGTGTCTTCCCTTTACCACGGGAGGCGAAGTTCGAATTTGTAGGGTTAGTCTTTGGTTGGTTTCTCTCGGCTTTCTTCCTTCTGAGAAATCATTCGGCCTGCTCTCCGCGCACCTTCAACTCTCTCCAAGTCTTGTACAGTTCTATTCCCATAACTTCCAAGATATCAATGGATAGGTTGTTATGACAGGTTTGGAGAATGAAGTCCTCTATGATCAGATCTCGGTAACTCACCGCCTTATTTCGGAATCGCTTGACGAAGTCGTCAACCGTCTCTTCGTCTTCCTGTTTCTCCTCCAAGAGTGTCCTGATTGATACTTGGTGTCATCATCAAAGAAATTGCTGAGGAATAAGCCTTCCATATCATCCTAGTTGTTGATGCTTTCAGGCTCGAGACGCAGTACCAATTGAAGGTAGGCCTGCGAAGGGTGCTAACGAATGACCGACCCATCAAACCTTCAATGCCGGAGATCACTCCCAAGTGGGATTTAAAGTAGATCAGGTGTTGAGTAGGCAAACCCTTTCCGTCGAACAACGTGAAGTTGATTAGGTTGAAGTTTGCCGGATACGGGATCGACTCCCACTCTCTTGGGTAAGAACATAGAATACCAGTCTTCTTCACCTCTCGAGCAGACATCAGAGCGTTGATTTTACTCTCGAGGTCTTTCATCTTCTTGTCCTCGTCTGTATCATGCTTTGGACGATTTCTAAGAGGAACAACGCAACCACCCCCGATATTATCATCCTTGGTGGGACCACCTCCAGTGTTGTTGTTTCCAGTGAGGCCACCCCCAGCATTCTGGTCAACGAGAGGGTTATCAGTATTAAGATGTTCATCCATATCTGAATCGCTATCTGCTTGGTTAGCAATGTTGCAACAATTGGATTCACCAAGTTGATTAGACAGAGTCCAAATCTGTTGGTCATGCTCCTCCTTCATCCGCATCATGGCCATTTCCAATTTGAACTTGAAGATCTCTTTTTGCTTAGCCAAAGCATCCTTAATGATTTTGGCCATTTGCTCGGTATTGATCATAGACGCCTCGTGAGATTGTCCTGGGCTGGATATCGTATTGTCAGAAGCGACTGCAGAGTTAGCATCTGATGCTTCATCATCTAAGGATAATCCTCTATTCATTCTCTGATAGTCCATACGCCTAGTAGTTCCCGTGCGTAACCGAGTTATACGTTAGGATACGTCCGAAAAATGACAGGGACTAAAACTATGCGTTGACTTTCCTTTATCGACCATATTGATAGTGACTTCTGGGAGTTCGTCATCTTGCGTACCTGATCTTTTTCTATAAAAATGCTTTGGCTTGGACTTGATTGTTCTGGTGGAGATTTTTTCAATACCGAGACCCTCTGTGGAGCGGTCTTGGAGCAGCTATACGCTGATAATACTATCCTGATTAGTTTGACATACATACAATGAGAGTCCACTTCCTGTGTACTTCTCTTTCGAGATTTATTCGTACCCCCAGCCCGATAGTACAACTCATTAGCATAATTACCGGAGCAATCTATCACGTGTTGGCATGACTTCTCAGGTATAACGTCATTGTCTGATGAACATGTTTCCTTTTGAGAACTTGTTGCTTTGTTGGCGTTCCAAGAGTCACACGTTTGGACCACGCTTTCGTGAGTGCAGGACCCCAACGGGATCTTGGATAATAACACACAGTCCGAGGCGGTCAGTTGCAGGAGTTTTCCCATTAAGGAAGGCTTTGACTCGTTGCGAGGGCGTGTGCGACCCCCAGCTCGATGAGTCGCTCGGGGTTCATTCATTGGGCCCAAGCGTTCTTCGATCGAAACTTTGCTTCGATCCTCATGCAAAGAACCCAGACGATCCACCATCCTCATCTTGAATCGAGACAAGTCCACACTGCCGTGGGGCTCTACTGGAGGTGCGTGATTCGTCGGGACAGGAACATGGGTTGTCAAATGTAAAACCCCAAAAATTTGAATATAGTATGATAAATAATTATAAATATGTTATATGGTGAAAATAATGTATTTTGATGTTTGAGTATGATAGGAATTGATTTGAAATCAATTCAATGTATATTTGTGAATATATGAGTGTAAATACACAAAACATGCACAAAGGCAATAGTGAGAATCTGAGAATTTTGACTAGTTGAGAGTTTTTATGTTTTACATATTGTTTCAGTTAGAATCTGGAAAAGTATATAAGATCAAAGTTGTAGGTCTCTTCAAGAGCTTTCTAACGAATCTTAGATCACCTTATTCTGAGATCGTATGAGAAAGTTACAACCTTTTTACCAAAGCCCAGTCTGAGCATGACCCAGAAAACTGTGCAGTCGACCGCCGTGGTCGCTGCGGTCGACCGCTGGGCGAACCTGGTTCTGTCAGTTCTGTTTCGGGTTAGGTTTTGTTTATACCAAACCCGATTGTTACCCTAGGTATATATACTCGCTTTGAAGCTCTCAGAACCCTCTATTGAACCCTAATAGCCTCAGCCACCCTCTCTCTCCTCTCTAAACCCTAGCTCGGATTTTGACGTTTTTGGGGCGTTTCGAAGGATTTTCGGTGGAGTTTCACTGTTCAGATTGAAGTAGGATCAATCTCACTCGTTTTTGGGTGTTCATCAACCCCCTCAGGCGAGTAACATCTCGCTCAATCTCTCACCCATGTTTTTACGAGCTTTTCTAACGATTTTAATGAGTTTTCTTGAGCCTAAATCACTATTTTGTGTACTTATATAGATCCTTATGATATGTGACATGAAAACTAAGTATTTCAATTTTCAAATACTCACCAATGATTTTGGTTAAAGAGATCTAACTGAAAACGTTTTATTAAGAGTTAAATTTCTGATTTTTACTGTTTTATAAAGTTTAAACACGGGTATACATGTTCACGATTTTTAGTGATGATTTTTACATGCTAAATGTTGTTATATGATGATTTATATGTGTTAGAATATGTGATATATCGTTTGGAAGCAGAGATGTATTGTTTGGATCAATTTTCGAAACAGAGAAAAACCTAAATTTTGGCATCTGCCAATCTCGTGGTCAACCGCAGTGCTATGCGCGGTCGACCGATGGGCGTTCTATCGAGCAGAACGTCTCTGCTCATTTTGCGGTCGACCAGAGTGGCCTTTGTGGTCGACCGCGATACTGTTTGTGCATAATTCTGTTTTGTTGTGTATATTGTGTGTACGAATTGTTTGCCTCGATTTTTCTAGCATTAAATTTATAGTATAGAACATTTGTCTATATATGGGAGTGACATTATGATATCAGTTTAGACCCGTACACTAAGGTACGTGTGTTACTAGTATATGTGTACCTTTTCATACATATGAATCATGGACGTTGACAAAAGTTATATATAGTCCATGTGTTGGATATGCATTCACCTTTCAGTCCTCGTGTTGGACTATAATCCATTGAAGTCCTCGTGTTGGACTATAATCCATTGAAGTCCTCGTGTTGGACTATAATCCACTGAAGTCCTCATGTTGGACTATAATCCATTTCAGTCATCGTGTTGGATATTTACATATTAGACCATGTGTTGGACATTTGTTAAGCTATGAGTATGACACTTACCTAAATCGGGACATGACATGATTATATAAGATTCGGACATGATAGCTACCTAGGCTGGACATGACACTTATGTGATATTGACCTTTGACACTTATATGATTTCAGCGTGACTTTTGATTAAGTATTGAGATAGGCTATTTCTTTTAGTTTGTATTCATGTATTAGACTTCGGGTTTGGTATTTAGGGATTTACAATTTGAGATACAAGGTATATATATGAGGGTTTCCTTGTTTGGATTATTTCGCTCGACGTACCTACGCTCGTGTTGAAATTTCCTAAATACTAAAACCCATTATTTGCTAGGATCAAAGATTTTAACTATTATGAAATAATTATATTTTTTGTATACAACGAGCCCTTTCCCTTAGGGTTGGTTGTGATGTTGCTCGCTAGCGCTTTGACGCACGTTGTCCCTCCCCCTTTCAGGTAACGAGCCAGAAGCCCGGAGAGTCGCAGGTCGATGGTGATACACTATAGTTTCAGCTGTCTATTTAGTTATATTTTATTTATGGAGCTCCACTGTAGACTTTTTTTAGACCTTTGAGGACTTTATTCTAGATGTTATAAAGGCTATGTGCCTTATTTCCTTTACTCAGACTTGTTGTATTTGAGATTTGTTAAGAACTCCAGTTTATTCATTTCAGATATTGACTTTGTATTTCTGTATGTTGGATGATGAAATATTATTTTGATCTCTATCATTTCATCGGTTATCTCTTATATTATCTTTTACTTATTTTTGTACCTACACCTGTTGTTGACTCTACTAGAGTGATAGAATTGTGATGGTGAAATATGTTATTATACGGTGTGGTGCATGGCAGGTTTGACATTCTTGGTTTCACCTTGGACTGCAGCCTTGTGTGAACCCAGGGGCGTCACATCAAAAGCTTAAACAAGACTACAGGAGGAGAACTGTGTGCGAACCGAACCGAACCGGTTCGGTTCAGGCACGGGCCACCATTTGGTGGCTCGGTTTGGGCGGAGCCACCATTTGGTGGCTCGATTTGGGCTGAGCCAGCAAGGGGTGCTTCGCGAGTTCCGGGCGTTGTTTGACTTTTTTTTGACGTTGTTTCGGACTTTGACTTCCAGACTTGGCCAAGTTTTGGTGGCTTCTTGACTATCTCTTCCTGCTTCAGCTTCTGCACTTCTTGCACGAGAATCCATGCATGTGCAAGTAACGCACAGTGTTTTTGGATCCGCTCTTTGAGGGTTGAACGCGTCCTTTTGACGCGGACCCATTCATTCATTGTTGGCTTGGAGGGGAGGCCATTTGTTTGCTGTTGAGGGGCTCGACGCTCCTTGAATTTCAGATCTGCCTCGTAACGGATCCCGTCTATCGGCTCCAAAGCCTTGGCGAATTAGCGCGCAAGACGTTGGCGCTGCCTTTGGCGAGCTCTCTTCGATAAAGTGGGCGCGCCTCTAGCGACTATCTCCTTGATTGGGGAGGAGTCCAGATCTGCAGATCCGGCCTCGTTGAAGGCCAGAGGGGCGTTGCAATGCGTGATTGCAGTAGCAACGGGGGCCTTGATCTTCCTACGTTTACAAGGGGGCGGATGATCTGGAGGAGGACGACGACAGATACTCCTCGAATTTCGTTGGCCAAACTCGTACTCGACCTCTTTGTCAACCGGGATCCGGCTCCATGGTTACAGCAAGACAGCTTCGGCAGCGAAGCTGTTAGCTCCTACTGTGATCGCCAGCATGTTTGGGTCACTTGGTTCACCGTTTTGGTGGCAGATGAGCGTACGAGCTACTTGGCGATGACCGGTGGGCACGTGGGCCACTTGGAGATGGCTATTCCGGTTGCTTGTTGCTACGTCATCAATGGTCTGCCGATTTGCTTCATGCGCTTATCGGCGTTGGATAATCTTCCTTGACTCGAACAATGACGTTCATCATCTTCTTTCTATCTCGAACTGTGTTCGGGGACCTATAGGTAATTTTTGATGCCTACATATTGTTCTTTTAATTTAAATACATTTTTGGTTAACTAAATGAAGAACGACTTTTGGGGTGTAATAGCCCAGGAAAAAACATATAAAAAATAATAATATATAAAAAATAAAATGATATAAAATAGAAATAAAAGAGAGAGAGAGAGAAGCTTACAGCTTGAGCTGTCTCGTTTAGAGTTCTTAGAGAGTTCTATAAGTGACGTGTTCATCTTTTGTTAATCCATGAAATCAACCTTACGAAATCCCTAGCAACCTATACCAATAGTTCCTCCGTATCTCACATATCACCTTCTCTTTTAAACCGGAAAAAAATCAGGAGATGTAGGAATGAAGCAGAGGAAAAAAAATCAAAGAAAACCCACGAAAAAAAAGAGAGAAGAAGAAGAAGAAGAGGAAGGAAACAATGAACGGGAAAGGAAAAGAGGGGATTTTTCATCTAAAATTCAAGTTAACCCAAAGGTATAAACCCTTCCCTTTGTTGATTTCTTGATTAAGAAGAGTAAAGTTATTATAGAGATCTTAGTAAATCAATCAAAATAGAATGAATAAGGGAATTAAATTGTTATGAATATGAACTTAAAAAGAATCTAGGGTTTGCAAAAGGACTTTTCTTTTGTGTGTTTAGGATGCATGAAACAAACTGAAAAAAGAAGAAGAAGAAAAAGAAAATAAACTAACCCTAGATCCGGCAAGGACCTCGTCGTCGGTCGCTCTTGGTCGCCGGTGGTTTCCTCGTCACCGTCCTGCAGCCATGGCAACAACGGAAGAGAGAGAGAGAGAGAGAGAGAGGAAGGGAGATGCCTCAACCGAAAAAAAGAGAAGAATAGAGGAGGAGAAAAGAGGAGGAAAAAAAAAGAAGAAAAAAAAGAAAAAAAAGAAGAGAACGAAGAAAGTAGGAGGAGGAAGATGATCAGTTAGATTAATATTAAAGAGGAAATTTTATAAAAAGACCCTTAGTTATTTTTGACTTCGCTTCCCTCTTGAGTGGAGAATAGAAATTTGTGATCTAAGAATTCATTCTAAGTCCTTAAAAGCCACAAAATTTTGTAAGTAAACCCTAACAGAGGAAGCTAAAATCATATATGAATAGAATAATTACATATAGACCCCTATTAATTACTCTATTTGCAAACAAGTCCAATTTGAAGAATAAAAGATAACTATATGCTTGATTAGTTCCCTATAACCCCCTGTCTTATCATAAATTACTAGGAAATCCAAAAAGCTAGTATATGAGAGTTATAAAATTTTAATAAATTGCTAAAGTTAATAATAAGCTCATATGTACTGTAGAATTTAATTATTATTGGTTATATCTGAATTTATTAGACTCTAGATTATGAATTGATTTACCTATAATATATGTTTATTCCGAATTAATAATTAGTCATATATCTTACATTATAGGTTCTGGTTGATATTCGGGAGAATAATAGTTTGAGAAAGTCGTGACCACCAGAGGTGAGTTTATTTCTCACTAGTATTTTATAATATGAAATTGCATGAGTTTTATATTTGATTTATCTGGTGATAAAAAATATAAATAAATAAATAATATGTCTTTTCATATATGTAAAGATTTGACCTATTTCTGTTGTGGTCTATCCTATAATACGATGTTAGCCTCGTACAATATATGAAAAGCAAATTTGATTTTTATATAAAATGTGAAAAAAATGAATTTGGCTCTCATGCAATTTTCAAATAATCATGGACATTGTTTTATCTGAATGTTTTGATGAGGTATTTGGAACGTATTTCAATAGTTTAACGGATTCAAAGATTTTTTGTGACTTAGTATCTGATAAAAGAAAAAAAAATAAACATCCGTAAACTGTTTTAATAGAAATGAGGAGCTTTACCTTGTCAATTTCATTTGAAATATCTGCAAATTCTGATATGCAAAGTATTTCTCATTTGACATGTGATCTCGATGTTTTCAAACCCTCAAATAGTTCACTATGGATTGGTTCTGCCTGCCATATGGTGAATGCACCTTTATTTGGCCCTTCTGTATTAGCCTTGACCTTTCTGTATTTGCCCTTCTGAAATCTGTTCTGGCCCCTCTGTATTTAGCCAGTAGCATATGGCAGTGTTAGGTGCATTCGGTTCCCGGGAATTATCTGTTATCTGATGCGATTTAAGCATTCCATTGCTACTAGGCTAAAATTCGTAGCATTAGTGTGACCTATGGGGTGACTTTTACATTCATGAAATACTCATCGAGAAATAAGATTCTGATAATTGACTGTGAAATTAAGAAAACAACAATTCTCTTATTTTGTACAAATTAGTAGTTCTTTTCCTTCTTAATGTTTACCTTGATTCAAAAACTCCAAGAAATTTCACAGTTTATTCAATTGCACATGAGAAAGGAAATATAATTGTTGTCTTCTTTCTTAAAACTGACAATATTACGATATTTGGATCGTATTTTACTATCTTTGAATTTCTCATGCAAAATTTGTAATTCGTTATTTCTGAGAATTATTCTTATTACTATTTTGTTAGTTATCTAGGAACTATAGTGGGAAATGTTCTCACTGAGCGCTAGCTCACCCCGTTGTTTTTTTAAAAAAATTCAGATCAGGCGTAGCTTCCTACTAGCCGACTTTTGGTTTGAACTTTTGGCTGAGAGGCGTTATATGGAGAGCCTCTTCATTTTGGTGTTACCTTCAGCACAATTTGTTTTGTTTTATAAAAATACTTATAACGGTGAGCTAGTGGGCTGTAAGTACTGATTATATACATATATAGTTGCTCTGACTTCTATCATCAGCAGGTTTATAAATAGATTGTGATAAACTATGTGATACGAAGTGCCAGGCTTGACCCATGCATAAGACTTATCTTAGGTACTGGTCGCTGCTGTCACGCACCCCGTATTTTATGGAATTCCACTGTAGTTTCGGGGCGTGACAGTAAGGTGGTATCAGAGCTTAGGTTTCGACGTTAGAAACCTTGTAGGGAACTTTATCATAGAGTATATGCACTAGATATGTGTTAGTATATGGATCAATTATGTGATATATATGTCTGTATACATATGTATATACATGTTTGCATATAAATATTTTATATAGTAAAGCCTTTTAGGTTCATTAAGGAGTGTTTAGATGTTTATTTTGTTTTACTTTGTCCATTTCTTTAGTGAGTTGATGGATGGTTCCTCTTTTTGTAGGATGGCGGGAACCAATTCATCTTCCAGTTCATCATCTACCATGTCCAGCCCTATGATTTCCGTAGATAGCTCTTGGGAACGCAGTTTAAGATACTGGGGATACACTTCTGATAAAACTGATCCAAACTTGATAATGGCTAACCATATGACCCCAAACTCACCGGAGATTGAACCCGTAGAAGTTGTTATGATAGATTCATTCGAGTCTGAGCGTAATCATGCTGAGGATGAGGATCTCGTGGTAGAAGTTGTTCCAGTTGAGTCATCACCATCAGAAATCATTATGATTTCATCTGACCCCTCTGACATGGAGTCCCTTGTAGCCCAGAATCCTAGTGATGACCAAGGACTTGCCCCCTCTGAGGGTGAGTCGAGTAGCCTAGGCATTGGTCCAGACCTCGACCTTAAAGGATGGGGGACTAGTGGCGTAGATCTAGATCCAATGTCCGATTCTGTTGATAGCCAAGACTCAGAGGAGACTGAACCAACTGAGGAGAAGTCTAGTTCCAGTAGCTCCTCTTCCTCAGGAAATAGGGCATAACTGTTAGGGCAATTTTGTAATATCAGTATATGGGTTCTCGTAGTTACTCTTTTGGTTTATGTAGGACATTTTGGTAGAAAATATGTATATATAAACCCATATACTCAGATATATGTATGGACTAAAAAATTAAATATTAATAATATATTTTTGGTTTGTAAATACTGACTTGTGATATTATGTTGAGCAGTGATTGAGTTCCTAATTACTTAAATTACATATATGTGACTAACTTAGGAATTTTCCTTGTATAATAGTTGACTGAAATATTTTATTATTTATAGGAAGCTATGACTTCAGGTAATGAGCAAACCCCTCCTAACGGAGATAGGGATGTAAATCAGACAATAAGTAAAATGATGAGATCTAGAATTGCTCGTGCATCCACCTCCGGAAACTCAATAGACAACAATGCATTGATGGATCTGCTGCAAGCGGTGACATCTGTAGTCACCAGACAACAAGATCAAATTGATCGTAATCGGACGAATGGTCAAAATGAGGAGCACCCAAAATTAAGAAGTGGCATGGGAGTATTCAAGAAACTATCTCCATCCAGTTTTGAAGGGACAACCGATCCTATGATTGCTGAGCATTGGATCACAGAAATAGAAAAGGTCTTCACATACATGAGATGCCCTGAAGAGGAGAAGGTTGATTATGCAGTATACATGTTAAAAGACCGCGCTTACGGGTCGTGGCAAATGCAGGTCAGGACATTGGGAGAGAAAGCATACAAGTTATCATGGGAGGAGTTAAAAAAAAATTTATGAAAAATATTTTCCTTCAACTGTTTGCAAATAAAAAGAACAAGAGTTTCAAAAATTAGAGCAAGGTGACAAGACAGTAGCTGAATATGAAGAAGAGTTCACTTATTTATCAAAATTTGCCGCTCACTTGTTGGGTAAGGAGGAGGATCGAGCACGTCGCTTCGAAGAAGGGCTTCGACCGGACATTCGGAAGACGGTCAGTGCATTTGAACTCCCTACATATGGAGAAGTATTAAAGAAGGCATTGTTAATTGAGAAAAATAAAATTGATACAAAACCAAAGAATGAGGCGAGCAGCTCCTACCCAAAGAAGCGGTTCTGGCAAGATAATCGCGGTGGAAGAAATAAAAATTGGAGAAACAAAAAGCAGAATTTTGGACGTAGAGAGGAGCAGTTTCCTAACCAGAAAACTTTGAGATGTGATGTTTGTCATAAACTGGGGCATGAAGCGAAAAATTATTGGAGAAATACTGGAGCTTGTTTGAGATGTGGTCAGAAAGATCACAAAATAGCAAATTGTTCCCTACAACAATCGTCTCGGAATACCTTCCAGACTGGCCAGTCCAGTGGTGGGAATCAGTATCCTCAAACCAAGGCCCGAGTTTATTCTCTAACTGAGAAGGAAGCAGAAGCAAACAAAGATGTGGTGACAGGTACGCTAACTTTTACGTCGATTCATGCTCGAGTACTATTTGATTCTGGTGCATCGCATTCCTTTATTGCTGCATAGTTTATTAAGAGAAACAAATTACCATGTGATACCCTACAACAAGAATTGCTTGTTAGTACGCCTGGGGGTAGCATATTAGTATCAAATCAAGGTTGTAAGGGTAAATTTTATATTCTCGACAAGGAACTCCTTATAGAATTAATGATGCTAGAAATGCATGATTTCGATATCATATTGGGGATGGATTGGTTATCCTTAAATCATGCTTCTATTTTATGTCGAGAAAAAAAAGTAGTATTCAAATTTTCTAGCCAACCCGAATTTTGTTTTGAGGGCGGAAAGTCTTAAGAACCCTTAAAAATCATCTCAGCCCTTAAAGCACATCGAGCGCTGAGGAGTGGATGTATGGGTTATTTGGCTTCGGTTGAGATGGTTGATGATGGAAAACCAAGCTTGGAAGAAATACCAATTGTCCGAGAATTTCCAGAGGTATTTCCAGATGAACTTCCAGGAATGCCCCCAGATAGAGAGGTTGAATTTTCAATTAACCTAGTACCTGGTACGAGTCCCATTTCTAAGGCTCCTGATCGAATGACACCTGCTGAATTGAGAGAACTCAAGATACAACTGCAAGAACTTTTAGATAAAGGCTTCATTCGGCCGAGTGTGTCACCCTGCACCAGTGTTATTTGTGAAGAAAAAAGATGGAAGTATGAGATTGTGTATTGACTTCCGTGAGTTGAATAAAGTAACCATTCAGAACAAGTATCCCTTACCAAGAATTGATGATCTATTTGATCAACTACAAGGAGCTCAAGTATTTTCCAAAATTGATCTCCGTTCTGGTTACTATCAGTTAAAAATCAAGCCAGAAGATGTGCTAAAGACTGCATTTCGAACCCGTTATGGTCATTATGAATTTTTAGTTTTACCATTCAGGCTCACAAATGTACTTGCGGCATTTATGGATCTTATGAACAGAATATTTAAGCCTTTCTTGGATCAGTTTGTTGTGGTACTTATTGATGATATTCTGATATACTCAAGAAGTAAAGAGGAACATGAAGAACACTTGAGACAGGTGTTGAACACATTAAAGAGAGAACAACTGTATGCGAAACTTAAGAAATGTGAATTCTGGTTGGAGGAAGTAGTATTTCTTGGGCATGTGATCTCTAAGGAAGGGATTTCTGTGGACCCTGAAAAGGTAAAAGCCATTGTTAAATGGGACAGACCGACTACGGTGACGGAGATACGTAGCTTTCTTTGTATGGCTGGCTACTATAGAAAATTTGTGGAAGGATTCTCCCGTATTGCTTCACCTCTAACTCGTCTTACTCAGAAGGGAGTTAAATTTATTTGGTCAGATGAATGTGAGAAAAGCTTTCAAGAGCTAAAAAGTCGATTAGTGTCTGCTCCAATACTTGCATTACCTAGTGGAGACACAGACTTTGCTATTTATAGTGATGCATCTAGAAGAGGATTGGAATGTGTACTTATGCAAAATAGAAAAGTCATAGCATATGCTTCAAGGCAGTTAAAGCCTTATCAACAAAACTATCCCACTCATGACCTTGAGTTAGCGGCAGTAGTGTTTGCTCTCAAAATTTGGAGACATTATTTATATGGAGTACATTGTGAAATATATACTGACCATAAGAGTTTGAAATATATATTTATCCAGAAGGAGTTGAATTTATGGCAAAGAAGATGGTTGGAACTTCTAAAAGATTATGATATGACCATTCATTATCACCCTGGCAAGGCAAATGTTGTTGCTGATGCCTTGAGCCGTAAGAATTCATGCAATTTAGCTTGCCTAATTACTTCTCAAAGAAAAATATTAGAGGACTTGGACCGTACTGGAATTGAAATTAGAATCCACCAAATTAGAGTTAAATTAGCAAATATGATAATACAACCTGCTTTGCTAGATGAAATTAAAGCAAACCAGCAGAATGATCCTCAACTGTTGAAGATAAAGAAAGATGTGGAAGAAGACACTCGAGGAGAATTTAAGATACATAAAGATGGGTCATTGAGGTTTGGAACTAGAGTTTGTGTGCCTAACATACCAGAGATAAAGAAAAAGATTCTAAAAGAGGCACATCACTCTCTATATACTATGCATCCTGGATCAACAAAAATGTATAAAGACCTGAAGGAAATATATTAGTGGAATAATATGAAGAAGGAAATTGCCACCTATGTTGCGGAATGTTTCACTTGCCAACAAGTAAAGGCTGAGCACCAGAGACCAGCTGGATTAGTCCATAACTTGGACATACCAATGTGGAAATGGGAAAAGATTACCATGGACTTCGTCACCGGCCTTCCGAAATCTTTGAGGAAGAATGATGCAATATGGGTAATTGTTGACCGGTTGACAAAGTCAGCACACTTTTTACCTATCAATATGAAATTTTCATTAGAAAAGCTGACTAAAATGTACATTAATGAGATAGTGAGACTGCATGGTGTACCAATATCAATAGTTTCTGACCGAGATCCTAGATTCACATCAGAATACTAGAAAAGTGTGCACAGAGCTCTGCAGACTAAATTAAATTTCAGCTTAGTTTATCATCCACAGACAGATGGCCAATCAGAACGGACAATTCAGACACTAGAAGATATGTTGAGATGTTGTGTACTGGAAATGAAAGGGTCATGGGAAGATTATCTGCCTTTGGTCGAGTTTGCATATAATAATAGCTACCAAGCTAGCATTCAGATGGTACCATATGAACTTCTTTATGGAAGGAAGTGTAGGTCTCCTATTCATTGGGATGATGTTGGAGAAAGGAAACTTCTTGGACCAGAATTGGTACAGCAAGCAATTGATAAAATTCAATTAGTTCGAGAACGTCTTCGCATAACACAAAGTCGTCAGAAGAGTTATGCTGATCAAAGAAGAAGAGAACTAGAATTTTAAGTAGGCGATCACATTTTCTTAAAGGTTTCGCCTACCCGAGGAGTGAAAAGATTTGGAATTCAAGGGAAGTTAAGCCCGAGATTCATTAGTCCTTTTGAGATTCTGGAACGCATTGGTCCAGTAGCCTACAGATTAGCCTTACCCCCAGCCCTGTCTGGAGTTCATGATGTATTTCATATATCCATGCTTCGGAAGTTCATCCGAGATCCAAATGAGATCGTTGAGTTGTCTCCAGTAGAGCTCAAGCCAGATTTGACCTATGAGGAAAGACCAGTACTTATTGTGGATTATAAAGAACAAGTACTCCGACACCGAATAATCAAATATATGAAAGTTCAGTGGAAGAATCACTCTGAAAGTGAAGCTACTTGGGAGACTAAAGATTCTATGCGAGAGAGATATCCAGAGCTCTTCGAGATATAGGTATGTTAAGTTTCAAGGACGAAACTTTTTATTAGGTGAGGAGAGTGTAATAGCCTAGGAAAAAACATATAAAAATGATAATATATAAAAAATAAAATGATATAAAATAGAAAAAAAGAGAGAGAGAAGCTTACAGCTTGAGCTATCTCGTTTAAAGTTCTTAGAGAGTCTTATAAGTGACGTGTTCATCTTTTGTTAATCCATGAAATCAACCCTACGAAATCCCTAGCAACCTATACCAATAGTTCCTCCGTATCTCACATCTCACCTTCTCTTTTAAACCAGAAAAAAAATCAGGATATGGAGGAATGAAACAAAGGGAAAAAAAATCAAAGAAAACCCACGAAAAAAAGAGAGAAGAAGAAGAAGAAGAGGAAGGAAACAATGAACGGGAAAGGAAAAGAGGGGATTTTTCATCTAAAATTCAAGTTAACCCAAAGGTATAAACCCTTCCCTTTGTTGATTTCTTGATTTAGAAGAGTAAAGTTGTTATAGAGATCTTAGTAAATCAATCAAAATAGAATGAATAAGGGAATTAAATTGTTATGAATATGAACTTAAAAAGAATTTAGGGTTTGCAAAAGGACTTTTCTTTTGTGTGTTTAGGATGCATGAAACAAACTGAAAAAAGAAGAAAAAGAAAATAAACTAACCCTAGATCCGGCAAGGACCTCGTCGTCGGCCGCTCTTGGTCGCTGGTGGTTTCCTCGTTGCCGTCTTGCAGCCATGGCAAGAGCGGAAGAGAGAGAGAGGAAGGGAGATGCCTCAACCGAAAAAAAAGAGAAGAATAGAGGAGGAGAAAAGAGGAGGAAAAAAAAGAAGAAAAAAAAGAAAAAAAAAGAGAACTAAGAAAGTAGGAGGAGGAAGATGATCAGTTAGATTAATATTAAGGAGGAAATTTTATAAAAAGACCCTTAGTTATTTTTGACTTTGCTTATAAAACCCTCTTGAGTGGAGAATAGAAATTTGTCATCTAAGAATTCATTCTAAGTCCTTAAAAGCCACAAAATTTTGTAAGTAAACCCTAACATAGGAAGCTAAAATCATATATGAATAGAATAATTACATATAGACCCCTATTAATTACTCTATTTGCAAACAAGTCTAATTTGAAGAATAAAAGATAACTATAGGCTTGATTAGTTCCCTATAACCCCCTGTCTTATCATAAATTACTAGGAAATCCAAAAAGCTAGTATATGAGAGTTATAAAATTTTGATAAATTGCTAAAGTTAATAATAAGCTCATATGTACTGTAGAATTTAATTATTATTGATTATATCTGAATTTATTAGACTCTAGATTATGAATTGATTTACATATAATATATGTTTGTTCTGAATTAATAATTAGTCATATATCTTACATTATAGGTTCTGGTTGATATTCGGGAGAATAATAGTTTGAGAAAGTTGTGACCACCAGAGGTGAGTTCATTTCTCACTAGT
Source organism: Asparagus kiusianus (assembly GCA_022839385.1). Classification (NCBI taxonomy): domain Eukaryota; kingdom Viridiplantae; phylum Streptophyta; class Magnoliopsida; order Asparagales; family Asparagaceae; genus Asparagus; species Asparagus kiusianus. The sequence goes on along the minus strand of BQKN01065918.1, from coordinate 116,777 downwards.
ATTTTATAATATAAAATTGCATGAGGTTTATATTTGATTTATCTGGTGATAAAAATAAATAAATAAATAAATAATATGTCTTTTCATATATGTAAAGATTTGACCTATTTCTGTTGTGGTCTATCCTATAATACGATGTTAGCCTTGTACAATATATGAAAAGAAATTTTGATTTTTATATAAAATGTGAAAAAAATGAATTTGGCTCTCATGCAATTTTCAAATAATCGTGGACATTGTTTTATCTGAATGTTTTGATGAGGTATTTGGAATGTATTTCAACAGTTTAACGGATTCAAAGATTTTTTGTGACTTAGTATCTGATAAAAGAAAAAAATAAACATTCGTAAACTGTTTTAACAGAAATGAGGAGCTTTACCTTGTTAATTTCATTTAAAATATCTGCAAATTCTGATATGCAAAGTATTTCTCATTTGACATGTGATCTCGATGTTTTCAAACCCTCAAATAGTTCACTATGGATTGGTTCTGCCTGCCATATAGTAAATGCACCTTTATTTGGCCCTTCTGTATTGGCCCTTCTGAAATCTGTTCTGGCCCCTCTGTATTTGGCCAGTAGCCTATGGCAGTGTTAGGTGCATTCGGTTCTCGGGAATTATCTGTTATCTGATGCGGTTTACGCATTCCCTTGCTACTGGGTTAAAATTCGTAGCCTTAGTGTGACCTATAGGGTGGCTTTTACATTCATGAAATACTCATCGAGAAATAAGATTCCGATAATTGACTGTGAAATTAAGAAAACAACAATTCTCTTATTTTGTACAAATTAGTAGTTCTTTTCCTTCTTAATGTTTACCTTGATTCAAAAAGGGTTTGACTCCAAGAAATTTCACAGTTTATTCAGTTGCACATGAGAAAGGAAATAGAATTGTTGTATTCTTCCTTAAAAATGACAATATTACGATATTTGGATCGTATTTTACTATCTTTGAATTTCTCATGCAAAATTTGTAATTCGTTATTTCTGAGAATTATTCTTATTATTATTTTGTTAGTTATCTAGGAACTCTAGTGGGAAATATTCTCACTGAGCGCTAGCTCACCCCGTTGTTTTTTAAATTTTTTTTCAGATCAGGCGTAGCTTCCTACTAGCCGACTTTTGGTTTGAACTTTTGGCTGAGGGGCGTTATATGGAGAGCCTCTTCATTTTGGTGTTATCTTCAGCACAATTTGTTTTGTTTTGTAAAAATGCTTATAACGGTGAGCTAGTGGGCTGTAAGTACCGATTATATACATATATAGTTGCTCTGACTTCTATCATCAGCAGGTTTATAAATAGATTGTGATAAACTATGTGATACGAAGTGTCAGGCTTGACCCGTGCATAAGACTTGTCTTAGGCACTGGTCGCTGCTGTCGCGCACCCCATATTTTATGGAATTCCGCTGCAGTTTCGTGGCGTGACATGGGGAATTTTTATTTTACAGTTTAAAGATATAAAACTTCAAAAAATATTGTGTGATGCATATTAGGCATAATTTTTAATGGCGGTATTATAAAAACCATCAAAGTTAATATGCGTGAAAATTTCAATTCTTACTAGTGTAAACTTTATCTTTTTTTTTAATAAAAACCACTAGGGTAAATTGCTTCTAGCCCACAATCTTCTTATAAGTATTATGTCCACCCTAAGACTTTTTCAATGCTTTCAAAACACTCAAAAGTAAAACAATAATTTCCTGAGCCCTCAAAACATAAAACCCAAGAGTTTAAAACATGTGAAGACTATTGTAGAATTGGGGACAACAACGAAGAAGTTCCTGCAAAAAGACGCAGGAAACATTTTGGATGCTGCACGATCGATCGCGAGTGGAGCGGCGGTCGATCGTGGACGTGCATAGCACAGGAGAAAGTCTTTGAACTTTTTGCAGTTGATCGTGGACTTGCACATCACAGGGGAAAGTCTCTGGACTTTTTACGGTCGACCGCAGCGTCAGGTCCGGTCGACCGATCAAACCCTGTAGTGATTATTGGTTTTTATCGACCACACGTGTCTCTACGGTCGATCGCGAGTTAGGTCTGGACCTGCTTCGGTTTCCTATACTGTTTGGGTTTTCTATTTAATATAAATAGAAACACGATTTGTTTAGGGTTTATCGATCATATTGATTGAGTTTTGGGGTAGCTTGAATGAGAGTTTTGAGTACAGAAAAGAGAGTTCTGAGCAATTTGTTTGAGGGTTTTGTAAGAGATTTGAGAGTTTAATTTGAGAGATTATTTGTGAGCTTTTGAGTTATCTTGTAATCTCTATTTTGTATTCTCTTTCTCTATAGTGAAAACTCATTCCCTTCTTGCCCCGTGGACGTAGGCAATTTGCTGAACCACGTTAAACTTTGGTGTTTGAGTTTGTGCTATTATTAGTTGATTTGTGTGCCTTCTCTCTAGGCAAATTTGTGAATCCTCAGAACACACGTAGTACTCCTAACAAGTGGTATCAGAGCTCGGGCTACGCTTGGGCTATTTGGAGGAGTAGGTTGCTTTGGAAGCTCGTTTAGAGTTTTAATTGGAGATAAATGTGGGATCTTTTTGGTAAAAATTCTATCTTTTCTTAGTTTGGATCTATTCTTCAGTTTATTCTGCATTGGCTGTTGGTGTGTTGAGGAAGATGACTGAGAAAGAAAGTACATCGAGTGTTGAGGGTGGTGCTTATGGCGTGAAGACCATTCAAAATTTGAATATCCACTCTACGAAGATAGATGTGGAAAAGTTTAATGGCACGAACAATTTTGGATTATGGAGATGTAAGATTTTGAATACGCTAAACACGCAAAATTTGAAGGATACTTTAGAGTTGGATGGCAAGACAGATGATATTGAAGAGAAAGTTTGGAAAAAGATGAATAGAACGGCGTGTGGTGTGATTAGATCTTGTTTGACTCAAGATTTAAAATATAATGTGATCAATGAGACTTCGGCTAAGAAGATTTGGGAGATCTTTGAGGGAAAGTATTTGACCAAGAATGTAGAGAACCGCTTGCATTTGAAGATGAGGCTTTACTGCTTTCAATTGAAGAAAGGAACCTTTATTGGTGACTACATAAACCATTCACGAAGCTTCTTACGGATTTGACGAATGTGGATGTTATGATAGAGGATGAGGACAAACCTTTGTTATTGTTGAGTTCCTTACCAGATGAGAAATACGAGACCTTTGTTCTTACCCTAATTAATGGGAATGCGTCCCTTTCGTATAATGAGATAACCACTGCTCTTGTGAATTACCAACTAAGGAAGAAAGATAAGGAGTCTACAAGTGACACAATAACAGAGGCATTGATCGCAAGAGGGAAGAATCCAAACCGAAAGAATAGGAAGTCACAGTCTAGAGTAGGGCATCCTACAGTTGGCAAAAATCAATATGCTTGGTGTAAAGAGACTGGTCATTGGAAGAAAGATTGTCCAAAGCTCAGTGAATGGATGAAGAACAAGCAGAAGGGAAAGAGAAAGAAACCATCATCAGAAGTAAACATCGTCATATCGAATGGTAATCTTTCTGACTCATCTGTTTATTTGCTCTCTATTCGTCCTATAGTTTGCTATTCGGAGGAATCTGAGTGGATGTTAGATAGCGGTGTAACCTATCATGTGTGCCCTAAGAGGGAATAATTCTCTAGTTTTGAGAAGCTGGATAGTGGTGTGATATACATGGGTGATAACCATGCATGTCAGATCCTTGGGATAGGTAAAATTTGCATCAAGATGTTTGATGGGATAGTTAGAGAGCTACATGGTGTGAGATATGTTCCTTCTATGAGGAAGAACTTGATCTCGATTGGAGCTTTAGTTGGAGAGGGTCTGAAAGTTCGTATTGAGGCCATGGTTTTCGAGATTGTGAAAGACTCTTTGATTGTGATGAAGGGCATCAGGAAAAATAACATGTACTATTTGATTGGAAATAAAGTGACAGGTGGAGAGCTAACAACTTCTATTAATTCGACTAGACTGCGGCATTTGAGACTTGGTCATTCCAGTATTGATTTGGAAAAGGATGCATCGACCTGTAATTTGAAGTCCAGTGAACATTTTGATGTAAGCAAGAAGACCAAGGTAAAATTTGACACCTTTATTCACCGAGCTAAGGGTCTTTTCGATGGAGTTTATGTAGGCATTTGGGGGATTTCCAAGGAGGCATCACTAGAAGGTAATAGATATCTGGTTTCCTTTGTTGACGTCTGTTCTAGGCATGTTTGGGTTGCAACCAAGTCCCATTTAAGTGAAGTCCTAGTAGTTTACAATATGTTGAAGAAATGTAAGAAAGACAGAAGGATGAAGGTACTCCGTTCTGATTTTAGTGAGAAGTACAAGAGGGATCCGTTTCTGTATTCGTGCTGAGCTCAAGGCAATTGGAGACACTTTATTGGAGAGGAAATCTTAGGCAACTAGATGGGGTGGCAAAGTTGGAGAACCGTTTCTTGTTGGAGAAGGAACAGTGTTTGTGGTCAAGCAATAGTTTGCAGAAGAGTTTCTGGACTGATGTGTTGACATATTCGAGTCACTTTATTAAAGGGTTGCCAACTGCTGTGATAGGAGGTAAAACTTAATCAGAAGTTTGGTCTAGGAATGTCACTTTTGATGAGGCTTCGATGAGGGAACTAATTAACTCTCAGCAGGTGGATAGTTTTGGACAGACCTTAGATGTATTGTAACAGGTGGAGGATGATGCTACTTCACATTAGGTGGAGATTACTCCACATACTCCAGATCATACTGCATCATTTGAGATTCCAGCTGAGGTGACATAGTTTGAGGATCATGTTGATTTGGATGCAGATGATGAGTTAGTTGATTCGAGTGCAGCTGATGGACATAATTTGGATTTGGTTACGGCCATTAGTTCACCTCAGGTGGAGGTGTTTGATTTGTTTCACTTTGGAGCCATTGGGAGAGTTATCAGCCGCAGATTTGTTGATGAACAGTTGTAAACTCTTCTATTTGATTGAGGGGCTTTAGAGGCCATTTGGGAAAACTACGTGAAGGCTTGATTCCTTAGACAAAAGAATACATAGACAGTCAGTTTTGATGCAGCCGATTTGATGAGTAGATACCGACGTTTAGAGAGTGATCACATTCTCATTTGAGTCTTGACTTGTTGTGGATTAAGTCCATTGTTGTGATTTTGTTTCACTTCGTACTGGATGCGACAAGTACGACATTTGGTTTGGTTGGTGTCAGCTCAGTTTTGTAAAAATTTCACTGAGATGGACAATTGTAGAATTGGGGACAACGACGAAGAAGTTTAGGCAAAAAGACACAAGAAACATTTTGGATGTTGCACGGTCGATAGCGAGTGGAGCGATGATCGACCGCGGACGTGCACAGTACAGGGGAAAGTCTCTGGACTTTTTTGCGGTCGACTGTAGTATCAGGTCCGATCGACCGGCCAAACCCTATAGTGATTATTGGTTTCTATCATTGGTTTCGATCGACCGCACGTGTCTCTGGTCGATCGCGAGTCGGGTCTGGGCCTGCTTCGGTACCTACACTATTTGGATTTTCTATTTAATATAAATAGAAACATGATTTGTTTAGAGTTTATCGATCATGTTGATTGAGTTTTGGGGTAGCTTGAAGGAGAGTTTTGAGCACACAAAAGACGCATTCTCGTTTGAGTTTTCCGCCATTTCCTTACAAGTATTCCGCCGAAAAATTCTAGTTTCCCCAAGACTTTTTCTTCACCTCATGAATAAACGTCAGAAGAGTATTATCATCGATGTTGACAGCATTAGAAAATTTTGGAGGGAACTAGATTTTCCCCCCCTAAAACACATTTTAAATCCTCATAGTAACATCATGAAGAGAGAGAGAGAGAGAGAGAGAGAGAGAGAGAGAGAGAGAGAGAGA
>BQKN01065918.1:76954-104341 GCA_022839385.1 Asparagus kiusianus | reverse complement strand
TCGACTACTAAGAGTAGTAGTCGACTACTAATGTCCAGTTTGTTCTATAGAAATTGTTTTATTACAGAGTAGTCGACTAATATATAATATAGTCGACTACTGATATTGATTCATGTTTTATGGAGTCAGAATAGACTCAGTGTAGTTGACTACTAAGCTTAGTAGTCGACTACTAAGGCTGATCTTCCTAATATTGTATTGTTTTGATTTGAAATGCGAGCTCGAGGTTTGAGTTGCATGATAGTACATATGTAGTCATAATTATACATGATTAGTGTCATAGTACATGTGTTGATACCCTAGAGGGGGATTTTGGTAAGTATTATTTCGAGTACACTTTTCATTGACATTGTATCCGCACGAGTGTGCACTAAGGTTAGTGAACATATGTTATTGTATCCGCACTAGAGTACGCTGAGGTTTGTGAACCTATATTATTATACCCGCATTAGAGTGTGCTGAGGTTAGTGAACCTATGTTATAGTATCCACACTAGAGTGCGTTGAGGTTGGTGAACCTATGTTATCGTATCCGCATTAGAGTGCGCAAGGGTCAAGGGACCTATGTCGTTGTATCCACATGAGTGTGCGTAGAGGCAAAGTAACCTATATCTTTGTTTTCACATAGTTATGCACAAAGGTTAAAATGTTTAGTAGCTGTCATGCACGGGGGTGCTATTAGATGAGAAGAATTAGAAAAGATAACTTATATGACTTGATGGCCCAATGTGTTTGGCGGACACTAAATGTGATATAACTCATTCTTGCATAGTTTTATAACTGAGAGACTCACCTTGCTAGAACACGAGACATATTTTTACTCTGATGTTGAGTATGATGTTATACCTACATGCTTCTACTTTAGTCATTATTGAGTTTTTATTCATTAATTTCGGGGAAAAAGGATTTTTAGGTAGACTATGCTTAATAGATAGAGCCTCTACTATATGTAGTAGCCCTTTCTTATGGGGGAAGATGGAGGTGATCTTACTTTAGTGCTCTGACGCTTTTGTTGTTGCTCTTTTTATTTTTTATTATTTCCCTTTTAGGCGGTTCAGAGCATCGGAGAGTTGCATAATGACGGAGTTCATGCACAGTCACAGTCATATGAGCTAAGAGATTAGACTCCACAGTAGACTGACTTTATATCCAGTTATTAGAGTTTTTCTTTGTTTTCTCACTTTGTAACGTCTGTGAGCCTTAGTACATTTCTTAGTTGATTTATGTCAAGATACATTTATATATTTTAGGATGTCAGATATATTCCAGATTTGTTCTTCGAGATATGATTTATTTATGAGACACTTTTTCCTATATCATGTCAGCTACAATTATTTTCTTCTATTACGTGTTTGTACCTACACTTTATTTTTGTTTCCACTAGAGGATATTGCTGTGAGTGGTGAAACTTGTTATTGTATGGTGTGGGTGCATAGCAGGTTTAACATCTCTGGGTTCACATTGGACTATAGCCATGTGTGAAAATAGGGGTGTCACAGTTGGTATCAGAGTTCTCGTTCTAGTATCCTTAGGTCATCCTGTATCGAGTTGTGGAGCTAGAATAGAGTTTCCTAGGATTCATGTACAAATTCCGTTAAGAATTCTTAGAATGAGTGAGGATGTTATATGCATATATTCCAAAATTTACAAATTTTTTTGTGTGGCAACAGTGATACTTTGGCTATAAAGTAATTGCATGAATAATATATGATATGATATATTTATTGCTATAAGTTATTCATATGCTTTCTACTAAGGTCTCGATACTATATTTTCTTTCAAATTATAGATGGCCGGATGTGGACATGGACGGGGAGGATCACGTACACAAAGAGTTAAGCAGGATGAGCCAGAGCAGCAGCAGGCTCCGCTTGAGCAGCAACAGGCTCCGTTTGAGCAGCACCATAATCTGCTTGAATAGCAGCAGGCTCAACAGGCCCCACTCAAGCCACAACAGGCTCCTCAGTATCTTATAGACCTTATGGCACCCATTACAGCCAGACTCGTAGCACTTGAGGAGCGAGTGGCGAGTTAGACCCTACCTGTTGCACCATCACCTATTATGCCACCATCAGTGATTCCGGTTATTCTGATTACCAAGGAGTCCCTAGTGGTTACCTAGGACGCATTCCACTAGTAGTCACAGATAGAGCCATAGAGCAAGATGCATGACTTCGACTGGTAGAGAGGTACCAGAAAATAAGGGCACCGGAATTTTAGCGATCATCAGACTCACTTCAGGCCTACAAATGGAAGGAGGATGTAAGTAATATTCTTGACTTACTTGATGCGGATTTGGTGTAGAAGCAGAGGCTAGCAGCTTATAGCCTCAAAGGCAATGCCGAAGGATGGTATCGACTCCAGTTTACCCCAGAACATAGGATGGTTCTTACTTGGGAGGATTTCATGTATTTTTTGATGAGTAGTATGTATCTTCCACGACACGGGCCAGGAAGGAGCTAGAGTTGACCAAGCTAGACCAGGGGGACATGACTGTAGCGGAGTACGAGAGTAGATTCATGAGCCTACTTTGTTTTATGTGTATGTGGTAGTTGGGAGAGCTCCAGGCACAAATATTTCTTACGAGACTTCGACCTAGCCTTCGTCGCTACCTGGTATCCAGGAGATTTTGTTCAGTCAGAGAGGTAGCGGATGCAGCTATCTTATAAGAGATCGAGACAACGATATTCCAGAAGGTTAGAGAGGGCAACACAAATCCGGACAACAGAGTGATAAGGGCAAGGGTAAGAGACCTTTCGTCGGATCTAGAGGACCCCAGCAAAGGGGTAAGAGTTTTCAGCATCAGTAGCACGATCAGAGAGGACCACATCAGGATCAGAGGGTATAGCAGCAACGTAGATTTCAGGGGACATGTTATAACTATCAGAAGTTTGGACATAAAGCATCAGAATGCCGTAGTGCACCTAGAGGAGGTCAACAACAGGGTCAAAGGACACGATCAGTAGCAGAACGCGTGGTCAGGTTCTGCAGCAGCAGTAGGGCCGTGGTAATGGCTAGCAACACCAGAGGATTGAGGCATCACCTGTCTTTCTGAGGATTGAGGGATCAGCAGGTCAGGTTCATGCTAGTCAGAGCATTCCTCAGGGTTAGATGGACCCACATGTTTCATCACCAGCAGCACATCAGACACCAACCACTGGTAGGGTCTATACCATTGTACCACGTGATCATGGTGCGAGTGGAGCGATAGTGGAAGGTATCTTTCTTGTGAATTCTGTTCTAGCTCGAATCTTGTTTGATTCAGGAGCCTCACATTCTTTTATATCTCATACCTTCATGGATAGACTTCAGTTAATTTCACATCCCTTAGATGATCCATTATCAGTTTCTACTCCTCTTTGGGATGTGTCCCTATTCGAGAGTGTTTACAAGAGGTGTGTTATCGGTTTAGATGAGTCTGAGTTCTTCATAGACTTGATCATTTTGCGGATGTTAGATTTTAACGTTATTCTCGGTATGGATTGGATTTCATCATACCATGTTAGTATCGACTGTTTCACTAAAACAGTCAGCTTGCGAGCATCAGATGGGTCAGAGTTGATTGTAGCGACCTCATAGGGCAACTAGTTTGCGGAGTCTTTTCTGGCATATGTCGAAGAGGTGTTGTTGCGGGATAAGGGTACTGATTTGAGTGAGACACGAGTAGTCTCAGAGTATCCGGATGTTATATCATGTTTACCTCTAGTGAGAGAATGAATTTTATATTGAGTTGCAACCCGGTACGGCACCGATTTCCCGAGCACCTTATCGTATGACACCGGTTGAGATGAGAGAGCTATAGACCTAGTTAGATGAGTTATTATCCCAGGGTTTTATTCAATGGAGCCATTCTCCGTGGGGAGCACTGGTCCTTTTTGTGAAGAAGAAGGATAGTAGTATGCGATTGTGCATCGATTATCATGAGTTGAACAAGGTCACTATCCGGAACAGGTATCCATTATCGAGGATTAATGACTTGTTCGACCAGCTGTAGGGAGCGTAGCACTTCTTGAAGATTGATCTTCATTCTGGTTATCATCAGTTACGGGTTCGGGAGATGGATATTCCTAAGACCGCCTTTCTGACTCGTTATGTGTCCTTTGAGTTTCTCGTCATGCCATTTGGGCTGACTAATGCACCTGCTGTATTCATGGACTTGATGAACCAGGTTTTTCATCCATACTTGGTCCAGTTTGTGATAGTGATTATTGATGATATTCTTATTTATTCGAGATTGGAGCCAGAGCATGAGCAGCATCTTTATCTGGTTTTGCAGACTCTACAGGGGCACCAGTTATACGCTAAATTCAGCAAGTGTGAATTTTGGCTATCCGAGGTTAGATTTCTTGGCCATGTCATTAGTAGAGAGGGCATTGCAGTGGATCCTACTAAGGTGGTGGCAGTACTTGATTGGGAGCAGCCGACTATAGTTACATAGATTCGTAGTTTCTTAGGCTTGATTGGTTATTACAGGAAGTTTATTCAAGACTTATCGAAGATTGTGACACCACTTACACACCTTACGAAGACGGATGTATAGTTTGTTTAGAGCATGGAGTATCAGGAGGCCTTTGAGACATTAAAGGCCAAGTTGACTACATCGCTAGTGTTGACTATTCTGAGTAGTGAAAGGACATTCGTTGTCTACATGGATGCATCACTAGCAGGTCTAGGAGGTGTTTTGATGCAGATCCAGAGGGTAGTGACATATATCTCAGTTGAGAACATATGAGTAGAACTACCCCACGCATGACTTAGAATTGACAGCAGTGGTCTTCGTATTGAAGACATAGAGACATTACCTGTATAGGGTACAGTTCGAGTTATTCACATACCACCAGAGTCTGAAGTACTTATCCTCTCAGAAGGAACTCAATCAGAGGCAATGACAATGGGTTGAGTTTATCAAGAATTACGAGTTTGAAATTCAGTACCACCCGGGAAAGGCGAACGTCGTAGCAAATGCTTTGAGCAGGAAGCGTCGACATCGGATTACGACTTTGAGGTGCTTGTTGTATCAAGATCTTCATACTCTTAGCCAGTTTGATTTTAGGCTAGAGATTGGTGGGACCAGCGTAATTTTGGGAGCTATGTCTATACAGTCATCTTGGTGTGATAGGATGGTCAGAGCTCAACTAGAAGATTATTGGATTCAAACCTGAAAGGAGGATATTTCCAAGGAGCCCAAAGCTGATTGGACTGTTGGAGCAGATGGAGGCCTTCGAATGAATGGACGATTAGTTATGCTGGCTAATGCAGAACTGAAGAGAGATTTGTTTAATGAAGCACATCGTACCAGGTACACGGTGCATCCAGGAACAACCAAAAATATACAAGGACCTAAAAAAATGATTTTTGTGGAGCGGTATGCGCAAAGAAATAGCAGAATATGTTGCTAGATGCTTTACCTGCTATCAGGTGAAGGCAGAACACCAGAGATCCACATGAACCCTACAACCTTTACCCATTCCAGAGTGAAAATGGACATATATTTCTATAGATTTCATTGTAGGGTTACCAAAGTCGAAGAAGGGGAATGATTCTGTTTGGGTGATAGTTGATCGGTTGACGAAGTCAGCACATTTGATACCAGTAAGGACTACCTACACCATCGAGACTTATGCGAGGATCTTTATTCGGGAGATAGTTCAACTTCACAGAGTTCTAGAGATGATCGTATCAAATCGAGGCTTAATTTTCACTTCACATTTTTGGAGGAGCTTCCAGGATTCGTTCGGCAACAAATTATCATATAGCAGTGTGTTTCACCTGCAAACAGATGGGCAAACGGAGAGAGTAAATCAAATATTTTAGGACATGTCGCGGGCTTGCATTTTAGACTTCTATGGTTGCTGGGAGGACCACATTCCCTTGATCGAGTTTGCTTATAACAATAGTTATCAAGCGATGATTGATATGGCTCCGTATGAGGCATTATACGGGAGGCCTTATAGATCCTCGATTTGTTGGCCAGAGCCAGAGGAGAACTTATTACTGAGGTCGAAACTTGTGAGGCAGACTATGAGAAGATAGCATTGATTATGGAGCGTATTCTTACCATTCAGAATCGGTAAAAGATCTACGCGGATCAGAGATGATGATCTTTGGAGTTTCAGGTTAGAGACATTGTCATGTTGAAGGTAACACCAATGAAGGGTGTTCAGTGATTTGGTAGATGGGGAAAGCTTGCCCCTCGATATATTAGTTTGTTCATGATAGTTGAACACATTGGATCCATTTCATATTAGCTAGATCTCCCAACATCAATGTTGAGTATTTACGAGATGAGGAGTAGTAGCGAGTATTAGATGCACCACAGATTGAGCTTAATGATGATTTGTCTACAATAGAGATTCTTATTTGTATCCTTGCCAAAGAGGACAAGAAGCTTAGAAACAAGATTATACCATTAGTTAAGGTTCAATGGAACCAAAAAGGAGCTGAGGAGGGTTCTTAGGAGCGCGAGGAGGATATGCGTTTCGACTACCCATACCTGTTTGAGCAAGTAATTTGATTATTTTGATTATGTTTTGCTTATACACATCATTGTCGATGTGAGCATATTTATATTTAACACTAGAATGAGGGTATTAATACTTAACTCCTAATCACTTGGAACACATGGTATATATATGGGAGGTTCCTTGTTTGGATTTTTCGCCCGACATACTAGTTCTGCTTAGTTAGGGGTTAAGTGGGAGCACTCACATTCTAGACTGTTAAGTGTAAATACTTTTATAATACGATTGCAGAATTTTGGGGATAAAACTCTTTTAAGGGGAAAATATAAAACCCCACAAATTTGAATATTATGTGGTAAATAATATTTAATATATTATACTATGATAAATAGCATAATTTGATATTTGAGTACACTAGGAATTGATTTGAGATCAATTCGACTCTATATTCTCGAGTATGTGAATGAATTAACTTGCACAGACTCTTAGTAGTCGACTAATGTTCAAAGTAGTCAACTACTAAGAGCCCGTAATCAATTGACAAAAACTTAAATATATCAGTGTAGTCAACTACTAAGCAAGAGTAGTTGACCATCGAGAATTCCTGGACATGCTAGGTTTTAGTTTTTGAGTCGGATTTGTGTTGTTTTCGAACCCAATTGATATCTTTAATTTTTAAACATGTAAAAAACCTAATTCTTGAGATTATTCACCAGAGAATACAATTACCTACTTTCCCCTAAATTCTAGAGCTGTTTTGAGTTCCTCGAGGCGTTTTGAGCCGTGACATCGAGCAGAGGGAGAGATCGAGGGCTGTAGCTAAAGAAAGGACTTTGCACACACGTTCAGGAGATCAACACTGTGATTGAGGTAAGATCTCCTGCATCCAAACCTTACCCATAGTGTAGATCTTGGGTTTATTAAGTAATATGGATATTTTGATGCTTAGATCTAACTGTTTAACATGATTAAAAGAGGATTTTTTATATAAAACCTTAACCTGATGTTAGATCTACATGTTTTGCTTGCTGTTTATAATAGAAACGTGATCATGATTATTAAAGGAGTGTAGATCTTCGTTTGTATATTGTTTTCTATGTGTTAATCATGCTCAAAACCCTAACCTTGTGATATAAAGAGCTTACATGTTAATTAAGTGATTAAACCCTAGGTTTGGGGTATTTTGGTTCTGTAAATGTGAATAAACAAAATTATATAAGTTTCAAGCTTAATATGCAAGCATATTCATGTTAATTTAATCGATATCTAGGGTTTTGTCAATTTCTTGACTAATAAGAAGTTTAAACCTAATTAGTTGAATTAAGGGTTTAAATAATCATGAAGATGATTCTTTTGATTTGTAATTACTTGCTTTGTACTGTTTTAAAACATGATAAAGACGTGATGATTGCTAAGTGTTTATGTACACGAGTGTGTGCATGTTTCTGCTTAGTAGTCGACTACTAAGAGTAGTAGTCGACTACTAATGTCCAGTTTGTTCTACAGAAATTGTATGATTACAGAGTAGTCGACTAATATATAATATAGTCAACTACTGATACTGATTCATGTTTTACAGAGTCAGAGTAGACTCAGTGAAGTCGACTACTAAGCTTAGTAGTTGACTACTAAGGCTGATCTTCCTAATATTGTGTTGTTTTGATTTGAAATGCGAGCTCGAGCTTCAAGTTGCATGATAGTACATATGTGGTCATAATTATACATGATTAGTGTTGTAGTACACATATTGGTATCCTAGAGGGGGATTTTGCTAAGTATTATTTCGAGTACACTTTTCCTTGACATTGTATCCGCACGAGTGTGCGCTGAGCTTAGTGAATCCATGTTATTATATCTGCACTAGAGTGCGTTAAGGTTTGTGAACCTATGTTATTGTATCCACATTAGAGTGCACTGAGGTTGGTGAACCTATGTTATAGTATCCGCACTAGAGTGTGCTGAGGTTGGTGAACCTATGTTATCGTATCCGCATTAGAGTGCGCAGGGGTCGAGGGACCTATGTTGTTGTATCCGCATGAGTGTGCACAGAGGCAAAGGAACCTATTTGCATAGTTATGCACAGAGGTTGAAATGTTTAATAGCTGTCAAGCACATGGGTGCTATTAGATGAGAAGAATCAGAAAAGATAACTTATATGACTTGATGGCCCAATGTGTTTGGCGGACACTAAATATTATATAACTCATTCTTGAATAGTTTTACATCTGAGAGACTCACCTTGCTAGAACACGAGACATCTTTTACTCTAATGTTGAGTATGATGTTATACCTACATGCTTCTACTTCAGACATTATTGAGTTTTTATTCATTAGTTTTGGGGAAAAAGGATTTCTAGGTAGACTATGTTTAATAGATAGAGCCTCCATTACATGTAGTAGCCTTTTCCCCTGGGGGCGGATGGATGTGATCTTGCTTTAGTGCTCTGATGTTTTTGTTGTTACTCTTTTTGTTTTTTTATTATTTCCCTCTTAGGCGGTTCAGAGCATCGGAGAGTCGCATAATGACGGAGTTCATGCATAGTCACAGTCATATGAGCTAGGAGATGAGACTCCACAGTAGACTGAGATAATATCCAGTTATTAGAGTTTTTCTTTGTTTTCTCACTTTGTAACGGTTGTGAGCCTTGGTACATTCTTAGTTGATTTATGTCATGATACGTTTATATATTTTAGGATGTTAGATTTATTCTAGACTTGTTCTTCGAGATATGATTTATTTATGAGACACTCTTTCCTATATCATGTCAGCTACAGTTATTTTCTTCCATTGCATGTTTGTACCTACACTTTATTTTTATTTCTACTAGAGGATATTGCTGTGACTGGTAAAACTAGTTGTTGTATGGTGTGAGTGTATAGCAGGTTTGACATCTCTGGGTTCACATTGGACTGCAGCCATGTGTGAAAACAGGGGTGTCATAACTTGTTAGCTTCGCTACAGCATTAGATAATCCTCCTTGACTTGGATAATGTGTTCATCATCTTTTCTTTATCTCGAGCTGCATGCGGGAACCTATAGGTAATTTTTGATATCTACAGATACCCCCTCCAAAATATTTTAGTCCCGTTCTTTTATAGAAGAGTCTGAAATACTTTGGATATGATAGGCCAAACTTTCTATCTCTTTAGTATTTTGTCAAAGAGATCTGCGTAGAAGAACCTGTAACTGGCTTCAGTTCTTGATTTCTTTAATTCTTAGTCTATTCAGTATTTTGTCGAATAGCTAAAATTATTTCGGTTCTACATTTATCATCTGACCATTGTTAAAGTCTTAAACTAAAACCGGTATATTGGTTTCTGATTGTAGCTCGTGTTGTTGAATCAATGTTGAACTGATTATCTTTGTCAGTGATGCGTATCTGAACTGTGATTGAAGTCCTAGAAGTATCATTTGACCTGGAATTTCATCCTGAGCCTTGTTTTAGCAGAAATCATCGATGCGTTGACTAACGCAGACCTTTGTTGCAATGCGTTTGTAGGGTCGAAAAAATTGATGTTAGGATTGATTTTCTTGTTTTAAGAAATGGGTTCGATCACTTGATGTCGAGCCTCGTTGCATGGCGAGCCTCGTATTTGATGTCGAGCCTCGTTGTGTGGCAAGCCTCGTCTTTGATGTCAAGCCTCGTTGCGTGGCGAGTCTCGTGAGCTTCGTCTTCACTAACGAGCTTTAAATCCGATGACAAGCTTTGTTTTTATTGACGAACTTCACCTCCAATGATGAACTTTGAACCTCGTATCCAATGATGAACCTCGAACCTTGAACCTCATTTCCAATGAAGAGCTTCATCTTTGACAGCTAGAGTTCAACTCGTGTCCAACGACGAGCTTCGAACCCTGTATCCACTAGTGAACCTCGAATCATGTATCCAATAACGAGCTCCGAATTCCACATCCACTAGAGAACCTCGAGCCTCGTATCCAATGACGAGCTCCGACTTTCGTGGCTTCGTTTCATTCAATAATGAACTTTATCTTTCAACGTTGAGTTTCGCTGCATGGCGACTCTCGTTTTTGAGGTTGATTCTTTTCTAAACAAGGAACCTCGTTTCTGATTGAAAAGGGGTTCGTTTCCCTGACCTCTCTTTTCACCTTTCGAATTTTAGCATTTTTTAATGTCTACAAAACCCCCTTTAAAGTTTTCAGACTTGAATCGGGTTGTATGTAGTCTGAAATACTTTGAATAGGTATCTCGACCCTGAGGAGTTTATTTCACGAACCTAATTTTGTCATGAACCTCGTGCTCGTGAAAGTTACCTTGAGCTTCGTTCTGGAGTTTGTCCCTTTATACAAGCCTTGTCAGCATAACCAACGTCTGACAAATGATCCCTTGTAGTTTCATCAGCACCATTGCTGTGCATCTTTCCCAGACCTAGCGAATGGTTGCCAACTGGTGGTTGGAAATCCCCCTGAATCCCGTCCGTAGATCTTGTTAGGGAGAGATCTCGTCAAACGACCTTAACTGAAGATCGCGACCCTTGATTCGACTCTTTTTCCGCCCCTATAAATAGGGTATCATAATATGAGAAGTCCTTTCTTCTCTCTTTGTCGTTTAGGTTATCTGAACTCCTTCTCAAAATTTCGATCTTTCTTTCTTCACAAGCCCTTCAAGCGAAATCAATGGCCCCTAAGACCGCTATAGACCGAAGCAAGAGTAAGGGCAAGAAGGTCGCTGACTCTTCGCACGAGCCTGGCATTCTACCCACCTTTTCCGGTAATAGATCTTAAACGCATGATTTGCGTTCTGAAGGATGTCAACCCTGTCTATTTTAGACTTGGGTTTCCTGAGGAAGATGAACAGTTTCTTCCAAACTCATCATAAAGATGACGTCTTTTTAGCTGGATGAGGCTCGTCATCGATGATTCTCGTCTATATGACTTGTTTCGTCTTTCGATGAACCTTATTCGCAAGTTGCACTTCACATGTCCAACATCGTTGGCTATTTTGACGAGGGTCATCCTCTAGAATTGTTAAACAAAATTCGTTTATATGATGAGCTTCATCTTTTCATAGACCATGTTCGTTGGATTAGCGAATTTTGTCTTCAGATGAACTTCGTGTTCTCCAACGAACCTCGCTGAACAGATGAACCTCGTTATCCCTGTCGAGGTTCATTATTTGAATGAATTTTGACGTTCGTTGCCAGAATGACCTTGGCCATGCCTGTTGTTTGAGACTAATCTTGTTTGTCTTTTTGTGCAGTCATATATCCTTCTACTCAACTTCCTCAGCGTGGCGATCTTGGAGCGGATGGTACTCAGACGATTGTCATTCATCCTCATTACTCTATCCTTGAGAGTATTCCACTGTTCGGAGAACGGGGGCTAGAAGAAGTGGATCTTCTTTCCGACCCTTCAGTTTCCACATTTAGGCATATGATCACTGATGCTCCATTAGAGTCTATCAATCATGAACCTATTGTGAAGCATGTTCTCTTATTTAGAGACTCTTCAGATAATCCTGATTTGTTGGATATCGGGACTTACGAATGGTTTAGAACTGTAAATGGGCGAAATTTGTTCTTGCCTCGGATAGAGCGTGATGTCTCTCTTACTGCTTTGAAGATTGTCTCGGCTCCCAGGAGAATGGATTGGGATTTAACCCTAGTACTGGACGGGGTCATATGTGGCCACTTTTCTCGTAGTGGAGCTAAGATAGATAGTGGTGGTCGTTACATCACTGGATTGAACCCTGTGCTTTTTCAAAAAGAACTCCCGATAGGTAAGACCGCTAAAGAGGCTAATACCTTTGGTCGTGCATTCTTTAGGAGAAAGGGTCAATTTCCTGCTAAAGACTTTAGAACTCCAGGCTGGTCTTATTGGAGTCCTACACAGTGGTGGCCTCGTGTCACTGAATACATTTTGCAGGAGAACCAAGAAGACCTACAAAAGTTTGGTCTTTATGCGCCTATTAGAGCGACACAATTCGGATTGATCAATAACTCCCACTAGCTCTTTGGTATTCTGGAGTTGTATAACCTTACAACCCGTACTTTCTTTACTCTTGATGGAGAGATGGTGATTGCTCTTCACGAGATGGAAGAAGTCTCCGGGCTACCAAACGGGAACTATCCGTATGAGGAGTATATCCCAGGTCAACGGGAGTTAGTTGCTCTAGAGAAGAAGCAACCCTAAGTAGTAGAGACCTTCTGGGAGTTAATGTGTCATTACCACATTTGTATGAATGTGGAAGGACGGCTCAATAAGAAGGGTGAGAGACTCCTTAGCCATAACATCTAGGCTCGATACCTCTTCAAGAACTTAGAGCATAAGAACAACTCTGTGGTTCCTTTGGGTCCTTGCGACGCGAGTGAATTATCGCGACGGGTACTTACTTATCCTCCCATGCATCAGGTGTCGGAATCAGATGAACAAGGTTACCCTATCGGTACCACTTTTGAGAGTTATTTCTTTCAAAGTGGGGAGCCTATTTCTTCCAAGGCTTTGCTGGCAGGGTATCTCATGTTATGGCTTCATCAAGTCGTTATTGTTTTTGGAAGTTTCAACTTGCTGCCAATGGAAGTGGTGTTCCCTGCCATATGTTTAGCGCACGGCCGTTCTTATGCCCTTCTTCCTGCTATGATCGCCCGTATTCACTATGGATTGAAGAGTTTATGTTACTAATTTTGTCGAGGTAATGAGAATCCAAAGGTAGGGTTGCCCTACACTTATTTCATAACATGGGTTGTTCTGCATTGTCCAACCCTTATGGGTACGCCCTCTGCTCATAGAGAAGGTGAAGTCATTCCTTTTATTCAGAGGTTGGAGAATTTAGACTGGGAGCACCATTATTTGGCCTTGGTACAGCGTATTCTTCGTGACCATAAGAGATGGGAATTCAATCGCTGTTTCCCTCATTTCTAGAACCAGCTATGGACATGCCATCGTGGATACATCCAATGGTCGGGGTTATTCTTTTCTATCACTTGGCTGTTTCAGGTGGCTTATGACCATTCGTCCTGGGTATCATATTTATCGCTTTGGCCCAGTATGTGTGTTGGAACCTTACCTGCCTTGTCTCTTCGCTAGACAATTCGGCTACACTCAGTTATACGCTGGTAACCCTAATACTCAACTGATATCTGAGGGTTTTAGCTTAATCATTGGGGCTAGAGCTTGGTATTGGACTATTGTTGGTGGCACAGGTACTCGTTTTTGCTTCCACCCAAAAATCCACAGCTTCAGACCACACTTGCTTATTGCAAGTGGCATTGCATGGCAAACACAGGGATTCCCAACTTCAACGTCAATTCTTCGGGGTTGCGCTATATCCGACGCCGATACAGATCCGGGAATGCTTCTAGGTGAAGCCGTATACCCAGGCTCAAAGAGTTCTTGCACGCTGAAGAGAGTACTGGGGTAGAGGAAACAACTCCTCCTAGCCCTCATGAGACTCAGGAAGAGGTAGACATGACTCTAAATGAGATTGCATCTCGTAGATCTCCTCGTGTTGACGAGTACGGGAGCCACATGCCTGCTGCTTCCGATATTAAAGACGCTTTTAGAGATGGAGATAATCTTGGTGGATTAGAGGATTTTACCTCCATGGATGAGCCTTGTGAGCTTGCTCCACATGGATCTACTGCTGAAGGCTCTCATCGACGATCCCCAGTTCCCGAGGAACCACATCCCAACAAAGGGATCACTGGTATGTCAACTTTGATTCGTGTTAATTTTGACTTGTTTCCCTCTAATATTTCTTATTCAGAACAAATCGCAGAAGAAGAGGCCCTGAGAAAAGTGGGGGAAAAGTCCAAGGAAATTGGGCGGATGCGTAAATCTAAACGCGTTGCCAAAAGACCAAGGCGCAATATTTCTTCGCCCTTGACCCCTGTGATAGAGTCACTCGATGTTGAGACGGATTAAGAACTTGAGGATGATATTCCTTTAGCTCGACTCCGCTCTGGACTGTGTCCGATGTCGAGTGCCCACATCGAAAACACTCCTGTTGATCCCGGTAAGATAGGCGTATAGTCATTTACCTTTTTGGATTTCTAAGATAATAACGACTTTATTTTGCCGTTCTTAGCTGTTTCCACAGATTCTACCGCCTGTACTGATGCAGGTATTAAGGCGGGACTGGATTCTGATGACCCTGCCAAAAGTAGAGTACCTCCTAGTTCAGTTGTAGAATCAGGCATAGCTGATAATTCGGCTATTGCCCCTGAGGAAGTTGAGATGAATGAATCTGCTCCAACCACCATAACTGAAGCTGAAGCCACTATGGATACAAGTATCGTGTCAACCAGTTCCATTGTGAAGGCTTGACTAACGAATTGGGGCCCATTATCATGAATGATACGTCTCGAAAGCCATACCTATATACGATGTGATGTTTTAAGAATTTAACAACATCACTCGTTTTGACCTCTCTTAACGGGATTGCTTCTGCCCATTTAGAAAAGTAATTGGTTATCACCAAAATAAAGCGATGTCTTTTGGAAGAGGGTGGTGTCATTGGGACAATAATGCCCATTCCCCACGTTTCAAAAGGCCATAAAGTGGTAGAAGGATGAAGATGCTCGGGTGGCCGATGCATGTAATTAGCATGTATCTGACAGGCGTGACATCATTTGACATAAGCAATATCATCTTGTACCATGTTAGGCCAATAATAACCCAACCTACGTAGTCGGTCCCACAACTTAGGACCGGGCTAATGAGCTCCACAAATACCTCCATGAGCCTCTTTAAGGGCTTCTTTTGCTTCTCTATTTGACAAACAACGAAGCAAAAGTCCATCATACGATTTTTGATACAAAGTCTGGGATTGAGAATCATAGTAGAATCTAGGTGCTCGTCTATGAATAGATTTTCTTTCTTTGATGTCTTCCTGTAATAAGCCGTACAGGACATAATCAATGATCAGAAATTGCCAATCTTTAGGTTCAAGTGTTGAAGGTTCCGCTTCAACTGCATTGATCTGCAGTGCATACTTTGATTTTAATAATTGTCTGCTTGTCACTACGACCTGCTGGGTAGTTCCTTCAGGTAAAGCTAGGGTAGCCGCAAGTGATGCCAATGCATCAGCATAGGTATTCTTGAGACGGGGTATATGGTCAATGTAGAAGCCCTCGAAAGAATCGGCTAATGCGATCGCTGAGGTATGGTAAGGAACAAGGTCTTCGTTCCTAACCTCATATTCTCCCTTCATTTGATTAATAATGAGTTGAGAGTCACCGTATGCTTCTAAGTGTTTCACCCCCAACTGTTTGGCTATATCCAAGCCTACTAACAAAGCATTGTATTCCACCACATTATTAGAACACGGCTTTGTTAAAGAAACAACACGTGGGAGTATGTGGTTTTGGGGAGAGATAAAGATAACCCCCACTCCAGCTATAACCCGACCAATAGAACTTGTCCTTGCTGCACCATCGAAGTATAATTGCCATACTTATTCTCTAGAGACGACGTTTGCTTCATATGTCTCATCAGGTATGTCCTGGTATAGTTCGGCCTTTTCTTTTAACGGATGATTAGCCATAAGGTCACAAATAGCCTGACCTTTCACTACTTTTTGAGGTTTGAAGTGGATGTTATATTAGGAAAGCAACAAAGGCCACCTGGCGAGTCGCCAGTTCAGTGCACTGGGCTGTGTCATGAATACCCGAATAGGATTGATCTGAGAAATGACATGTATGGTTTGCCCAATTAAGTAATGTCACATTTTCTGAACGGTAAAGACCAGCGCCAAGAATTCCTTCTCAATGAGAGGATAACGAGATTCAGCACCAGATAGTGTCCTACTCAGATAGTAGATGGCTTGTTCATGACCATTTTCGTCATCTTGTGCCAAGAGTCCTGCTAATGCATGATCTGTAGCCCGAATATATATCAAGAAAGGTTTACCTGACTTTGGTGCAACCAATATCGGCGGATTGGAGAGATATTGCTTAATCTCCTCGAACGCTTTCTAACAAGCCTCATCCCACGTAAAGGACACTCCTTTCTTCATTAGTTTCGAGAATGGTTGGCATTTCCCGGA
Organism: Asparagus kiusianus; assembly: GCA_022839385.1. NCBI lineage: Eukaryota > Viridiplantae > Streptophyta > Magnoliopsida > Asparagales > Asparagaceae > Asparagus > Asparagus kiusianus. The sequence goes on along the minus strand of BQKN01065918.1, from coordinate 87,875 downwards.
TAAGTTAGAAATGAACCTGCGAATATACGCCAATCATCTTTGTAAGCCTCGAAGCTCCTTAAGATTCCTGGGAGGTGGTAGCTCTTGGATGGCCTTGACTTTATTTGGGTCCAAATGAATTCCGTTAACCGTGACCACAAACCCTAGAAATTTTACCACTAGCCATTCCTAAAAATGACTTAGTTGGATTCATCTTGAGCTGATGCGTCCGCATAAGATCAAACATTGTTTTCAAGTCGTGTAAATGGTTTCCTTTGTCACGACTTTTGATGACCAAGTCATCAACGTAACATTCCACAGTCTTTCATAGATGCTTTTGGAAGATAGAGGTCATAGCGCGTTGATAGGTAGCACCCGCATTTTTTAACCCAAAGGGCATTACTGTAAAATAGTATATCCCTGAAGATGTTCGAAAGGATGTATGCTTTTAGTCATCAGGATACATTTTGATTTGGTTATACCCTGAGAATCCATCCATAAAGGACATCCTCTCAAACCCACGCGTATTGTCAATGATGACGTCAGTGATAGGTAATGAAAAATCATCTTTAGGACAAGCCGAATTCAAGTCACGGAAGTTGATGCACACTCGAATCTTTCCGTTCTTTTTTAGGACATGGACAATATTGGCTACCCAATCAGGATGTTGCTCTTCACGGATAAATCTTGATTCGATGAGCTTTTTGACTTCAGCTTCAATTGCTTCCATGATTTGGGGCCGAAATCGCCTCTGCTGCTGTTTAACAGGTTTGACGTCTGGTTTGATATTTAGTCAATGGATAGCCACTTGGGGATCAAGCCCAGGCATATCCTCGTAGTTCCAAACGAAGACATCAATATATTCTCGTACTAGAGTAACGAGGTCTGCTTTCTCTTCTAGCGATAAACTATCACTTATGAATATGGGTTTTGGATTAACCTCATCTCCCATGTTCACCTGAATCACCTTGTCATCAGTAGGGGGTTCATGTTGTTCAAAACGATGTTCCCACTGTATACTAAGCTGTCGACTTAATGGATCGTCAAACAAAAGTAATTGATCATCTTCTTGATTCTCTATCAAAGACACTGATGTCATGTTAGCCATGAGTACTTTGAATATAGCTCATGTACTTGTATCAGATTCCCAGCAATTGGATTTGGAAGACGAGGTGAAAGAATCATCATCTAACTCTCCTTTAGTCCCGAAACACAGCATAAACGATGGAGATTCATAACCCAATCCACTACGAGTTTTGTGATCATAATCTTCTGGCTTTCCTTCCGGGACATACGCAGATCGTATTTGTGTCCGGATCCCTCTGCCGAAATTTAAACCCTGCTTATGAATGAAATCATAACTCGTATTCTTCATGAGCCTTCGGGTTGTTGGAGTAAAGTATAAGAATTGTGGATCTCTCTCCTCTTTCTCGGATTCCTCCAAAATGGTTTGCACCGGTCCATCACTCTTTCCAAAGATGATATCTTTTTGACCGTTAGCCTTAGTCGGTACTATGAAGACTGCTTGCGAAGATTCGGTTTGTCGTCGATTTGTCACAAAGGACGACTGAATCGACATGTATAAATTTGATTCAGCATATAACTTGGATAGCGGATCCGCTATCACATCAGTGTTTGTACCTGGCATGTTAGTATTCAATTCCACACGTGAGAAGTAAGCTAAATCATTATTATTAAAGATAACTCCATTGTCCTCATAGACATGGTCATTTACATCTAGATCTTCAAGGCCGATTACGACGGGTTCTATGTTATTAAAAATAAGACCCTGTTCGTGTTCAGACTCGATATCGGCTTCATTATCACTATCTGGTTCTTCGATCAGTGGTACCTCAAATGGCTCACCATCAAGGTAATGTATAGAATCAGTGAAATAATTCTCTACCCCCTTGAATGGTTGCTTCTCTACGACCACTGTTTTTACTTCACCACTCTCACTTACATATTTCATGCATTGGTGTAGAGTGGATGGAATAATCAAATTGTTATGGATCCATGGTCGACCCAGTAACAAGTTGTAAGATGTCTCTGCATCGATGACATAGCAGGTAACATCCGTCCTCAAGTCACCCATCTGATATTTAAGTTTGATTTTGCTAAGGGGACGAGTATTAGAGGCATTGAAGCCATATATGGTGGTTCTCGTCGTTGATAAACGATACAGAGGAATTCCAAGGTGATGAATGAGCTGCAACGGGATGATGCTCAAAGCAGAACCAGGATCAACCTGAATTCTATCTACCCGAATAAAGCCGATGTACCCTGTGAAGTACAATGGTCTATCATATTTCGGGTTCCTTACATGCATGTCTTCTTGAGAAAAGGTGATGCTTGGTATTGTTCTTCAAAAAACTTGACAACATTGAGGACAAGCTTCTTCCAGCGTTGCTCCGGCTGGATTTGGTAGAAAATGAGTAAGGAACGCCTCGTTATCCGCCAATGCTTCACGGAGAGCTTCTCTTGTTGATCGGGATAAACATAAGAGCTCAAACAAGGTAATCCTTACTGGGATGTTGACTAACTGAGCCAGCACATCAAACTGAAAAGGATCTTTCGAACTCTCCGGTGCAGCTTTTCTGAGTGCTTTGTTGTAACAAAGTTCCTTAGGTTGAGGTTGTTCCGCTACTTCTTTCCCTGGTATGGGTGGTGTAGCTACTGTTTCAGAATATTTCTTCAAATACTCTTTTCCTCCGTGGGTTCCTGATACCTGTGCAGGCTGTTCAGCGAAAGCTGGCTGTTCATCCTCAGAATTGCTAAGTGACGTAGTTTCAACCCCCTCGTCTGGAAGGACTAAAACGGCGTTGCAAGATCTTCACATGGCTCTAGGCTTCTTTGAATTTGCCGATGTCCACTGCTCGTCCATTAACAAATCAGGATGAACCCACATCAGTTCGCCTTTAGGGGTAGTGTAAGGGACCATCCCCTTCTATTTCTTCCGATGCGGGTCGAAATTCACCACCTTCGCCTTCGCTTGAGGAATTGGTTGTACACCATCTTGTATTTGTACTTCAGCGAAATCGCTAAATTGAAGTGAAACCATATTTGTAGACACCTTCTTTTGCTCAGCTTGGGTCATCACTCCTGCGTCTAATAAAGCTTGAATCTTGTCTTTCAGGATGTAACAAGCTTTAGTCGGATGATGCACCATCCTGTGATACATGCAAAATTTAGGATCATCAGTCCTTGATACCTCTGCGTTCCGCTTTACTTCTGGCAGCTTGATCTTATTCATCTTGATTAAAGATGTAAGAATAGAGACCACATGTTCATCCTTAAAATCATATTTCTTCTGAAAACGATTATCAGATGAATTCCCTTTCTGCTTGGTAGAGGATTTCGGAGATGGAGCTGTCTCAACAGCTAAGGTGTCTTTCCCCTTCGATTGTTTCTGGGAATTATAGTTGCCTTTACCACCTCCCTTTTTAGGCTGGAATTCTTGAGGTTCTTCAGCACTTATCCTCTGGAGCATGTTTTCCACTTGCTCTTCCTACCAAACCAAATCCTTCCATGAACGGGCTTCAACAGCACCCATCTTGGATAAGATATTGATGGAAAGATTATGGAGGCATATTTCCACGAGAGTAGCCTCAGAAACTTGATCACGTGAATGCAACGATCGATTTCTGAATCTCTTAATGAAATCACTGACCGGCTCCGTTTTCTTCTGCTTCTCAGACAGTAATGTAGCCATAGACACTTCAATGTTATTATCAAAGAATCGGGCTAAGAAAAGCCTTTCTAAATCTCTCCAACTCTGGATTGATCCTGGTTCGAGCCTGCGAAACCATTCGAAAGCCACCCCCTTAAGGGTACTAATGAAGAGTCGAGTTATAATGGGATCATTCCCCACTATGTGTCCAGTCTGCACCTGTAAATAATAGATGTGTTGGGTCGGAGAACCCTTGCCATCAAATTGCACCAAGTTGAGTGGTTTGAATTTTAGAGGATACGGGATCGCATCCCATTCACTTGGATAGGGTCTTGACACCCCCAACTCTTTAAAGTTTCCTTGAAGCTTCAGTGCGTCAAGCTGCTTCTGAAAATCCTTTCACTTCTGATCTCGTTCTTTCGTACGAGGATTAGATTCAGCTTCGGACGATTCAGAATGAATCTTCACCACCCTTTCTTCATCGTCTTCATCATAGTGATCTTCATCAACAGGTGAAGGTCTTCTACACCTAGATCCTGAGGCCTGGGAATGAGTCTTCTTCTTCTTCTTTTCCTCATGGAGTTTCTCCACCATCGCTTCCAGTCGTCTGATGGACTCCTACTGCTTCAGGATGGTAGATTATTGCTCTTCTAGCTGCCGCGAGAGTTCTTCCTCTTTTCCTGTCATGTGAACACTTGCTTGCTCACTTTGGTCGGTATTGGAGGGCTGAGAAGTAACAATGGCTAAATTTTTAGGTTCAGTACCACCGGATAAACCCGTTAGTTTGCTGTAGTCTAATGGGATCATCACTCCAGTACGAGAACATGTATGTTGATAAACGCCCTAGCCTTCAATAAGTGCCTCTCGTAATCCGGGAGATCTTTCAAAATTGGAAGAATCCGAATCATCAGCTGAGATTTTGCTTTTACCCTTGTTGTCCATGTTGATCATCACTTCAATGTGGTGATTCTTGGATGTTTGTCTCTTTGGACGAAAGCGTCTTCTTCTTGATGATGCGACCATTGGAAATTCAGTTAATCATTCAAAGACTGAAGATTTATACGTTGACTCCCCACATGGAGATTGGGAAAGCACCACAAATATGAGCTTCTCACAGCAGCAATGTGATTACATCTGATTCACGCTTCGTTTGTGCGTGAGATAATCCTGAAGGTTACCATCTGGACAACCCCTAGTCGACTCCGTCGTCATGGCTTTACCCGAGCGAAACCCTCTAAATGACAGAGGTTGATGACCTTAGGTAAGTTGACAAACTCCATCATTTGCACGACGAGGTTCATTGATAGGACGAGTTTGGTGAGTTCATCTTCTCGGTTGGTTCTTAACTTGAGGTCCGTTTTCATGGTGAACCTCGGTATGAACCTCTTTTGAGGATGAGGTTCGTGTTCTGAGTCTACTAGGGTACGAGGATGAGATCCGTCTTTCAGACGCTCCTCATTCACCTGGCCCTCATCAGACTTGTTGACTTTAGGTTGATTAACCTTCAGTCGATAATGAAAACCGTCTAGCGAGACCAAAGCTCGAGCCCTGCAGCGAGCTTGATTCTGACGCTGACGTTGTCGAGCACGTCTCGACAATGGAATAATAGAAACCTTTGCCTCAGCCAAAGCTGGGCGAGGTTCGTTGTCAAGAGCCGTAATTTGGCTGGTAGAAGCCGAAGTTCGGCTAGGTTGCTTGACAACCTATTTCTTAGCCTGACAGCTAGTTATTGGAGTCTCCTCTTTGAGGGGCTTAGACTTTTCCTCAATACTAACTCGAGTTGAATCATCAGAAGCCACTTGGGCTGAAGTCTCATACGAGACTCGACGACACTTTTGTGCCTTCGTAGGACTAGACTTACCAGAGGAGAGACACTCCTCGTATTTAGACTGGTCGAATTCAATAACCAAAATCTCGACATCCGTTCCCACTACAATCTTATCTGATTGTGCCACCACCATCTCGTCAGAGAGAATAGCTGCTCCCACTATAGTCTCTATCGTCTGTAGGGTCGAAAAAATTGATATTGGGATTGATTTTCTTGTTTTAAGAAATGGGTTTGATCACTTGGTACGAAACCCTTACAATCACTCACGCTCTCTCTCGATTACAGATGAAGAGAAGATTAATTCAATTTCTCTTTTGTTTAACGTGGATTCTAGGTGGCAAAAGGATGCTTCTCCTGATGCTTGAGTCGAGCTTGCCTCCCGTTGACGATCAGACCAAGATCGCAAGAGCTTCTAACGTAGGTTAACTGGCTGGAATCAAGGTTTGGACTACGGATTGGTGTGCAGAAACTTTAAACTCTGATGCTTCTCTAAGTCCAAGCTTGAAATTCCCCAATTCAGAGTAATCCACCCTTTTCTCTATAGCCAACGATGGCTATTTATAGGGTTTTAAGCACATAACCGACGTGCTACAATAGTGGGGTCATGGGCGTAATTGATGCGCTGCAATTGTGGAGTCGTGGCGTAACTAACTCCTTGAATCTAGCCCACATGGCTGATTGGGTCTTTGTGGTCGTTACAACCTGATTTAATGCGAGTGACGAACTTTACTGCGTTGGCGAACCTTGTCTTTGATGTCGAGCCTCGCTGCGTGGCGAGCCTCGTATTTGATGTCGAGCCTCGCTGCGTGGCAAGCCTTGTCTTTGATGTCGAGCCTCGCTGCGTAGCAAGCCTCGTCTTTGATGTCGAGCCTCGCTGTGTGGCGAGCCTCGTGAGCTTCATCTTCACTAACGAGCTTTAAATCTGATGACAAGCTTTGTTTTTATTGACGAACTTCACCTCCAATTATGAACTTTGAACCTCGTATCCAATGATGAACCTTGAACCTCGTTTCCAATGACGAGCTTCATCTTTGACAGCTAGAGTTTAACTCGTGTCCAACGACGAGCTTCGAACCCTGTATCCACTAGTGAACCTCGAACCTTGTATCTAATGACGAGCTCCGAATTCCACATCTACTAGCGAACCTCAAGCCTCATATCCAATGACGAGCTTCGACTTTCGTGGCTCCGTTTCATTCAATAATGAACTTTATCTTTCAACGTTGAGTTTTGCTGCATGGCAACTCTCGTTTTCGAGGTTGATTCTTTTCTAAACAACGAACCTCGTTTCTAATTGAAAAAGGGTTCGTTTCCCTGACCTCTCTTTTCACCTTTCGAATTTTGGTATTTTTAAATGTCTACAGCATTAATCGGCGTTGACTTTCATTATAATGCGTTGACTAGCATTAACTCTCATTTTCAACGCGTTGACAAGCATTGACTCTCATTTTCAACACGTTGACCGATGTTGACTCTCATTTGCAATGCGTTGACCGATGTTGACATGTGTGAACACAGTTTATATTCATACATTGACTGGAGTCTACATAGTTTAAGCTCTTAAGGCGCTGGAGCGTGGAGAATTAGTTTATACTCGTTTACTCCTCAGAGTTTCGGGAATCAGTTTAATCTCGTGTACCCATTAGGGGTTCAAGAAGATGTGTTTTATACTCATATACTCATCAGAGTGTGGTGAGAACAAGCTGTGAATGCATCGAACGCTCGGCGGGTTTAGTTCTTTATGCAAGATTTGATTGCAGGACCAGTCGTTGGTGCTGATACAACTACTATCGCTAAAGCTACCCCAGTTTGCTCGAGTCACGATACCAATTGATGAAGTTAGTATGTCAATGACTATTAAAGCTGATTGAAAATGAAGCTTGTACGAGTTTTGTGAAGAGAAGCTCTCCGAGCTAGGAGAGCGAATCCGTCGTTGTCGCTATTTATCTAAGCATAATAGGATTTTTGACAAACCCTCAACATTCAACAGATTTGATCAGCCTTTACCGACTACCATTTGAGTCGGGCTAGCATGTAAATTATCTAACTCCGTTCTACATGTAATATTATGCTAAGAGAGTTAACTCTCTTAGTGCTACGATATTGAATATGTAAACTTCACCATTGTTACGGGAATATGCTACCCGGTAACGCGTGTTAGGCATTAACTTAGGGTTTTTAGCTAACCATTAGTCCTAAATGGATTTGATGTGTCTTTATCAATTACCATTTGAATCGGGCTTGCATGTGAATTATTTAAGTCTGTTTCACATGTAACGTTATGCTAAGTGTTACGCCCCGCTTTCCAAAATACTGAGGAATCGGAACGTGAACAAGCCCGCGATGTATAAAATACAACGATCAAGGGGGAATGGAAAAAACTAAAAAAGTAAACTAGAACCATCAACTAAGAAAAGATAATTGAGCTTTTGCCTATTCTTTAACTCTGGTAGTAAGGCACTCCTGGTGAGAATATCCTGGCTCTGGCACATCTCCGAGCTAGACCTGTTCTTCCTCTAAGTCTGACGTACACCAGAGAAAACAAGTGTACTTCAGCGTGCATGGCACACGGCAAGACCCCACAAAAGAAAATAGAACGAACGAAAACCCAATGCGATAAACGATACAACAACAGAAATGATAAAGAAACGTGCAACTAAAAATCCAACAAAATCAACATGCAAATTCACTACTAAAACATGATAAACATAAAGCTAACTGCATACGATAACCGGGTCGAATACTAGCCATCCTAAAACTCACTGGTCCACATCCCACACAGAGTCAACGCTCATATCATCGGATAACTAACTATTCACAAATCCCCTACGTGCACCCAATACACCGCTACACTGGATCGGTCAGAGGGCTACACGCAATCCGATTTCAACCTAGTTCGAACTCAAGCTAAACTCGGGTGACGAAACGATTTCACTGATCAAGTGTGAAACAATTCACTTGGCCCAATAAACTAACCCCAGTGCTAAATGGTTCACTGGTGAGAGTCTGGAAGATATATCAACAGCCTTATCCGATCACATGAACCAAGACTTCCCCATCCTAACTCTCTTGTATTTTCTAAGTCATACATAATCCACACTATCTCTGTTTTACCACCTAAATTCAGTCAACATACACACACATGTCATTAGGTCTGTTCATGACGCACGAGGCCACTAAGTCATGAACTACTAATGGTTCTTAAACACAACCAGAAACAATAAATAAGTCTTACTGATTCTATCTAATAACATGATGATAAGTCTAATACATTAAAATAAAACGCAAAACGTGAAATTTAATTATGAGCAGTAAAAACATGCATGCAGTCCGGTTTCACTAATATCTTGTTATTTGAACTTCTAAACTACTCATAAAATTATTAGTAGCTTGTTAACATCTAATATAACTAAAGTTTAAAGGAAAATGAAAACCACGATTGTTTTGCAAATGAAATATCACAGTTTACAACCACCAAAACAAGATCATAAATTAATTAATTTCAAAATAAATAATTCTTTTACAAAATAAAATTCCTTTAAATCATAATAATTATTCCAAATAATCTTTTCTCAAAATAGTTTAACAATTCAAAATAACCCGTTTTTCTAAAATAAATTATTTAAAATTATCTATTTTAATAATTATTTAAAACCAACCCCTTTTTCCAAATAAATTCTTTTCTCATCATAATAATTCTAAAAGCATCTCAAAAACCCTTTCTATAAAATAATTTTCCTTTAAATTACTTATCATAATATTATGCGCAGATGATTATATCACAATTTAAAAACTACAACTAATCACAGATAGTCAAAATATGCATATAATGTATAATAAATCTTAAAATTCAGCTTTGAGCAAGAGAGATCTTGCCACGGGTATGTTGAATGATTCGATGTCGACGGCGTGGATGGAATCTGGCGTGGGGGAGTTGGACGGCGACTTCGGGGCAAAGAGCGGCGGCTATGGACATAGAGCGGCTTGAGGAGGAGGTTGGCGAAGGTCAAATCTAGTGGCTGAGGTGAAGGCTACTACCGACGGAGAAGAGGAGCAGCGGCGACCGATGGTGGCGTAGGGCTGCTGGAAGTTGGGCGGCTCGTCAGAGCTGAGGCGCAGCGAGAGGAGCGGTGATGACGGTTGATGGCGGAGTGGTGGCTGAGGTTAGGAGGAGAGGTGATTGAGGGTGCTAGATCTGGTCGGCAACGATGACGACGTCGGCGAGGATGGGAGGGAACGTCGGAGGGCGACATTGTCTTGGGGAGAGCTAGCGGTGGCGGTGGGGTTTTGGTCGGTAGCAAACTGGGAAAGGGTGGAGAGGATGGTGGTGATGAGGGCTGGAGGTCGGAGGTTCCGTGAGGAGGCATGGTGGGTGTGGAGCTCGTCGAGGCTGAGCGGCTGGGGGTTGAGGCGGCGGTAAGGAAGGCTGCGACGGTGGGTTGAGCGGAGAACGAGAGAGAGTGATAATCACATTTTTTACAATTTTATACCGTCATTATTTATTTTATATGAATAAATATACCACTAATAATTGTTTTTATCTTTTAATTGCAGGTTAATGAAGAATAAATCTCAAACTCTCATCTCTCAACAAAAACCCTTGATTTAATGAAGAAATGAAGCCCATGAATCCAAACAATTTCTTTCAAAGTATTAAAAGTCCAAAATGCAAAGAAAATATCAAAAGGCCCAAGCCCAAAGCCTACAAGAAGAAGGATTTTTAGAAAAGCAACCAGAGTGAACTGGGCATCGATGCCAGCATCGATGCCAGCATCATTCTGTTACGAATCTAAGGCTGTAATTCATGGTTTTTGGATAAGATTTCGATACAATGGCTCTTATTCACTGATGTTTACAATAAATAGGGGTAGAGAGTGAGAGGTTAGATATGTAAAAATTTTTGTAACTCCTTTTGGAGAGGAGGACTACTCTTAATTAAGAAGGCCTTCCAAATTTGTAACTTTTTGTTACAATTAATAAAATAATTTTTTCACCACTTTAAAATTTTCTCTTCTTCTCTTTCTTGGATGATGAAGATAAAGATAAAGATGGAGATTAATTTGAAGGTTTGTTTTTCTTATTCCTCTTTTATTGCTTATTAGTTTAGATTTATTTTCATGCTTGTAATTAGATTTTATTTTCTTATTTAAATAGCCAAGAGGCTAGAACCCTCTTGCCTTAGATTTATTTTATGCTCATAGATTAGATTTATTTCATGCTTATAGAGTAGATTTATTTTCTTGTATTTAATTCTTATAATTTATTTTGTAGTTTAGATTTTAGAATTTATTTTGTAGTTAGATTTTAATTCTTGCACTATTTATCTTGAGGCTAGAACCCTATTGGGTTTAGTTTTTCTTTTTGTTTATTTTTACTTTCTTTGATTCACCTTTAGGTTAGAACCCTCTAGGGAATCATCTTTTTCTAAGAAGTGGATTCAATTC
>BQKN01065918.1:65525-76944 GCA_022839385.1 Asparagus kiusianus | reverse complement strand
TTCACTCTCATTATCTCTCCACAATCACATTCACTCATCACTCCTATTTGTCACGCACACAACATAAGAACCGATATTATATTTTCTCCTATAAAACACCTTCCTCGTGGGATCGATATTTTTATACTATAACTTGACACGGTTATGCACTTGCAACATTTTTTGATACATAATTATGCCGCATCACAGAGAGAGAGAGAGAGAGAGAGAGAGGAGGGAGAAAAGAGAGATGATATATACACACACACACACATTTATAATTAGAGTTTTGAAAAATAATTAAAAATAATATTAATTATAAAATACATTAAATAATTATGTAAAAATTATCTACATAATAAAACGTACCAGTTGTACTAATACAACTGATAATATGCAACAATAGAAATAATCTAACTAATTATATAATTAAACAAGAATAATTAATAAAAATATAATTACTTACATTTAAACTCAAATAATTATGAAAAAATTATCTATACAATAAAACGTACTAGTTGTACTAATACAACTAATAATATATAATAGTAGAAATAATACAACAAATTATACAAATAATAAGTAATTAATAATACAATGTATTATACAAAATAATATGTAATAATAATAATACAACATATTATTTAAAATGATACGTAATAGTATCGATAACACAACGGATAAATTCTAGAAATTTTTTACTGCACTAAGTTAATTTATAAATATCAAAATTAAAAAAATATAAAATTTGAACTTTAAATCATAGAAAATTCTAAAAAATTGAGAAAAATACAGATACTCTTTTAAAAATAATAGCTGAATATTTTTAAATAGCAAAAAATTATTTTAATTAGTATCAAAATTCACGGTCATTACATTTTACCCCCTTTAAAATAAATTCCACCATCGGAATTAAAATAAGGACCAAGGATAGATATGGAACGATATCCATAAGTAGAGGAGACAAGAAACAATGGAATGTTTCGGAGTTAAAAAGTGATAAGGTAGGAACTAAGACGTAATTCATCTAGATTATAGGATAAGTGCTAACTATAGTCTTACGGATGAAATATGATATGCGTCTAAATTATTCATTATATTCTCACTAATGAGAACTCGGGACCGTGACCTACATGGGCTACTAAAAAAACCTGTCACGCCCCGTTTCCCAAAACACAAGGGAATCAGAACGTGAACAAGCCTGCAATGTATTAGACTGAGGAGAAATGTACTAGACCTTCTACTCAATCTAATACGCTAAGCGTCAAGCAATATATAAAGCAAAGTCATAGGTCCCCGATCACAGTAGCGAGAATATAATGAATAACACAGAATAAAATAATACATATCACAAATGAATATCATCAAAGACATAAAATATACATCAACATGCCCTTATACAAAATTGAACAATTAAAAACTGAAGAAATATAAAATACACCGATCAAGGGGGAATGAAAAGAACTACAAAAGTAAACTGGAACCATCAACTAAGAAAAGATAACTGAGCTTCGGCCTATTCTTCAACTCTGGCTGTAAGGCACTCCTGCTGAGAATATCCTGGCTCTGGCACATCTCCAAGCTAGACCTGTCCTTCCTCTAAGTCCGACGTACACCAAAGAAAACAAGTGTACGTCAGCGTGCATGGCACACGGAAAGACCCCACAAAAGAAAATAAAATGAATGAAAACCCAATGCGATAAACGATACAACAACAGAAATGATAAAGAAACGTGCAACTAGAAATCCAACAAAATCAACATGCAAATTCACTACTAAAACATAATAAACATAAAGCTAACTGCATGCGGTAACCAGGTCGAGTACTAGCAATCCTAAAACTCACTGGTCCACATCCCACACAGAGTTAATGCTTATATTATTAGATAAGTGACTGTTTACAAATCCCCTACGTACACCTAATATGCTGCTACACTAGATCGGTCAGAGGGCTACACGCCATCCGATTTCAACGTGGTTCAAACTCAAGCTAAACTCGGGTGACGAAACGATTTCACTGACCAAGTACGAAATGATTCACTTGGCCCAACAATCCAACCACAGTGCAAAACGGTTTCCTGATGAGAGTCTGGAAGATACATCAACAGCCTTATCCGATCACATGAACCAAGACTTCCCCATCCTAACTCTCTTATATTTTCTAAGTCAAACAAAATCCACACTATCTCTGGTTCACCACCTAAATTTAGTCAACACACCCACACATGTCAATAGGTCTGTTCATGACGCATGAGGCCACTAAGTCATGAACTACTAATGATTCTCAAACATAAACAGGAACAATAAATAAGTCTAACTGATTCTATGTAATAACATGATGACAAGTCTAACACATTAAAATAAAACGCAAAACGTGAAATGTAATTATGAGCAGTAAAAACATGCATGCAGTTCGGTTTTATTAATATATTATTATTTGAACTTCTAAACTACTCATAAAATTTATCAGCAGCCAGTTAACATCTGATATAACTACAGTTAAAAGGAAAATAAAAACTACGATTGTTTTGCACATGAAATATCGTAGTCTACAACCACCAAAGCAAGATCATAAATTAATTAATTCCAAAATAAATAATTCTTTTTTAAAAATAAAATTCCTTTAAATCATAATAATTATTCTAAATATTATTTTCTCAAAATAGTTTAATAATTCAAAATAACCTATTTTTCCAAAATAAATTATTTTAAATTATCTTTTTTAATAATTATTCAAAACCAACCCCTTTTCCAAATAAATTCTTTTCTCATCATAATAATTCTAAAAACGTCTCAAAATAACCCTTTCTACAAAATAATTTTCCTTTAAATTACTTATCATAATATTATGCGCAGATGATTATACCATAATTTAAAAACTACAACTAATCACAATACAGTCAAAATATACGTATAATGTATAATAAATCTTAAAACTCAGATTTGAGTAATAGGGATCTTGCCTCGGGTACGTCGAATAATTCGACGTCGACGATACGGATCAAATCTGGTGTGGGGGAGTTGGACGACGACTTTAGGGCAAAGAGCGGCGGTTATGGACGTTGAGCGGCTCGAGGAGAAGGTCGGCGAAGGTCGGATCTGGTGGTTGAGCCGAAGGCTACTACCGGTGGAGAAGAGGAGCAGCGGTGGCCGATGGCGGTGTGGGGCTGCTGGAAGTTGGGCGGCTCATCGGAGCAGAGGCGCAGCAAGAGGAATGGCGACGACGGTTGACGGCGAAGTGGTGGCTGAGGTTGGGAGGAGAGGTGGTTGAGGGTGCTGGACCTGGTCGGCGACGATGACAGCATCGGCGAGGATGGGAGGGAACGTCGGAGAGCGGCATCGTCTTAGGGAGAGCTAGCGGCGGCGATAGGGTTTTGGTCAGCAGCGAACTAGGGAAGGGTGGAGAGGACGGTGGTGATGAGGCCTGGAGGTCAGAGGTTCCACGAGGAGGTGTGGTGTGTGTGGAGCTCCTTGGGGCTGAGCGGCTGGGGGCTGAGGCGGCGACGAGGAAGGCTGCGGCGGTGGGTTGAGCGGAGAACGAGAGAGAGAGAGAGAGAGAGAGAGAGAGAGAGAGAGAGAGAACGGAGAGAGAGAAAAGAGTGGGGCGACGGGGTTAACACGAGAGAGAGGATGGAGAAAAGAGAGATGATATATATATATATATATATATATATATCATTAGGGGTTTGAAAAATAATTAAAAATAATATTAATTACGAAATAAATTAAATAATTATGTGAAAATTATCTACACAATAAAACATACCAGTTGTACTAATACAATCGATAATATATAACAGTAGAAATAATACAACAAATGATACAATTAAACGAGAATAATTAATAAAAATATAATTACTTACATTTAAAATCAAATAATTATGGGAAAATTATCTATACAATAAAATGTTCTAGTTGTACTAATACAACCCATAATATACAATAGTAGAAATAATACAATAAATTATACAAATAATACATAATTAATAATACAATATATTATACAAAATAATATGTAATAATAATAATAATACAATATATTATTTAAAATGATACGTAATAGTATCGATAACGCAATGGATAAATTCCAGAATTTTTTTACTGCACTAAGTTAATTTATAAATATCAAAATAATTTAAATAAATATAAAATTTGAACTTTTAAATCGTAGAAAATTCTAGGAAATAGAGAAAAATACGGATACTCTTTTAAAAATAATAATTAAATATTTTAAAATACCAAAAAATTATTTTAACTAGTATCAAAATTCACGATCATTACACTTAGAGAGTTAACTCTCTTAGTGCTATAATATTGAATACGTAGAGTTTACCATTATTACAGGAATACAATATCCGGTAGCATGTGTTAGATACAAACTTATCTCTATTTAGGGATTGAGATAATATCCCCCATACAAGGATCCTGGTGTCTTTTTCATGGCAAAAGATTAACCGGCAATGCGTGTTAGACATTAACTTATCTTTACTTAGGATTCGAGATAAAATTTCTTATGCGTGTAAGACACGTATTTTGGCATTATTAATAACGGTCTGCCATGATGTCGAATATGTGGACTTTTGTCCTTTTCACGGCAAAGACTAACTGACAATGCATGTTAGGTGTAAACTAATCTTTATTTAGGAGTTGAGATAAAGTTTCTCATACGTGAAACACATGGATTTTGGTGCTGAAGAGCTGTGTTGTGTCTTCTCTTGGGGCAAAGACGAACCATGTGCTGGAGAAGAAGAATTTTATATTCTATCTCTAGGTGCAAAAGGAACTCAAAGTAGGATCTCCACTTTGAGAATCTGAAGGATGAAACTAAGAGTGAGATCTCCACTCCGATAATCGAAAAGCTTTAGATAACACTAACTGTTTAAAAGTTTAGTTATCCAATCTGAAAATGAATTTCTTATTTATCGAGATGAAATGCCAACTTTAGCTCTAATTGTTTAAAGGTTTTGCCAAAGGAGAGATTGAGACGATCCTAACTGTTTAAAGGTTTGATCGCTCGATGTGGGTGGAAGCCTCTCGTTTATCGAAAGGGGATTCCAGTTTTGGTCCTAACTATTTAAAGGTTTAACCAAGATGGATTTTGAGATGACCCTAACTGTTTAAATATTTGATCGTTCAGTTTGTGAACCTCTTGTTCATGGAAAGAATCGATAGGGGATTTTGGTTTTGGCCCTAACTATTTAAAGGTTTGACTGAAGGGAGTTTGAGACGATCCTAACTGTTTAAAGGTTTGATCATATAATTTGTAGACCTCTCGTTCAAGGAAGGAATCGAGAGGGAATTTTGGCTTTGGCCCTAACTATTTAAAGGTCTGACTAAGCAAACAGAGGGAGTGAAGGTACAAATAATAGTGAGAATGTGATTTGCACAAATCACTCAGAGGGGGTTTTCGGTATCAACTAACAAAACATTGACACGAAAAGGGGTTTGGCAATCATCACGGATTGAAATTTTGGGTATTGTGTTAGAGCTCAACAGTAGGAGTATTAAAGGCTAGGACACAGTGAGAGTTTGGGTAGATTTAACCACGAAGAATTTTGATGGACCCACCGTCAGTTTATTTGATCGGTGAGGGATTTTATGGTAGCGGACTGTGAATCATCAAGCACTCCATAATTAGAATGTGGGAGTTTCATGAGGGAAGACTGACTCGATGAGGTTATTGAATCTCATCTCAACGAAAGAGTGCTTGGAAAGTCACAGTGGGAGTTGGCGAAATTGATCCCGATGATCAAAACCAACCAAGAATCGGATGAAGAAAAAGCAAATGAGACATGCTTCATCCTTGAAGGATTTCAGAGTTTCGTGAGGGAATATTGACTTGATGAAGTCATTGAACCTTATCTCAATGAAAGAGTACTCCAAAAATCACAGTGGGAGGGTTTTAATCATTTTTAACATGATTGAATAGCCACAGCAGGGGGTTCTTAATCATTTTTACCATGATTAAGAGTGGATTATTCAGATGGTTGGTTTTCTCCTTGAATAATCAATTGGTTTCGGGTTATCCTTAAGAATACCATACATAGCATTCTTCAAGAACTTCCCGTTAAATAGGTTATCCTGAACGTAGTAGGGATAGTACTTTTTTAGGAACTTTTCGTTTGTGGGTGATGTTACTGTTCTTGATACAGGTTCAAGTCTTAGTTTTTGACTTTGTATTCAGCCATGATAACCTCGTATCCACCCCTAGCTTTTTGGGTGAACCTGAGTCCAATCACATTCTGCTACATTGTTAGAGCATGCAACTTAAGGGAGCAATTTTTAACCTCTTATACCAGTCGGAGGTAATTGGGTTATACTTAAGAATATTATGTGTGATATTCTCTAGGAGCTTTCCAAATAGTTTAGCCTTGTATACTAGTTGAAGGTTTGAAAAATAGTTTATACTCATATACCCTTTGGAGTGCACGAAGAAATAGTTTATACTCGTATACTCTTCGAGTTATCACCGTTCTCATTTGGTTTATTTTTACGTTATGATGTAAGGGTCAAGTAAGGCTTGGATTTTGTTTTTGAGACCAAAGCAAACCTTGGTGGGATGAAGAACCCTCCTTGGTATGCATAGTACTTTAGATCGTAATCCTCTTAGCTCCCTCCTGATCTTTAATACATGGTAGCTCGATTTTATTGTTGTTCAGGAGATACTTGAAGATGACTGGAACATCATCATCCCTGAAAGAGTACTACAGCATCTGATGTGGTTGTTGTAGCAATTTCTACCGTGATTGTCATTGTAATGTTTGATTAACATCAACAACATGCACAGGCAGTGACGGTTAGCTTCTCTCAGCCTTCTTTCTTTTGAGAAAACGTTCGGCTTGTTCGCCGCATATTTTCAAGTCTTTCCAGGTTTTGGACGACACGACCCCCAGGGCTTCTAGGATGTCAATGGAAAGGTTGTTATGGTAGGTTCGGAGGATGAATTCCTCCATGACCGGATCTCGATAGTTCATCGCCTTATTCTGGAAGCGTTTGACGAAGCTATCGACCGACTCTCCATCTTTCTGCTTCTCATCAAAGAGTGTCCGATAGACATCTCAGTATCATCATCAAAGAATTTGGTGAGAAACAAGCTTTCCATGTCATTCCAGCTATTGATACTTCTCGGCTTGAAACAGTGGTACCAGTCGAAGGCAGCTCCGCGAAGGGTACTAACGAATAACCGAACCATTAAAGGTTCGTTGCTGGAGATCATGCCCAGGTGGGACTTAAAATAACTAGATCTTGAGTGGGTGAACCTCTTCCGTTGAATAGCGTCAAGTTAATTAGATTAAACTTTGCCAGATACAGAATTGATTCCCACTCTCTGGGATACAGACATGGAATCCCGATCTTCTTTACCTCTTGAGCAGAAATTAATGTGTTGATCTTGCTCTCCAGGTCTTTTATTTTCTCGTCCTCACTTGTATTTTTCGAACATTTCTAGGGAGGAACAACTGGACCACCCCCAGCATTGTTATCCTCAGTGCGACCACCCCTACCATTTTGGTCAAGAGGAGGGGTATCAGCAATGGGATTTTCATCCACGTCCGAATCACTATCACCTTGATTAGTAGCATTATGACAGCTAGATTCACCAATATGGTTTGATAAGGCTTGAGTCTGTTGGTCATGTACTTCCCTCATTCGCTGCATGGTCAACACCATCTAAGTGTTGAATTCTTCTTTCTGCTTTGCAAAAGCTTTTTGAAGTAACTGAGCTATTTGCTTAGTGTTGATCATGAACGCTTCACATGATCATCCCGTGCTGAACACCATATTGTTAGAAGCGACTGTGGAGTTGGCATCTGATGCTTCATCATCTGAAGAGTATCCTCTGCTCAGCCTAGGTCTGATAGTACTCGATCGTAACCAAGTGAGATGCTGGGATACCCTTAGAAAGGGATCAGGACTGGAACGTCACATCGACTTTCCCTTATCGGCCATGTTGATGGTGACTTCTGGGGTTCGTCATCCTGACTAACTAATCTTCTTTTGCGGAAGCGTCTTGATTTAGATTTGGACGCTTTAGTGGAGATCCTTTTGAATACTAAGACCCTCCGTGAAGCAGTCCTAGGGCAACTACATGCTGATAATACTGCCCTGATTAACTTTTCAACGGATAATGAGAGTCAAATTTTGGGATACTTCTCTTTCAAAATTTCATCGTACCCCTAGCCTAATAGTATAACTCATCGGCGTTGTGGTCGGCGCAAGCTATTAGCTATTGACTTGATTCCCCAGGTATGATGTTGTCATATAACAGACATGTCTTCTTTCGGGAATGTAATGCCTTGTTGGCAATCTTAGGAGTCACACATTTAGATCCAACCCCTTACGAGTGTGGAATCTCAACGGGCTCCTGAACCTGGACACGTAACCCCAAGCGGGTAGTTACAGGTGTTTTCTCGATATGGGATGACTTCAACTTGTTAGGAGGACACGTACAACCCCCAGCCTGAAGAGTTATTCGGGATTTATTTATCAGACCCAAGCGTTCTTTAACTGGAGCTTTACCCTGACCCTTGTGCAAAGGACCAAGGCGATCCGCCATCTTCATTTTGAATTTGGACAGGTCCACGCTACCATGAGGCATCACTGGAGGTGTAGGATCAGATGGAGTGGGATCGGAGGCTGTTGGAGGTTGAGAAACATGTGCGGAGTTGGGACCAGGTGTGAAACACACTTAGTGTTTCGCACCAGGTGCAAAACACACTTAGTGTTTCGCACCAGGTATAGGTGTTTCGGCTATTTTCAGTGCTATTTTAGCACTATTTTGGACTTCAGCACCCACACTTATTTATATTTTAGCAATTCTTTGGCTGCCTCTTCCTTCTACAACTCCTTTGCCTTCTGCATGAGAATTCGTGCATGAATGAGAAGCGCGTGATGCTTTTGGATGCGCTCCTCAAGAGTCGAACGGGCTTGTTTGACATGGACCCACTTGTTGGTTGAGGAGTCCATTGCTTGCTGCGGTGGTGGCTTAGTCATTTGGCGCCTCTTGAATTCTAAGTCCACTTGATAGTGGAGTCCGTCCACCTGCTCCAGAGCTTTGGTGAACTGACGGGCAAGACGTTGGCGCCGCCTCTGACGAGCCCTCTTCGTTAGAATTGGTGCAGCTTCAACGGGCAACTCCTTGATTAATGATGAGTTGTTCTTAGCATCAGATCTGGCCTGCTTAGGTGCTGGAGAGGCGATAAGATGAGAATCAGCACTCTGTGTCTTCAGATCCAAAGACCAACAAAGCTTCTTCAACGAAGAGGTCCTCCTGCGCTTGCAAAGAGAGGAGGATCTGGAGGAGGAGGACGAGACGTACTCCTCAAACTTTTGTTGGTCAAACTCGTACTCGACCTCTACTTCAACTAGGATCTTGATCAATGGTTGCGACACTACAGCCTCGGCAGTGAGGCTGTTAGCTCCCACTGTGGTCACCAACGTGTTTATGTCGGAAATTAATTTATTGGTGGAATCCATTACAATCATTTATTGACTTTTATAGATTCAAAAAATGAGTCTTTTTATAAGACATCTTTACACAAAAGAAATAGATCAACAATTCCCTAGAAACACACACAAAGGACATTTATCACCCGCTACTTGTGTCGGGTCTTTACCTGTGCCAAGGTTTATCCGTGGACCACCGCGGATCAAATCTAGTTGATTTTATTGTCTCACAAAGGAAACAAGAAATTAAAGTGAATGGCTTAGCAAGGTGAGGAAAATACTCTTCTCGAGATCAAATCAAAGTTTGATCTTAAGGGAAGCAGATAACGGGTGCCGAAGGGTTGCAGGTCTGTCAAACTCCTCCTCTTTATGCTGAAGAACTCACAGATCTCTCTTCCTCCTCTCTGAAATTCATGCTCCTCTGCTATTCAAAATGACATGGCTTCGTCGACAGCTCTAAAATCCCCATCCCCTGTGTATAGGGGCCCTAAGGCTGTATTTATAGGCTTCAGAAGCTCTATTTTCGGATAAGAACGAATGATTTGATCTCATCTTCAATTATAACTGCTTTACCATGTTCAAAGATAGTCTCAAATCAATTGGGGGGGTTAGTTTTAGGATGAAATCTTATAAAAAACGGGCAAAAACAGTTTCACTAGGCGAGAGACATCTCTGGTATCTCGCCCTTGGGCCGAGAAACCAATGGTGACTCGGCCATAGGCCGAGACACCTTCTTTTAGGTATTTCGTTCTTATTAGGATTAGGCTTTGTTTATCTATTTAAGAAGAAGGATTGTAAAGCTCATGATATTAGATAATTTTTTATCAATAAAATTCCTCTTTATTTTATTTTCATCATGGATTCGAAATTCTTCGTGGCTTTGAGGATAGTTCTTTGTGGATTTAAAGAGGACCTCTTGGTGGATTCTGATGGTCTTACTTTCGCGTTGTGTTAATAAAGGTCCTTTGTCGTTCTGCTCAAGTTCTCACTCCGTCTTTTTCGCTAGATGGACCATGTCGTCAATAATATGGTAGGCGACAAAGCCCCTATTTTCCAAACCGAGTTTAATGAGTTAAAGTCTAATGTAAATTAGATTAAGTCTACCATAGATCGAATCATATCAGCAATGGAAAGTCTGAATATAATAGAAATTTAAATCGTGTTCATGGTCTCAAACGATGTGATCTGACTCCACAGGATAAATTCAACAGCAACAACGATGACGATAAAGCCCCGCGTTGTGCTTATGATCATAGAGACCACCAACGCCAGGACAATTATGATGGTAGAGGGTTCAAAATGAAGATGGATCTGCCATCTTTCAATAGGCAGTGCCATATCAAAAAATTTCTTGATTGCATTACAAAGGTGGAGAGGGTTTTCGAGTATATGGAAATCCCAAATGAATAGAAGGTTAAGTTGGTGGCTTACTAACTTAAGGGTAGAGCATCTGCTTGGTGGGAATTAGTATACAACAATCGATCCCGTCAACGGAAGCCAAAAGTCGATAAGTGAGAGATGATGAAGAAGTTGCTGAAAACCAATTTCTTGCCTAGTGACTATGAAAAAGTCTTCTTCAGACTATACCAGAATCATAAACAAGGTGGAAGAACTGTTGATTGTTGGCCTTCTTGTTTTGATGATGATTTACAAACAATTTACTTCTAATGTTGTTTGTCTAGTGTTTGTGTTTTTGTATTTATTCTAGACAAACAACGTGTTAGAGGATGGATGGAATCGAGTATTCACGATCATATCAAATGGAGGTTGGCGGAATAGTGGTTGAAGCCTATACAATTCTAGTTGAAGATCCAATTACAAGCTTCATCCAAGTTTACCAAGTTGAGCTACAATGAAGATCAAGATCAATCTTGGGTAATTTAGTTTTAGGTTTTATATTATGTGTGTTAGTACTTTAAGCTCAATCATATACACACATACACGTTTTGGTTTTGTGTATATATATATATATATATATATATATATATATATATAT
>BQKN01065918.1:12377-60127 GCA_022839385.1 Asparagus kiusianus | reverse complement strand
GATCTCAAGTCAATTCTTATCATATTCAAACATATAAATATATTATTATTTTTTTTACCATATAACATATTTATCATTATTTATCATAAAATTTTAAATTTTTCGGGGTTTTACAGTTATGTACCGCTTAGAAGATCTAGTATGTTTCGACCTGCACGACGAGGTAACGCCGTTTATAATTGAAACCCGAATTTAGAGGATGCATGAGTGTAAAGTCTGAGCGAGACGCATATCGGAGCAAGAAGTCATCATTGTAGGTTTGCACGAGCGGCAACATCGTCTGCAGTCCAAGATGGATGCTTATAACAACATTGCTGATCACACAGGGGTCAGAACTACCCCGGGTGAGGCGACTCTGAAGGACTTCCAAGGTGAGAGTGTAAGATTTCACTTTGCTATTACAAAGGAACAGCAAATTCTCTAGACTCTGCATAGAGAAGAAGTGGCTATTGAAGTTGTCACCGCTCTTGCTGAGGCCAAGATTCAGAAGGAAGAGGAGGAGAAGATCCAAGCAGAGCAGGCAAAAGAGCTTGCCCTTGTTAAGACTAAACTTACCTCCTTCAGCTTGCTGGATCTGATTTGAGATGCCTTTTTGTATTGTAATGATTTTGTTTTATGGTGTCGTCTCAAAATCTATTACTTGCGAATGAAATTATGCCTTTGTTTGCTAGTGTTGTTTACATATACTCATTTTCTCTTGTTGGCCAATCATTTAGGATTTTTAGCAAACCCTCAGATATCAACGGGTTTGATTTGCCTTTACCGATTATCGTTTGAATCGGGCTAGCCATGCTATTCCCCTCAGTATGATGAGTTGTCAGAAAGTTTCTTTTAGACTTAATGCTAAAATTTCTTTCCTACCCTTAGCCGCTTGAGACATTGGGTTGTGTTAATTATAATTGTTAGGTCGTAATTAGGTTAGGTTGTGTCGTTAAGTATAACAACTTAGCCCGAAATGACTGATCGCTTGCGTGAGCGACCGGGAGAGGGTTTGAATAACGACTTATCGCTTGGTAGGTTTCCATCCGAGAATCGATAAGGCACATCGCTTGGTAGGCCGTTATCGATGAATAACGTCATTTACGGGAATGACAGTGTTGGGATAATCAAATCATTTATGGATGTATGAGTGTAACGATTGATTGATGTAGAAGCCATTGCATGGTAGGTTACTACCCATCGATAGTTCTAAGAATATTAGAACGCTCGGAGTAGATCAAATCGTTTAGGGATGTATGAGTGTGACGATTGATCGGACAATGCCATTTGCGGGAATGACAAAGTTGACTATCAGAGGTAATCATTAACATGATAGTTCAGTGGACCCATCATCCTATTGGAGAGGATTGGTAGAGGATTTTGTCAGAGGTGATTGTTAACATGACAGTAGTAGTTTGTTACGATTTGAGCAACTCTGTGGGCTTACCATTCTATTGAAGAGGATTGGTAGCTAGGCTGGTTTGTCAGAGGTGATTGTTAACATGGCAGTGGGAGTGGTCCCATCGTCCTATTAGAGAGGACCGACGGGGAAAATTTAGAGGAGACTATCAGAGGTAATAGTTAACTTGATTGTTTTACAAGATCCATCGTCCAATTGAATGAGACTGATGGAGAAATGACTATCAGAGGTGGCAATTAACTTGAAAGTTGGCTTTGGTCATGACTATAGGAAGGTTTGACCAGGTGGGAGACTCGAGATGATCCTGACTACGAGAAGGTTTAATCATCCAGAAAGTGGACCTCTCGTTCTTGGAAGGAATCGAGAGGGGATTTTGGCTCTGGTCCTAACTGTAGGAAGGTTTGACCGAGTGGGATATGTAAGGAGCATTTTAGCCTCATACACCAGTTGGAGGATTTTAATCATTTTAGATGTGATCATACAGCCACAACGGGAGGTTCCTAATCATTTTTATTATGATTAGGAGTGGATTACTCGAATGGTTGGTTTTTATCCAGAATAATTAGCTTGTTCTGGGTTATCCTTAAGAATATCATGTGTAACATTCTCCAGGGACTCCCCATCAAAGATAAGGAATAGTTTAGACTCGTATACCAGTTAGAGGTTTGGAAAATAGTTTATACTCATATACCCGTTGGAGCAAGGGAGTAGTTTAGCCTCGTGCGCCAGTTAGAGGAAAGAAGGAGCAATTTAGCCTCGTGTACCAGAGGGAGGATTTAATCATTTTGGACATGATCAAACAGCCACAGCGGGAGGTTGTCGGGTTATCCTTAAGAATATTCTCCAGAAACTTCCCGTTAAAAGTAGGGAGCAGTTTAGTCTCGTATACTAGTGGGAGGTAAGAGACAGTTTATACTCGTGTACTTGTCGGAGTGAGTTTAGCCTCATGCACCAGTGGGAGAAAAAAAGGAGTAGTTTAGCCTCGTATACCAGTTGGAGGTTGTCGGGTTATCCTTAAGAATATTATGTGTAACATTCTCCAGGAACTCTCCGTCAAAGATAGGGAATAGTTTAGCCTTGTATACCAATTAGAGATTTAGGAGATAGTTTATACTCATATACACATTAGAGTAAGGGAGAAGTTTAGCCTCGTGTACCAGTTGGAGGAAAGAAGGAGCAGTTTAGCCTCGTGCACCAGTTGGAGGGTAAGAAGAAGCAGTTTATACTCATATAATTGTCGAAGTGAATGAAGGATCAGTTTATACTCATATACTTGTTGGAGTAAATGAAGGAGCAGTTTATACTCGTATACTTGTCCGAGTAAATAAAGGAGCAGTTTATACTCGTATACTTGTCAAAGTAAATGAATAACCAGTTTATACTAGTATACTTGTCGGAGTAAATAAAGGAGCACTTTATACTCATATACTTGTTGGAGTATATGAAGTGTTGAAGGAAGGAAGACTATGGGTAGTACGTTCAGGAATTTACCATTGATAGACATAAGGATCTTATCGCCATTTGATTTGACGAGACGGTAATCTCCATTCGAATAGATTGTCTCTATCACGAATGGTCCTTCCCATTTGGGATAGAATTTCCCTTTCTTTTTAGAGTTGAGTATCATAAGTCGTCAAATAGTGAGGACCAACTCTCCTTCCTTGAAAGATCTGTGCTTGACTTCCTTGTCAAAAGTCCTGGATATTCGGGCTTGGTAGAACTCAATGTGTTATTGAGCTTCGAACTGCTTCTCATCTAACACCTCTAATTCTACGAGACATCATCGATGACTTTCTTCAGTTATCATCCACATCATGAGTGCGACACACTGGGATAAAATTTGAATCTCCAACGGTAGCATGGCTTCACAATCGTATACCAGTGAATAAGGTGTGGTACCGGTCGGTGTACGAACCGTAGTACGGTACGCCACAATCTTTCACCGAGCATTTTATTCCAATCGTGCTTACTGTTGGATGTTAGTTTGGTCAATATCTTGACGATCATCTTGTTAAAAGCCTCGGCTAGTCTATTTGCTGATGGATTATAAGCCGTGGATGCGAGGTTCTGTATTCTAAACTTGTCACAGAACTGATTAAATACATGACTAATGAATTGTGATCCGTTATCATGAATGATACATCTCAAAATACTGTATCGGTAGACAATGTGATATTTGTTGAACTTGATCAGATCACTGGTCTTGACTTCTCTCAAGGGCACGACTTTGGCCTATTTGGAGAAGTAGCCGGTTATCGCAAGGATGAAGCAATGACCTTTGGCTGATGGAGGAGATATCGGTCTGACGACATTCATCCTCCATGTTTCAAATGGCCATGAAGTTGCTATCAGATGCAGGTCTTCGAGTAGTTTGTGCATGTAATTAGCGTGGATTTGATACGTGTGGCAACTCTTGGCGTAAGCGATAGCGTCGTTGACCATTTTGGGCTAATAGTAGTAGATTCTTTGCAAGCGGTCCCAGAGCTTAGGTCTGGGTTAGTGAGCACTGCAAGTGCCATCATGGGCTTTCTACAGGGCTTCCTGTGCATTTATCATTGAGAGACATCGAAGCAGCATACAGTCGTACGATCTACGATACAATACCTTTGTGGTTGTATCATAGTAGAATCCCGATGCGTGTCTGCGAATAGAATCTCGCTCCTTGATGTCTTCGGGTAGTATATCGTGCAAGACGTAGTCGATGATTGAAAAGAGCAAATCTCTTGGTTCGAGTTGATAGGCCACCTGGTGAGACGTATTCACCTCCAGAGCATACTCCGGTTGGTAGAGTTGTCAGCTTGCGATGGTGACTTGCTAGCTTGTCCCCAGTGGTTGGGCTAGGTTAGCTACCAATGATGTCAATGCATCTGCATGCGTGTTCTTGGAATGGAGCACGTGCTCGATGTGGAAGCTGTCGCATGATTCGGCTTACTTGATGGCCGCTTGGTGACATGGGATTAAGTCATCATTTCTGACCTCATATTCTCCCATCATTTGTCTGACGATGAGCTGAGAGTCACCGAAAGCTTCAAGATGCTTCACCCCTAATTTCTTAGCAAAATCGAGTCCAATAAGGAGCGCATTATACTCAGCCATATTGTTGGTACATGGCTCAGTCAGTGAGATAGCTCGAGGTAATATATGGTTTTGCAGAGAAACCAAGACCACCCCCACACCTGCAATGATAGACCCACTAGTGCCCAAGCGAGAAGCATCGTCAAAGAATAACTACCAGGCTTCTTCCTATGAGGGTGCATTGACCTCGTGGATTTTGTTTGGCATATCTCCAAATAGGTTAGTCTTCGACACGAGCGGGTGATTGGCCATGAGATCACATATTGCTTGTCCTTTGATAGACTTCTGTGGCATGAAGTGGATGTCGTAGTAAGATAGCAAAAGTTCCTATCATGCCAGGCACCAGTTTAAGGACCCAGCTTGTGTCATGAAGACTCGGATGAGATTCTTTCGGGAGATGACATGAATGGTTTGACCGACCAAGTAGTGTCGTATTTTCTAGATTGCGAATACTAGGGCCAGATATTTCTTTTCGACCATAGGGTATCGTCGTTCGGCTCCCTGTAGGGCCCTACTCGGGTAGTAGATACCTTTTTCATGGCTGACATCATCATTTTGTGCTAAGAGGGTGCCGAGAAAATGATCCATTTCTCTCACATAGATCAGGAAGGGTTTCCCTGAGACGGGGGCTGCCAAGACAGGTGGATTCGAGAGATAGTTCTTAATCTCATTGAAAGCCTGTTGGCAAGGTTCGTCCCATATGAAGGAAATATCTTTCTTCATAAGCTTGGAGAAGGGTTGGTATTTGCCCGAAAGATTTACGATGAATCTTCGGATGTAGGCCAAACGTCCTTGTAGTCCTCTCAATTCCTTGAGATTCTTAGGCAGTTAGAGCTCTTGGATAGATCACACCTTATCTGGGTCGATGTGGATCCTCTTCATCATGACTACGAATTCGAGGAACTTGCTACTCGTCATGCCTAAGAATGACTTCATAGGGTTCATCTTCAGTTGATGGGACCACATGAGGTCAAACATGACTCTTAAGTCTTAAAGGCGATAATCTTTATCGTGGATCTTCACGACCAGGTCATCCACGTAGCATTCGACTGTCTTTCACAGATGTTTATGAAAGATGGTTCTCATAGCACGTTGATAGGTTGCACCGACATTCTTGAGTTTGAAGGGCATGACTGCGTAATAGTATACCCCTATCGAAGTCCTGAACGAAGTGTGCTTCTCATCCTCAGGGTGCATCTTGATTTGAGTATACCCTGAGAATCTATCCATGAAGGACATCCTCTCGAAACCACATATATTATCGATGATGACATCCGTGATGGGCAAAGGAAATTCATCCTTAGGAGATGTAGCGTTGAGGTCTCTAAAGTTGATGTAGATACAGATCTTGCCATTCTTCTTCAAAACTGGAATAATGTTAGCCACCCAATCAGGGTATTGCTCCTCTCTGATGAAGCCTGATTCGATCAGCTTCTTCACTTCTACTTCGATTGCCTCCATGATTTTTCGATGAAACCGTCTCTACTATTGTTTGACAGGTTTGGCATCTGAGCCGATGTTGAGGTGATGCATGGAGATCTAAGGATCCAAGCCAAGCATGTCCTCATAATTCTATGTGAAGACATTGACATATTCCCGTATGAGGGATATGAGGTAATCCTTCTCCTGGGGAGGTAAGCTATCGCTAATAAATATGGGTTTGGGATTTGTCTCATCCCCCATATTTATTTTGAGTATTTTGTCCTCTGTGGGCGGTTCACACTGTTCAAAGCAGCCACTCCACTGGGCACTGACGTGGCGATCCCATGCTTCATCATAAAGCAGAATCTATTCATCCTCTTGGACTTTAGTATAATCGACCATAGCCATGTTGACCGTAAAGTCTTTGAACAGGATCCTAATGTTGACGTCTGAGTCCCAAGTTAAGGATGTTGACGATTGATCATTTGAGCGAGTATCATCGAATATTTTGTCAAAATTATAATACGATTCTGAGGAAGAGGAGGAGTAACCTAGCCCTCTTCGAGTTTTGCCATAGTAATTGTCAGGCTTCCCTTTGGGGACATAGGTAGGTTGAAGGGGCGTCTTCTGGCCTTTGTCGTACTTTAATCCTTCCTTGCAGATGAAGTCATAATCCATCCTTTCCATCATGCGTTTTGCAATGGGGTTGTAACATGAGAATTGAGGAGCAGGTTCATCTTTATCTGACTCATCCCATAATGTGCGTGCGGGCTGGTCTATCCTTCCGAAGATTATCTCTTGCTGAGAAATATTTTGGGCAGGTATGGCAAAGACAACTTGCGATGACTAGATCATCTACTTGTTCGTGACAAATGACAAGTGCACAGGCAAGTGCAAAGAAAAATTAGAGTACAATCCTAGGATCAGGCTACTGAACTCATCCTCAACAAATCCTGCACTAGGTGACAAGTAAGAAATTTGAGTTCTTCATTCAGGGTAAGTTCGTCCGCCTTGTTAGCGTCAGTTACAGCAAGGCCTTCATAGCCGATTACAATGGGTTCAAAGTCGTTTAAGACAAGACTCTCGTTACACTCAAACTCACTATCGGCCTCATTACCACTACCAGGTTCATCGACCGGAGGTTTGCTGCTTGACTCGGGGTCCTGGTAGAGCAGGGAATTTGTGAAGTAGTTTTCTACTCCCTTAAAGGGCTGTTTATCTGCAACTACCTTCTTCACTTGATCACAGTCATCTACATATTTTAAGCACTGGTATAATATGGATGAGACTATACCATTGTTATGGATCCATGGCCGACCCAACAACATGTTATATGAGGGTTCTACGTTAATGACGTAGCAGGTCACCTTAGTTTTCATGTCACCCAATCGGCACTTGAGACAAATCTTCCCAAGAGGCTGTGTTCCCTTAGCGTTGAAGCCAAAGATTGTGGCAGTCGTCGAAGACAACCGCTTTTAAGGCACCCCCAAGTGCTTGATGAGCTTTAGGGGGACAATGCTCAGTGTAGACCATAGGTCCACCTAGATTCTGTCTACTCGAGAGGAACCGACGTATCTTATGAAGTACAATGGTCAGTCGTGAGACATGTTTTTGATGAGCATGTCTTCTAGAGTGAAAGTGATGCAGGGGATCTGTTGCTTGGATGCCTGGCAGCACTTTGGACATCCCATTTCCACCTCTTCTTCGGGAGCATGCAAGAAATGTGTGGCAAAGGCTTCTGAATTGGTCAGCGCCTTTTGTAGGGCTTCACGGGTCATCTTGGACAACCGCATGAGCTCATACAGGGTGATCCTGGCTAGAATATTTTTTAGTTGTACGAGTAGGTCGAACTAGAAGGGTTGACCACTTGAACTCGGCTTGTCAGGACTTGGCTAAACTGTCAGTAGCAGTCCCACTGATAGTCTTGCCGGACTCTCTGACATTGGAGGGTAGTTCTTGGCAAAGTCCTTCCCTATTTGGGTGATCAATGAGTCTGCCTCCTTGTCGGAATCGATGAGGGTTGTTACCTCCACTTTGTTATCATCTGAAATTGCTAAAATGACATTACAAAGCTTAGATTTACCTTTGGACTTATTGGAAGTCCATTGCTCATGGCCGAGGAGATTGGGATGAACCCACATCACCTGTCCTGAAGGTAAAGTCTGCTGCACCAAACCTTTTCCTTGTTGATTATGAGGGTCCTCATTAACAATCTTCAGTTCCACCTTAGGAATGGGTACAACACCTGCCGGTGTATGAACTTTGGGGAGACCCGTTCTGAATTTAAGGGTGACCATGTTTGTGGTTACCGTTTTCTGCACCTTCTCCTTCTTTAGGACTCTTGTGTCGTAAAGAGCTTGCAGCTTATCCTTAAGGATATAGCATTTGGAGGTATGGTGACTGACAAATCTTTGGTATGCACAGTAGCTTGGATCATCATTATTGTTCATGTCTTTAGGTTTCA
Source organism: Asparagus kiusianus (assembly GCA_022839385.1). Lineage (NCBI taxonomy): Eukaryota > Viridiplantae > Streptophyta > Magnoliopsida > Asparagales > Asparagaceae > Asparagus > Asparagus kiusianus. The sequence continues at coordinate 51,767 of BQKN01065918.1, read as the reverse complement.
TGGCTTCTGGTAGCTTGATCCCGTTCCTCTTGAGAAGAGTGTTGAAGGTAGCCACCACCTGGTCTTCCGTGAAGTCGTATTGCCTTTGTAGGTGCTGCTCGAAGAGCTTAGGCTTTTGCCTCTATGCTGGTTTGGGGGTTGGAGTGGAATCGACAGCCATGATCTCCTTCACTCTTGACTGAGGGTTCCTGGAAGTGTTAGGTTCCGAAGCTCTGCTCTTAGGCTGAGGCTCTTCAGCTTCTAATCTTTTGATCATGTTCTCGACTTACTCACCTTGGTGAACAAGTTCCTTTTAGGTCCGAGTTTCCACCGTGCCGATCCTGGACAGAATGTCGATTGAGAGGTTGTTGCAGCACATCTCAACCAGGGTGCTCAAGGAGACTTGGTCCTGACACTAAAGTGACTGATTCCTAAATCTCTTGACGAAATCGTTTGCTGACTCCATCTTCTTATGTTTATCGGCAAGCAAGGTGGCCATTGACACTTTCATGTTGTCATCGAAGAAACGGGCTTAGAAAAGTCTTTCTACGTCGGCCCATGTTGTGATGGAGCCTGGTTCTAGCTTACGAAACCATTCAAAGGCCACCCCTCTCAGGGTACTAATGAACATTCGGGTGAGAATGACGTTGTTTCCCATGAGGAATCCTATTTGAGATAGGAAATAGTAGATGTGCTATGAGGGAGAGCCCTTGCCATCAAACTGGACTAGGCTCATTGGTTTGAACTTCACTGGGTAGGTGACTACGTCCCATTCGAGTGGATATGGTCTGATCACCCAAGCTCGCTCATGTTCCTCTGGAGTTTCAAGGCGTTGAGTTGACTATGGAACTCGTTAAAACTCCTGTCTCAGGGAGTGCTACCTAAATGCGAGTGTCATCCTGAGGATTTGTTGGAATAATCCAAGTGTGGCTCGTGATTATCTTCTTCCTCAGTCGTGTGAGAAGGAGTGAGCTCTCACTCTCTGTTCCTTGAGGGTCGTCATCGGTTTCACTAATTCCTCTTCTTCTTCTTCTCGCTGAGAAGTTGTTCCATCTGCTCTTTTAGAGAGTTGATGGTCGCCTGTTGCTCTTCAAACTTTTTGGCCAAGTCTTTTAAGGATTCCGCCATGTGCACCTTTATGCGCTTGCCGTAGGCTGAGCTTGAGGTTTGAGATGTTGCTGCTGCTGAGCACACCTCATCCTCGTGGTCATAGATGAGCATCAAATAGGCATAATCAAATGGGATAGCTGCTCCTGTTAAGGCGAGTGCGTTGGTATACACCCCTCCTCAACGGGCGGCCATCTAAAACCCGAGGCATATTCAGGATCTGAGGAATCCGAATACCAGGATTTACCTTTCCCTGCCATGTTGACTATAGCTATCGAGAGTTCCAAGTCACCAATGGCTTGCTTCTTCTGATGATGGAGTCCTCGACGAGGATGTCTTGGCTCAGGATACAGTTGAGAAAGCCTCCTGAACACTGATGGCTTTAGTGTCTCGGTGCATTGGCAATCGGCAAGTACCGCCTGGATTCCTCTCGCAATAGCACTAAGGGTTTGCCTCATGAATAGTGTATTTTTTTTGAGTTAGATGATCCCTAAAATCCCTCGCGGGTTGGTGGTGGCAACCCCTAGTGTCACAAGGACTAGATGTGCAGTCACATGGAGGAGACTCAAGGGAGTCGACTTGAGAACACTTAGGAAAGTTCCCAAGTGTTGACTTCATGCGATCTTGCCTTAACAGGCGAGGTCCAGAGTTTGGGCGAGCTTCAGCCGATTACTGGCGAGCTGGAGCCGACTGCTCATTCAGGCGACCTTGCCTTGACAGGCGAGGTCTAGAGTTTAGGCGAGCTTCAGCCGACTGCTAGCGAGCTCGAGTCGACTGCTAATTCAGGCGACCTTGCCTTGACAGATGAGGTCTGGAGTTTGGGTGAGCTTCAGCCGACTACTAGCGAGCTCGAGACAACTGCTCGTTTAGGCGAGGTTCGCTCGCCTGAGTCGTTCTAGCTTTGCCATTTTAGTTAAGGCTAGTTCTCAAGCGGTCCTGCTAGAGTTCGCCTACATGTTGGCTTTTATTTGGGGGGCGAAGCTTGCCTGTTGTGTGGAGCTTGCCTGCTTGAAGGCATGGTTCGCCTAATCTGGGCGACTCGCCTGATTTGGACGACTCGCTTGTTTTGGATAGACGACTTGAAGAGTGAAGCCCACCCGATTTGGTGGGCTCGTTTGAGTTGCTGAGTTCGCCCAGATGGGGAACTTGGCTGCGGGAGTGAGGCTTGCCTAAAATATCAGGCTCACCTTGAACACTAAGTTCGCTAGTTTTGGGCACTTTGCCAATGTAGGGGAACCCGCCTGAATAGGTAGGCACGCTAGATCGACTCGATCTGCCAAATCTGGGAACTTTACGTTCTTGTATGGCTCTTCTTAGGCCTGAGTAGTAATTCAGGACATCATAAGAGACAGAGGCTTGGGCTTCCTATCAGGCGAGATCTTGTCATCACCATCGTTGGGCTCTTCTAGAGAGGGGGAGACTCATGTTGACGGTGAAGGCGTGGTCTGCACCGATACGTACCATAGTCTCGTCTTGCATGGGGGACGGTGCAAATTGCTTGGGGGTCCATCGATTAGTCCTTTGGTTTGATTGCTTAGCTTTGATTGGCTAGGGGGTAATAGAACCTCCTGCTTTAGCTCGGGTAGAGTTCTTAGGTGTGGCTGCCTCAACCACTTAGGGTTGGGCCACACGCGTGACTCTGTAGAGTTTGTGTGATGCACGACTATCAGAGGAGGAAGAAGACAAGTATTCTTCATACTTGGCTTGGTCGAACTCGATCATAAGGGACTCGATAGTCATCCCTTCCACAACTTCGTCGAACTGTGTCACTACTAATTCATCTGAGTGATTGGTTCCTCTCACTATAGTCGTCATCTTCTGTTGGGGTGTAAAAATTAACTTCCCAGCTTGAGGGGTCATTTATATTTATAAGATTGGCTTATTACAAACTAATGATCAATATTTTACAATAGAAGAGAAGGGAAATGGCCCTTCTTGTTAAATGTGGGTTCGTTGGCAGTGGTAGGATACCTCCCTCAGTGATCGCGTCGAGTTTGCTTTCCTTGGACGATCCCATCGAAGTTGTTGTTGGAGCTTTATTGCGCAATAGAGGCTCCGGAGTGATTGAGTTTGACTATACCCGAGTTTGAAAAGTATCAAAGCTGTGAGATTGAAGAGAGCTACAATGTAAGAGTTTGCAAAGAGTTGATGAGCCGTAAAAGAGTTTAGATTGAGTCTACTTCAATAATCCAAGCAAGGAGCTAGGAATGTTCTACTAAGCAAGTGAGCCAAAACAAGTCTCTGATTGAAGAGCCTTGCCAATAGAAATGCTAAGCCCATCCAATCAACCTCTTTCACATTGGCTAAATGAGGTTTTAAATAGGCAAGGGATAGCATGAGCCATCCCTTGATTTGTGGTATTAAACCACTAATGGGCGAGGAGCACCATGCACTCCCCTAGTTGTGGGATGTGACAACTATAGGGGTGATAAGAACTATGCCTCATCATCACCCAAGATGTGGGAAGTGGGTAGGCCTACTCCCACAAGCAAGCAACCCACTTACATTGCACAGATGAGGCTGGAAAAACTACGGGCGAGCTTGAGAGCCGTCTAAATGCTCAGACGAGCTTGGCAACCAAGTGGGGTCGGCTGGTGGGCCCTTCCAACATGTGGGCTAACGTTCATTAGCAAGCGGAGTTCGTACGGCCGACCTCCCTGTAAGTGTGTCTGGTTCGTGCGGGTGAGCAAAGCATTCAGATGAGGTTGAACTCGTGCTAGCGAGCTTCATGATTTGGCGAGCTTGATTCATGCCGGCGAGTCAAGCTAACATGCGATACTTGAGTTTTGCGGGCGAGCTCAACAAACAGGTGAGATTAAGCTTTATGGGCAAGCTCAATGAACAGGCAAGATTGAGATCTATGGGCGAGCTCAATGAATAGGCAAGATTGAGCTCTACGGGCAAGCTCAATAAACATAGGAGATTGAACTCTGCGGTCGGGCGAGCTCAAGTAAGGAGAGGTTCCTGAGCTCTGTGGGCGAACTCAATAAAAAGGCGAGGTTGAGCTCTACGAGCAAGCTCAATGAGCATGGGCAATCGAGCTCCGTGCACAAGCTTAATGAACATGGGTGATTGAGCTCTACGGGCGAGCTCAATAGACAAGTGAGGTTGAGCTCTATGAGCAAGCTTAATGAACAAGGGTGATTGAGCTCTGCGAGCGAGCTCAATAGACAGGCGAGGTTGAGCTCTATGGACAAGCTTAATAAAGGGGAGGTTGAGTTCTGCGGGCGAACTTAATAATTAGGCGTGATTGAGCTCGAGCGAGCAAGCTCAATAAACTAGCAATTGAGCTCTGCTGGTCTTCATTGAATGCAAACGAGCCTAAGCTATTGGCAGGCGGGCTTTGACACTTAGGCAATTTTTACTGCCTACACTTGGATGGAACAATCGAGAAGCATGGGTATCTTCAGAATATTCATAGACAAATTATAATCATGGTAGGAACAAATAGTACCAATTTGCCCTTGATCAAGATTTTGTAGCTAAGAAGATACATGACCGACAACAACAACAACAAAGAAGGCTACACCAACAAACCCATATGCCAAACCAGATCCAATCAAGTGCTACAGATATAGTCAACCTAGTTATTGATCCAATCAGTGCCCTAAAAAAATACCGTAAATGTGGTAGATCGTGGTGAGGATGTGGACCAAATTGACACTGAAGGCTATGGCGATGAGGAGGTTGAGTATCATGATGATGAGGATCAACTTTCTTTGTTGTGCAACGATTGTTACTGGCTCCAAGGACAAAATAACCACCTCAGAGGCATAATCTCTTCTGTACGATGTTCACTGCAATGCAGAACATTGACAGCGGTAGTATTGAGAATATTGTCTCTTGGCGTATGGTGGAGAAATTAGGTTTGAAGACAGAGAAACACATTGCTCTCTATAAAATCAGTTGGATTTGTAAGGGTAATAATGTGCAGGTCGATGAGGTGTGTCGGATGTCTTTTTCTATTGGCTGTTATTATGTTGGTGTGGTATCATATAATGTGGTTGAGATGGATACTTGTCATATGCTGTTAGGCAGGCCATAATATTTCGATGTTGATCCATGCATATGGGGGAAGACCATGTTTATATCTTTAAGAAGGATGGATGCTAAATTGTGTTCATGCATCTTATAGAGAAGGAGCCGGTTAAGATAGATGTTGCTAAAAAGAAAATCTTTTTGGTTGTTGACGATAAAGATTTTATGAAAATTTAAAACATTCTGAAGATATTTATGATCTTGTTATATCAGGAAAAGAGGATTTTGCCTCCATGAAAATTCCATTTGAAGTGCAAACCCTCTTGCAATAGTTTGACACAGTTATACCTAAAGAACTTCCTGCCGCATCACTGATGCTTCAAGACGTTCAACATCAAATTGACTTCATGCTTGATTCACATTTACCAAATCTGGCAAACTATTGGATGATCTCAAAGGAAGAGGAGGTCTCACAAATATAAGTGGATGATCTCATCCAAAATGCCTTAAACAAGCTAGCATGAGTCCATATGTCGTGCTGGCATTATTTGTCCCAAAGAAGAATAGAGAGTGGTGCATGTGTGTGGATAGCAAGGCTATCAATAAGATTACTGTGAAATATTGATTCCTATCCCTCACCTACAAGATATGCTAGATATGTTTTCGGTATCAAAAGTATTCTCTAAAACCGGCCTCAGGGGTGGTTATCATCAGATTCATATCAGAGAGGAAGATAAGTAGAAGACTGCCTTCAAGATAAAAGAAGGCCGATATGAGTGATTAGTCATGCCTTTTGGCCTTTCTAATGCTTCTAGAACTTTCATGTGGTTAATGAACCAGGTATTAAAAACTATGTATCAGCAAGTTCGTTATAATTTATTTTAATGATATCATGATTTATAGCCAGAATGAGTTGGTGTATCTGGACCACTTGAAGGAGGTACTAATGACTTTGCAGGAGAATACGTTGTACATTAATCTGAAGAAGTGTAACTTCATGACTAGTAGCCTATTATTCTTGGGCTTTGTTGTCAGTGCAGAGGGCATCCGTGTTAATGACAAAAAGGTGTGTGCTATTTGAGATTGACCCAAATTGAAGACTATTAGTGAAGTTCATACCTCTCATGGACTAGCAACCTTCTATAGAAGATTTGTCAGAAACTTCAGTAGCATCGTTGTGCCTACCATTGATGCATGAAGAAAGACAATTTTAATTAGGGGACATATATAGATCATAACTTTGCACTAATCAAGGAGAAGTTGTCTACAATGCCAGTGCTTGCTTTTCCAGATTTTCAAAAGATGTTCAAGGTTGATTGTGATGCATCCATTTTAGGTATTAGCGAGGTCCTACCCCAAAAATGGCATCCAGTTGCTTTCTATAGCGAGAAACTTAGTGAAGCTCAGCAGAGATAGACCACATATGAGTTAGAGTTGTATGCTATAATTTAGTCTTTGAAGCATTAAGAGCATTAGATATTGCTAGAGCAAAACTAATCATCAGACCTTGAAGTACATTAATAGTCAGACTACCATCAATCTTATGCATAATCGATGGATAGCTTTTCTGTTGCGTTTCACTTTTGTTTTGAAGCACAAGTTTGGATAGCAGACTAAGGTTACAAAACACCCAGTTGGAGAGCTGCTTTGTTAGTGACTTTGCAGGCAGAAGTGATTAGATTTGAGTACCTAAGAAAGCTCTATGCAGAAAACGAAGACTTCAGGGAGGCTTGGAACAAGTGTCTGGAGATTCAGTCGGCCAAAGATTTTTATATCCAGGATAGTTATTTATATTGTGGTGATCAATTGTGCATATCACATATTTCACTAAGAGAGCAGATCACACGGGACTTTCATGCTGGCGGGTTAGGAGGAAATCAGGGCCGAGATAAGATAATTGCTTCTGTTGAGGAGAGATACTATTGGTCTCAGCTAAAGGAGACAGAACGTATGTGCGTCGTTGTCCAGTTTGTCAAGTTGCCAATGGACAGTCCCAAAACATAGGATTATACACAACCTTACCTATTCCTAAAATGCTATGGCATGATATCTCAATGGACTTTGTATTGGGATGCCCTACAACCGAATGAGGTATGGATTTTTTTTTATAGTTGATAGATTTTCAAAGATAGAACACTTCATTCCATGCAAGAAATAATAGATGCTAGTAACATTCCCAACCTTTTTTTTAAGGAGATAGTATGCATTTATGGAGTGCCAAAGTCCATCACATATGATCGTGATTCCAAGCTCTTATCCCACTTCTTGAGACATTGTGGCAACAATTCAATACTTCACTCAAATTTAGTACTGCTTACCACCTTCAAACGGATGGCCAAACTAAAGTTATAAATCGTACTCTCAGAAACTTCTCAGATCCATCTCTTGCGATCATCTAATACAGTAGGATCTTGCTCTAGCACATACTGAAGTTGTTTACAACTATGTGGAGAGTTGAATTGCAGGTAGAGTTCCCTTTGTGATTGTGTATAGGAGGCTTCCGAGCCATTATCTTCATCTAATTCCACTGCTTAAACTTTTGGGATAGAGTATTGCTGCAGATCATATGACTGAAAAGATAGGAGCTAGCCAATAGGAAGTGAAAGAGTAGATAGAGAACTCTAATGCTAAATACAAGACATATGTTGATCAACACAGGAGGAAGAAGGTCTTTGAAGAAGGAGACATGGTGATGATGTTTTTGAAAAAGAGCACTTTCTAGTGAGAATATACAACAAGCTAAAGAATAAAGTTAACTTTCCTAAAGATTTGGTCATTTCTCCTAGTTTCGATATTGCAGATTTATTTGAGCATTTTCTGCCAGAAGGAACAACTTTTCATGTGAATATAATCTTGGGGTCAAGCTCTTTTCAAGAAGGGGAGACTGACATAGAACACTACAGATATATTTATGGAAAAACTGGATCATCAGAAGCCCAAACAGAGACTAGGCAGAGGAAAACGACTTGCAATAAAAAATGGTTCATATCATTCAAACCGCACATTAGAATTAGACGAATTATATATGAATATCATGTATTTTTTCGAGATGGAGTAAACCAAACCAACCATTGTTTGGTTTGCAGCTAGTTGTTTTACAAAATTCCCTCTAGATTGAGAGATATCAGAATTTTTATATGGGTTTTTACTATTTTAGATAATGTTTTAGGAGTCTATTTTGATTAGAGCTGGTTTGGTTCTAAATTGGTCCAATTTGTTTCCCCAATCATAGGGAGTCTTTTAAGGAGAGTTTTGTTATTATTATTTTTGGTAAAGTTCGGGTCTAGTGGAAGTCTTGTTTATTTTTTATTTAAACAGAGTATTGTAAACTCTAGAGGCACAACTTTTCATCAATTAAATTTCCCCTTTATTATATTTTCTTCACGGATTTGAAGTTCTTTGTAGATTCGAAGATCATTCTTTATGGATTAAAAAAATAACCCTTGGTGGATTTCTAGGTTTATTACTTTCACGCTGATTTAATTGGTATCAGAGCCCTGTTCTCTGATCGGATGGTAGGAGGTGAAGCTCGTTTACCCAAATTGATTTTGATGAGTTAAAGATGGGATTACTCAGATAAGGACTTCCATAGGCTGGTTTGCGTTTGCGGTAGACTGTTTGAATCTGAGATGAGCTCGAGATCACATTGATTGTTGCCAAAGATGAGATTCGATTCTGCAAGAAAAATCCTAAAGCATGATCATACATGCTACTCAAGAAAGGAGAACTCTAATGCTAAAGGATTAAAAGATACCATCCTTTAGTAGAATGCTTCATGCTGTTGATTTTCTTGATTAAATTGATGAAGTGGATAAATATTTCAAGTATGAGAGAATCCCATAAGATTGGAAAGTTAAATTAGTGGTTTACATACTTAAAGGAAAAGCATCTACATGGTGGGACAAATTATTAATAAATTTATATCATCAAGGGAAAGATCCAGTTTGAACGTGGATAAAGATGAAAAAATTATTGAGAGAATGTTTCCTACCTTCTAACTATAAAAAAATATTGAGTGTCTTTGAAAGATTCTTTTACTTTAGCTGACATGGACCATCTAGCAAAGAAGGTGGAGCGAGAACTTGAGCAAAATAACAAATGACATTTTTCATGAATACACAAAGAACAATCTTCGAATCCACAAAGAGAATATAATAAAGATAAAATTTTATTAATGAAAAGTTATGCTTCTAGGGCTTACAATCGTCTGCTTAAATAAAAATAAACAACACTCCTAATAACACTAGAATTATAAAAAATAAAAAATATCAAATCCTACCCTAGCAAGTCTCCTTCTAATAAAGAATACAAATTAGCCAATCATGAATCAGAATTGAATTTACTTTCTAATCTAAATAGACTCCAACGTTATTACTAAAAATTAAGTAGATATTAATTATTTTTGAATTTTTGCTAAAAACTAGTGATACTTGTTTGGGGAGAAAGTTGATGTCTTCATTGATATAGTCATTACAACTTTTGTCGTTATAATGACAATAAAAAAAGATAGTCTTTTTATAAGACTCTTACACAATGAAAAAAAGTACAACTCTCGTCAAACAGCACAACGAACGTTTATCCTCCGCTGCTTATGTGGGATCTTAGCCTGTAACGGGAACGTTGATATCCGTAGACCACCAAACAATCAGATTAAATCCGGAGCTTCGTTGATTCATAAGGGAATCAAGAAACCGAAGTAGTTATCTCAACAATGGCGAGATAACCACTCTTCTCGAGATCACCATAACGGGGTGATCTCAATGAAGGAATCGGGAAGTATAGATCTGACGAGCTCCTCTTTTTTATGCTGATGAACTCTATCAGATCTCTCCTCCTCCTTTCTGAAATTCGTGGCTCTTCAGTCCTCAGTTCGGCAGGGCTTCACCAACGCTCGAGAATTTCAGATCTGAAAAAATGAAGGCTATGGGGCTATTTTTATAGGCTTCGAGACCTCTATTTTTGGATAAGAACGACTGATTCCCTCTTATCCTCAGTTGTAACCACTTAACCACGTTCATGGATGATATTTTATCAGTTAGAGTAAATCCAGGCGGTTAACGGTCGAAAAACCGCCAAAAACAGCCAAAATCAGCTTTTTCGGGTTGTAGACACCCGCGGATGTCTCAGCATGGCTGAGACACTTGTGAGTGTCTTGGCCAAGCTAAGACACTTGTGAGTGTCTCGGTTGGCTCAGGGCTTGGTCTCGCGTGCTTCGTCCGTTTTTGCCATATTTTCATCATCCGAACTCAGAATCACACTATCCAGAATGCATCGGAAAGCCGACAAGGAGATCTACAAGCTCTCACAATTGAATCATGTATGGAGTAAATGGGACACGAGGGGTGCTTCATCTTTCGTAAGCGACGTGCAGCTTCCGATTCATTCGTGTTTCGATTATTCGAAAATTCCATTGCTTCGCATGGTCTGTCGACTCACTTCATGCGTTCGTTATCGTCAAATGAGCTTCTCTGACTCGAATAGCAATGTTCATCTCTCCTCTCCATCTCGAGCCATGTGTGGGGACCTCTAGGTAATTTTTAACGCCTACAGATACCCCCTCCAAAGTGTTTTAGTCTCGTTTTTTTATAGATAAGCCTGAAATGCTTTGGATATGGTCGGTCCAACCTTCAGTTGGTGTAAAAGGACCTGTAGTTAGCTTTGATTCTTGACTCCTTCGATTTTTAATCTATTCAATATTTTGGCAAATACCTGAAGTTCTCCCGGCGTTGTGTTTATCATCTGGTCGTCGTCAAAATCTTGAATCAAAACTGGTAAGTTGATTTTTGTTCGTATCGTCGAGTTGACTTTGAACTGACCATCTCCACCATAATATATTAACTTGCATTAACCTTCATCGCAACGCATTGACTGGCGTTGACCTAGGGTTATGCGTTGACCGACGTTAACCTAGGGTTTCGGATCACCCGACGTTGACTTTTCATTACAACGTATTGACTGGCGTTGACCTAGGGTTACGCGTTAATCGACGTTAACCTAGGGTTTCGGATCACCCGACATTAACTTTTATCACAACGCGTTAACTGACATTGACCTAGGGTTACGCGTTGACCGGTGTTGACCTAGGGTTTCGGATTGCCCGACATTGACTTTTATCGCAACGCGTTGACTGGTGTTGACCTAGGGTTACACGTTGACCAATATTGACCTAGGGTTTCAGATCGCCCGGTGTTGAATTTTCATCGCAACTCATTGACTGGCATTGACTGACGTTAACCTAGGGTTTCGGATCGTAAGGTGTTGACTTTTTTCATCACAACACGTTGATTGGTGTTGACCTATAGTTACGTGTTGACCTAGAGTTACGTGTTGACCAGCATTGACCTAGGGTTTCGAATCACCCGGCATTGACTTTTTTATCACAACGCATTGACTGGCATTGACCTAGTGTTACGCATTGACCGACGTTGACCTAGGGTTACGCGTTGACCGGCGTTGATCTAGGGTTTCGGATCACTCGTCTTTAACACAGTTTATGCTCGTACGTTTGCTGGAGTATACATAGTTTAAGCTCTTAAGGTATTAGAGCATGACAGTTCCAACAGTTAGGGCTGTAGGACCAACTGTTAAAGCTGATTCATCTGTAGATATGGATATTATCCCGAAGTTGTTGGATGCTCCAGTCACGAGACTAACTAATGAGGCTGGTGCATCAATGACTCTTGCATATATAGAATTTTTAGCAAACCTTCAGCCATCAACGAGTTTGATAAGCCTTTACCGATTACCGTTTGAGTCGGCTAGCGTGTGAATTGTTTAAGCCGTTCTGCATGTAACGTTATGCTAAGAGAGTTAACTCTCTTAGTGCTACGATATTAAATATGTAGACTTCATATTTCTCACGGAAATAGACTACCCGGCAACGCGTGTTAGGCGTTGACTTATCCCTTCTTAGGATTTGGGATAAAAATCCCCAAACTCAGATTCTGGTGTCTTTTTCACTCGGCGAAAGACTAAACCGACAACGCGTGTTAGGCGTAGGCTTATCTCTATTTAGGAGTCGAGATAAAGTTCTCCGTGTGTGTAAAGCGCGGCTTTTGGAGTTGAGGGATGGTGTTAAAAAAATGGGAGAGGAAGAATTTTATATTCTATCTCCCAAAACTGAAGAGGAAAAATTTTATATTCTATCTCTAGTTGCCAAGGAAACTCGAAGTGGGATCTCCACTCTAAGAATCCGGAGAAGTGAAACTAGGAGTGGAATCTCCACTCCGATAATCGGAAAGATTCAAGCAACCCTAACTTTTATAGGATTGATTGCTTAATCCAAAAAAAGAATTCCTCATTTATTAAGGTGAAATTCTAATTTCGGCCCTAACTTTTATAGGTTTGGCTGAATAGGAAAAGGTGGAAGTCTTTCATTTATTGAAAGGAGCATTCTTGTCTTGGTCCTAACTATCTGCAGGTTCGACCAAGTGAGGTTAGAGGCAACCCTAACTTTTATAGATTTGGTTACTCAAATTAAAAGTGGACCTCTCGTTCCTGGAAGGAATCGAGAGGGGATTTTGGTTGTGGTCCTAACTGTTTAAAGGTTTGACCAAGTAGATAGTAGGAGTGGGAGTTTCTTATTCATCACCTTCTTGTAGTGATCGGGTTATCCTTAAGAATACAATATATAGAATTCTCTCAGGAACTTCCCGTTACATGAATTATCCACCCCCAGCTTTATTCACGAAACTGGGTCTAACATTGTACTCAGTTGCATGACTGGGTTATCCTTAAGAATACCAGACATTGCACTCTCTAGGAACTTCCCATGAAAGAAAGAAAACAGTTTAGACTCATATACCTATTGGAGTGTCAGGGAGTAGTTTAACCTCTTATACCGGTTGGAGGATTGAGAAGCAGTTTATATTCGTATACTCTTCGGAGTGGTACACCATCATTCGGCTTATTCTAGTTTTATGGCGCCAGAGTCGATTAGAGCTTGAATCTTGTTCTTTAGACCGAAACAAACCTTAGTAGGATGGAGAACCCTCCCGTGATACGCACAGTAGATTGGGTCCGTAATCCTCTTAGCTCCCTCCTGATCTTTAATAGGTGGTAACTCAATCTCACCGTTATTCAGGAGGTACTCGAAAATATCTGGAACTTCCTCATCCTTGAAAGAGTACTCTTTTTGGAGTCCTGGATCTGGAGACCTTTGTTGCTTTTGAGGTTATTGTTGTGACGTCTGATTATTATCACTAGTAACCGCAGGCATTGACTGTTGGCTTCTTTCGATCTTCTTCCTTCTGAGGAAGTGTTCGGCTTATTCACTACGTATCTTCAAATCTTTCCAAGTTTTAGAGGGGTTTAATCCCATAACTCCCAACACGTCCAAAGAGAGATTATTGTGGCAAGTTTGTAGGATGAATTCCTCCGTGATCGGATCTCGCAATTTATCGCCTTGTTCCAGAAGTGTTTAACAAAGTCGGCGACTATTTCTTCGTATTTTTACTTCTCATCAAAAAGTGTCCTGATGGATACCTCGGCGTCGTCATCAAAGAAGTTGCTGAGGAATGAGCTCTCTATATCGTCCCAGCTGTTGATGCTTCCAGGCTTGAGATGGCGGTACCAATCGAAGGCAGGCCCGCGAAGAGTGCCAACGAATGATCGAACCATCAATGCTTCATTCCCGGATATCATGCCTAAGTAGGACTTGAAGTAGATCAAATGTTGAGTGGGCGAGCGCTTCCCGTCGAATGGCATGAAGTTGATCAGGTTGAATTTGGCCGGATACGAGATCGACTCCTACTCTCTCGGGTAAGGATACAGAATGCCGGTCTTCTTTACCTCTCAAGCAGACATCAGAGCATTGATTTTGCTTTTGAGATCCTTCATCTTTTCATCATCATCTGTATCATGCTTCGGACGATTTATGAGAGAAACAACGGGATCACCCCCAGCGTTATTATTGTCGGGAGGCATATCAATGTTGATAGTCTCATCCGGTTCTGGATCACTATCTATTGTATTGACTTGTTCTACTGCGATGTTGCGATGATTGGATTCGCTAATCTGTCTTGATAAAGCTTGAAGTTGTAGGTCATGTAACTCCCTCATCCGTTGTATGTTTAGTTCTATTTCAACCTTAAACTCTTTTTTCTGCTTAGCGAGAGCATTTTCGATCATCTGAGTTATTTGGTCAAGAGTGATGGTGAGCGCTTCACGGGATTACCCTGGGCTGGATACAGTAGCATGTGAAGCAATTGCGGGGCAAGCGTCTGATGCTTCGTCATCTGAGGATAATCCTCTATTCATTCTTTGATAATCCCTGCGTCTAGTGGTTCCCGGTCACAAACGGGTCAGACGATATGATATGAGGGGATCAGAATTAGAAGGTCGAATCGATTTTCCCTTATCAGCCATGTTGATGGTGACCACGGATTGTTTAGGTCCTACAGCTTCTAGCTAGAGCCGAGATATTAATTAAGTTATTCCCGAATTGACTCTTCTTCCTAGAGAAAAGTTAGGGCTAGACCCACCTGAAACCATCGGAGGCTTTTCCTTGTTGACCATGTTAATGGTAACTTCTGGGAATTCGTCATCTCGAACAACCGATCTTCTTTTGTGAAAACACCTTGATTTGGGTTTCTACGCTTCAGAGGAAAGACTTTGGAATACCAAGACCCTCTGTGGAACGGTCTTGGGGTAGCTACACGCTAATAATACTACCCTGATAAGTTTGGTACACGGACAGTGAGAGTCCGCTTCCCGGGTACTTTTCTTTCGAGGTTTATTCGTACCCCCGACACGATAGTACAACTTATCGGCATTATGACCGGAACAATCTATCGGCTGTTTACATGAATTCTCAGGTATAACGTGTTCGTCGGTCTGACACGTTTTCTTTCGAATAAAAACACATTGTTGGCATCTGCAGGAGTCACTCGTTTGGAATCACCCTTTTATGAGGGTGAAACCCTAACAGGCTCCTGGCCTTTTGTACACACCCCTAAACGAGCGGTTATAAGAATCAACTTGTTAGGAGGTTGCGTACGACCCCCAGTCTGGATGTTTGCTCGGGGTTCCTTCAACGATCCCAAGCGTTCCTTAAGAGATGCTCTGCCTCGATCTTCGGATAGAGAATCAAGGCGATCCTTCAATGGAATTCTAACTCTAAAGAGATCCACACCGCTGTAGGGTTCCGCCGGAAGCGTGGGTGCGGAAGGAGCAGAATCCGAAGTTGACAAAGGCTGGGGAGCAACGTCACCTACTTTTGTTTTAGGCATTGATTTAGCCTTTGGCATCCAAATTTGTTTGGATCTCGGCGATCTCTTAACCATCTCTTCCTTTTGCATTTCTTGTGCTTTTCGCACAAGAACCTGGGCATACGCAAAAAGTGCACGACACTTCTGAATACGCTCCTCATGAGTGGAACGGTTCCGTTTAACATGAACCTATTTGTTAGTAGGTGATTGGGAGGAGGTTCCCGAAGTTTGCTGTGGAGATGGCTTAGCCATTCGGTGCTTTCTGAACTCCAGATCTGCTTGGTAATGGAGTCCATCCACCTGATCCAAAACCTTGGCGAATTGGCGGGCAAAACGTTGACAACGCCTTTGATGAGCCCTCTTCGAAAAATTTGGCACGTCTTCAGCAATCGACTCCTTGATCGAGGAAGAGTTCAGATTTGCAGATCTGGCTTCATTGGACGCAGGTGGCTCTTTGTGAGGTATAATTGCAGCAACAGTAGTGGGGAGATCGCCTTCTTCAGTCTTCAGATCTGAAGACCAGCGGATCTTCCGGGAGGAGGAGACATTCCTGCTCTTATGAGGAGAGGCAGATCTAGAGGAGGAGGAGGAGATGTATTTCTCAAACTTCTGTTGGTCAAACTCGTATTCGACCTCTTCAGCCATGGGGATCTTGATTGTTGGCTGCGGCACGACAGCCTCGGCAGCAAGGCTGTTGGATCCCACTGTGGTCGCCAGCTTGTTTGGGGAGAAAGTTGATGTCTTCATTGATGTAGTCATTACAACTTCAATCATTACAATGACAATAAAAAAGATAGTTTTTTTTATAAGACTCTTACATAATGAAAACAAAAAAAAAAGTAAAACTCTCGTCAAACAGTGCAACGGATGTTTATCCTTCGCTACTTGCGTAGGATCTTAGCTTGTGACGGTGATGTTGATATCTGTGGACCACCAAACGATCAGATCAGATCCGAAACTTCGTTGATTCGCGAAGGAATCAAGAAACCGAAGCAGTTATCTCGGTAACGACAAGATAATCACTCTTCTCGAGATCACCACAACGGGGCGATCTTAAGGAAGGAATCGGGAAGTATAGATCTGATGAGCTCTTCTTCTTTATGCTGACGAACTCGATCCAATCTCTCCTCCTCCTCTCTGAAATTCATGGCTCTTCAGTCCTCAGTTCGGCAGGGCTTCGCCAACGTTCTAGAATTCCAGATCTAAAAAAATAAAGGCCCTGAGGTTGTATTTATAGGCTTCGGGATCTCTGTTTTTGGATAAGAATGGCTGATTCCCTCTTATCCTAAGTTATAACCACTTAACCACATTCATGGATGATATTTTATCAGTTGGAGCAAATCTAGGCGGTTAACGGTCGAAAAACCGCAAAAAACAATCAAAATCAGCTTTTTCGGGTTACAGACACCCGCGGGTGTCTCGGCATGGCCGAGACACTTGTGAGTGTCTCGACCAAGTCGAGACACTTCTAAGTGTCTCGGTTTGGCTCAGGGCTTGGTCTCGCGTGCTTCGTCCGTTTTTGCCGTATTTTCATCATCCAAACTCGGAATCACACGATCCAGAATGTGTCGGAAAGCCAACGAGGAGATCTACAAGGTATCACAATTGAATCATGTGTGGAGTAAATAAGACACGAGGGGCGCTTTGTCTTTCGTAAGTGACGTGTTAGCTCCCGATTCATTCGTGTTTCGATTATTCCGAAATTCCGTTACTTCGCATGGTCCGTCGACTCACTTCATGCATTTGTTATCGTCAAATGAGCTTCTATGACTCGAATAGCGATGTTCATCGTCTCCTCTCCGTCTCGAGCCGCTTGCGGGGACGTCTAGGCAATTTTTAACGCCTACAATACTGATGAATCACTTTTTTCTCCAAAAGTCAGTAATATGTATGCATCAACATTTAACTTGTGATTATCCTGATCCTCCATAAAATTGTCTGTTAAGTGTCCTAAATTAGTTTTCCCTTGTTAAAATAAGCTCAACCCCGAGCTTACATTTTTTTGAATAGTAGTTCATCTATTCTCCTACATCGATTAGCATCCATCTAATACTTAGCATACTATTATTTTACCTCCTCGGCTAGGGCTTCTTCTGAATTAAACATTTAAATGAATCTTTCTTATACCATATTTATGTGACCGACGACATGTGAATCTTTAGATGACTTGAAAATTTTATCCAAATCTTTTCCTTATTGTTTTTTATATTCTTGTACCTGAAGTTTCATCTCGATCTTGTTAAAACTATTGACACTCTTTATTTCAAAAAAAGAATTTCTCTTACACTCTGTCCCCTTTGTTTTGGCCCTCCATCAAGTAAGTCACATATAACATAACTTAGTTTGCTTCCTATTATATCCCTCTCCACTAGGAAATATGTGTAATATCACTCACATAAGCTTCAGAAACTTCATGGACAATAGCTATCTTCACTGACATATCACCATCAACATCAAAAACCTTAGTCGCAACAGGGTTTGCACATCAAGAAGAATATCAATTAGGGCAGGTTTTCCTTCTCCAGTTACAACCAAGACATAGATATCTCTTCAAGATCGTTTCATGCCTTTGGCTAAAATCTCATTGTCTACCACCAAAAGTTTCTTCTTCTCAACAATTTCTATCATAGATAACTTCTTTTCTGGAAGAGGCATGATCGTAATTCAACGTCCATATTTTTTGAAGATATAAGCAACGTCTCTTCTCCTCGGAGTAGCACCAATATCAAATTGCCAAAGCCTACCTAAAAGCATATGACAAGAATTCAGTTGATCTTATAGAAAAGTGGGCATTTCTCTGTCTTTAAGTCTAACTTATCTACAATATGCCGAGAGACAAGATTCTTGTTACTGCCACTATCAATGATAACATCACAAATCTTTTGCATCACAATGCATCTTATGCGAAAGATATTGTGCTTTTGAGATGGTTCTTCTATCTTTTTCTTCTTCTTTAATGTTGTTTATAACTCTATGGTCTTGCTTAGATACATAATGCAGTTGCTCAATCCTTCCATGATCATCATTAGAGTGTGAAATCGGATGTAGGTTGAACACATAATAATAGTTAGGAATAAAATAAGCTTTCAACAATTCCTTCATCTTCGCCCATGATCAGATTGTTTGCTTTTGCTGATGAGCACATTCCTTGCACAATGGCCACTACCAAAGTGCTGCTTTAGCCCTTAAATTGGTAGGATACTCGCTTAACCTTCTGATCCTCTGTAATTCCTAAATACCCAAAAAATCTCTCCACCCTCATCAATCCAATCAAGAAAATGCTCTACATTGAGGTTCCCTTTAAAGGATGGTAAATCAACCCTCATATTCTTAGTATTAAAGATATCCCATCTTGAGTAGTCTCGACGACTACGATTTTGGCGCCTGGCTTCATTCTCATTGATGTCAATATGGAATTCTTCTTACAGAGTTTGATCGCGTCTTTGGTGACCATTAACATGATCTCGAACTTGTCCTGGGTTCAGACGCTCCACTGCCAAGGCAATTCGGTCGTTGTGAGTCTTAATCTCAGTTTGGATAGAGGCTTTGTCACCTATGATCGGATCAGAGAAACAGGGCTCTGATACCAATTAACGCAGTGCGGAAGTAGAAACCTCAAAATCCACCAAGGGTG
The DNA here is from genome assembly GCA_022839385.1 of Asparagus kiusianus. Classification (NCBI taxonomy): domain Eukaryota; kingdom Viridiplantae; phylum Streptophyta; class Magnoliopsida; order Asparagales; family Asparagaceae; genus Asparagus; species Asparagus kiusianus. The sequence continues at coordinate 32,861 of BQKN01065918.1, read as the reverse complement.
CTCTTTGAATCCACAAAGAATAATCTTCGAATACACGAAGAAATTCGAATAAAGAGGAATTTTATTGATCAAAAGTTATCCAATACCGTGAGGTTTACATTCCTTCTTAAATTGATAAATAAAGCATACTCTTAATAAAACAAAATCTCTAAAAGAAAGAAATAATTTAAAACTACTTAAAAGATTCTCTACAATAAAGGAAACTAATTAGTCCAAATTGAATCAAAATTTATTTTATTTCTTAATCTAAATTGACTCTAACTTTATTACTAAAAATAAACTCAAAGGTGATTATTTTCGGATGTTAGCCTAAACTAGGTATTAATGATGAGATTTTGAAAATCTAACAATCTGTTTCGCTTCATCTCATCGAGGTAGGCGACTTACATATATAATATGTCAGAATCCACCTTCCGGTTTAGAAGGTATTATCATTTTTATTGTGAAAGCTAATAATACGTATGTATCTGCATTGACCTCATGATTAACCCACTCTTCTATGAAATTGTCTGTTAAACGTCCTACATCAGAAGCTTGGGCCTTGGATCTTCTCTTTGATGAATATGAACACCTAGGGAATGCTTGAAAATAGAGAAGAAAACACTGTTAGATGATGATGGATGTTGTTCGTCACCGCCCCTCTGATGCCTACGTTAGTTTCTTGATAAAAAGGCAGAACATAAAGAAAATAAGGTAGAGTTTTGAGAAAGGGATTGTGGATCCTTTCTCATGTGGGCTTTATATTCTATTTATTGTGATTTGCCATGTGTAACAGAATTGATCATGTCACTCCCTTGTTGGCTGCCATGTGTAAGCTTTCTTGAACAACTAGAAAGTCTACTTGTCTAGTCCCGGTTGACCAAGGAAGTTTCCTATCACCAATATTGGTTTTGAGGCAGTTATGCTAGCTGTCAATCTAGAGGATTTCGTATTGACTGAGATCCTTGAACATGGGATTTAAGGATCACGAATGGTCTATCATAATCTTCTTAAAGATACACTACCACATAATTAATCTATTGCAGCGGTTAAGGCATAACAGTTTTAACTGTTGCGTTAGATGTCTATCGTAACAGTTTGTAGTGTCTAATACAACATTTAATGAAAAAGATACCATTGACCAAATAATTGTTCATGGTCTTAATAATTGTTCGTGGGTTTTGGGAGTTTAATTTTTAAAGCCCATGGTCTGACCGCTTAAACGAAATCTCTCTCTCAAATGAAATCCCTAAAATCGCCGCCAAAATTTTCCGCTCCCTAAAATCGGCATGGCCAAGATCATCATATAATCGTCGATCTCATCATTGATCTCATCTCCAATCTCCTCTCCGATCTCATCTTCGAGCTTGTTATCATTCTCGTCGTCGAGCTACTCTCCTTGGTTTCGTCGTCGTTTTTAGTCCTTGCATTTTCTCCTCCCTGATTTCTAAGGTTTGCTCTAGAAATCGAGCCCAGATCTTGCTAACGGGAGCTTTCTAGGGTTTGTAGCTAATCTCTTCACCGCCAATCTCTTTGCCGTCTGATTTCGCCGTCGAGTTCGTAGCTAATCTCGTCATCGAGCTGTTGGTCTTGTCGTCGAGCTGTTGGTCTCGTCTCCGATCGCAACTCTGATTTCTTCGTCGAGCTCATAGCAAATCTCTTCGTCGAGCAGCTGGTCTCGTCTCCGATCTCAACTCCGATTTCGTCGTCCAGCTCAAAGCTAATCGATCTCCAATCTTGTTCGTGTGTTCTTCCTCATCAGTCTCATCGCTATCACTCTCCTTTTAATTTGGACTCTCAGGTAACTCAGTTCCTTTCATTTCTGATTTTACAGTTTCTTCCCCTTTCTATCCTTAGAAATCTCTTCTTCATTTCTAATTTAAATAAGATCTGGATGCATGTATTTATCTGAGATTGATTTGTTCGTACTTTGGTTTTTTAAATTCTAAATTAGAATATCTCAGGGGAATGACACAATTTCTAGGGAAAGTTCCATGTAATAATTTTAGTTTGTTCTCATCTTATATTTTCTCACAGTGAGTTAAAATTGTGAGCAAGCTTTTCGATTTAGACATTGTGTAATATTATCCTCTCAATCCCGTGTGCTTCATTGTTTTTCCTTTTGAACTTCAATTTATATTTTTACATCTATTAACAACTTCTTATTCACTTATTACATTTTCTTGCTTCTTACTTTTAATTAGTGCACCTACATGATCTTCTTACCTTCACTGAGCACAAAAGGAACCAATATAACAATTGAGATGATGATTAGTTCCCAGTTTCGGGTTAATTTTTGTACATTGTTTCCTGTTGCATTAATATCAGGTGACATGCATACATGTTTTCTGATAGAATTGCTGTTTCATGTTCTGCGCTAATTGTTGTTTTCTGATAGAAGATGAAAATGAAGAAGAATCAAAAGGTGGAGATCAAGATGAAAAGAAAGTGGAAATCAAGATGAATCAGATTGGGATTGGATGGAGGATACTCCTTAATTTGTCTTCAATACTTTGTACTTGTGTCAAGATTGGAATTGGATGTGTTGCTTATTTTTGAACTATGCATTTGGTCATTTTCCATTCAAACTAACTCATGCTTCATTGTCTTCCTGTATGGATTTTTCTTAGCTTTATGCTCATTCATTAGATGATTCAGGTCTGACCCTAAAAATTTCGACAACTGTTTTTTGGGTTGTTGCACCTTTATTAACTCTAAACTTCATTGCTATGATCATCTGTTATTTTTTCGATCACCAGTCTATTACAATACTGGGGGTGGGGTGAGGGGGTCCCCTTTGATTTTTTCCTGCTAAGTTTGGTCAGAAAACTTTATAACAAACTCGATTTCATCGATGAAACTCTTGGAATGTAGGTGTTCTCATTGTGCCTGGGTTGGGAACTACGTTTCGGCTTGCATTGGAGTGCTGCCAAGACTGGGAATCTCGAAGACACGGTACGGACATCCTTATAAACCCTGGGTATCATCCTGCTGTGTAAATATACTTGTATGTATTATACTACATTTCATTATACAAAGAATGCCAGTTTCAGTTTTTGTGGGTTTTAGCTTGTTCATTCTTTTCATTTATTACTAGTTAATCACTTCTCTTTGAGTGATGGAAACAATTGGTGATTCTAGATCAAGTTCAAAAGAGAAGAGATCATTTGAGGTAAATTCTTTTAAAAATCCTATATTAGTTCATCATGGACATAAAACAGCTCCTCATATTATTCATTTCTTGGTAACATGCTAGCTTGCATAATAATTGGATACAGTTTTTGTTATCTTTGTTCATTTATCATTATAACACATGCATGTAGTGCTTATTGTTATTTAATTTGTTTACTTACATGGATGGATGTATTTGCGAATTTATACTGTTCATAATAAACCAATAATCAAAATTTCCTTTCTTTCATTTACTTTTTTTTAATTCGCATGTGTGTGCAACTTTTATTTGTGCTTAGTATGTTGTGAAAGCAAGATAAACAATGACAATTAATTTGTGATTCGTCATAATATAGGTCATGTTTACGTTGATGTGTTTTTTCCACGAAGCTTGATCTGGATTGGGCCTGGTTACGATAACTGAATGTTAGGAAGGTTTGGGCTGAGGATCAATTCAATATGTTGAACTAGGGTTTAAGTAGTCGGCCAGCGTTGATTATGACTGTCTTGGTCCTACGAACATACGTGTAATAATATTGAGCTAACTGGATTATCAGATATTGAGCTAACTGGAAACACGTTCAGTGGAACAATCCCTTTAAACCTTGGAAACCTGCAAAGTCTATACTGGCTGAATTTAGACCGGAATGAGTTTGATGCTAGAGATATTGGAGGTTGGAGCTTCCTTGATTCTTTAATGAACTGTTGTGAACTTCAAGCACTGAGTTTGGACTACAATGGTCCAAAGGGACTTGGAGGAGTTATGCCCAAATCTGTAGCTAATCTCTCTACAAATCTACAATGGTTGACGTTGGGGGGTAACAAGATTTCTGGAAGAATACTTGAAGAAATTAGGAATCTTACAAGCTTAACTGTTTTTGGTATTGAAGAATTTTTTTAAGTGGTAGTATTCCTACAAGTATTGGCCAAATTCAGAGTCTACAAGAAGTGTATTTATCTGGAAACAAGTTGTTAGGTACTATTCCATCATCTCTTGGTAACTTAACTCAACTGAATAAACTTCGTATAGGAGAGAATGCCTTAGAAGGAAGTATTACTCCCAAATTGTCAGGCTCTGCGACTGCTTAGCCTTTTGTACAATCAGATTACAGGTACCATTCCTAAAGAAATCATTAGTGTTTCGTCGCTTATTGAATTTGTCGACTTGACTCACAATCAGATTACTGGATGTTAGGAAGGTTTGTGCTCTTTTGCGCCTGATGTTGTTTCATGCTCATTTTGCTATAGTAATAATATATCGGTGATTCCTGCATAATAATTGCAGCGCATAAATATATTGTAGTGTGCAGTGCATAATATATCAGTGCATAAATATATTGATGTTGTATATGATTAGACTAATTGAAAACCAGTAGTGGAATGAAATATATGTGATGAAACTGTAAAGAAACTGTAGCCATCTATTTTACTCAAATGGAAGGTTTTGATGCAGGTGAGTTATTTCATTTATGTTAAGCTATTTATTTTGAATAATTATAATATATTTTTCCCCAATTTTATTATCATCATTGCAAAAATTATGCTGATTCATGGAAATTTACACAGGTACATAAATGATGAAAGCCAAGATTGAGATTGATACTGACAGGTTCGTAGTGAGTATTTGACATTGGGGAACAAGTTTTTGGAAACAAATAGAGAATATAAAGTCTTTGACCGAGAAGTTTCATGTTTTGTAATCAAATGTTGATGTACATTGTTTGAATGTTAGTTCGGTACGATATTTTCTGAGTTGAAATGTTGGTAGTGTGGATTTAATACTTTGTAGTTTTTATACTATACTGATGTATGTTAGCACTTATCATTATGGTTGATTATGCTCAACATTTTCACTTTTATATTGTGTATTAAAATTTGACTTGGCCATGTTCTTAAAAAGATTGTCTAGATAATTGAATATTATATGATTTTGACGTAGGAAACCAAGAACAACTCAATCGGAGCCGTTGCAATAGCTCAATCAAAAATGCTGCAATAGCTCGATCAAAACTGTTACGATAGCTCAATTCAAACCGTTGCGTTAGGTCTTTTAAAACTATTGTAATAGCTATAAAAAACCGTTGCAGTAGCTTAAAAACCGTCGCAATAGCTCAATGAAAACCGTTGCAGTGACTTAAAAACCGCTTTCTTTTTAAAACAGTTGCATTAGATCTTTTAAAACTGTTATAATAGCTATAAAAAACCGTCGCAGTAGCTTAAAAACCGTTGCAATAGCTCAATCAAAACCATTGCAATGGCTTAAAAATCGCTTGCCTTTTAAAACGTTGCGTTAGATGCAGGGGCAACGGTTCAAAAAATCGTCGCAATAGAGTTCAAAACCGTTACGGTAGAGGTAGGGCAACAACAGCATATGAGACGGTTTGAGAACCTTCGCACTTGCTCAAGGGCGACGGTTTCATGTCTAGCGCAACGGTTTTGAACCGTTGCGTTAGAGCAAATATGTGGTAGTGATAGGAGCTCATTCATCCCTTAGCTAAGCTCAGAGGTTGTGAGAGACCAAGTTGAGATGAGGTCCAACATGCAACACAATCACCGTTTCTTACCAAGCTGGATATTTAGGGTTCTAGAGTTGATTTTAGTTGTCAACTCTCATTTCGTACTTGACCTTTATGAAAAGGGTTGATGGGATAATATTTGTCATAACTTGGGCTCGTGAGCTTGTTGGCGCGATGTAAACTGTGAAACCCACTAAGTACAACGTGTTGTTTGGCTCAAACCACTGCTAAAAAACTAGCTCATCAATGCTACACTTGACCCCTTTGACCCATCATTTAGATCCCCTATAACTCCTCATTTTTCCAAATGGGACTAAAGTTAGGTCGTCAGAATATGGCTGCTGAGCTGAAGGTACACGTGGTAGAATTCTACTGGCTCATATGTTACGTGTATAAACACTAGTCAAATAGTTGGAGGAAGCACTGTGTTGCTAGTGCCAGTATATTACAGAACGAGGCTCATCAGAAAATTTATTGACTTGAAGGACAGAACAAAGTTTATGTGGAAGTATACGTCTAACGTCTTAACTCTGGACCTACGAAACAGAAAAGGAGGCATAGTTGTAGCTAAACAATGAATTATTTATTCTTCTACGATCATCCTCCAAAAACTTTTGAGTAGTAGGTTTTATGTACTGATGGGGATATTGTTTCTTGTTGCAAGCAATCGCGCGATGATCTTTAAATATATGTCCTGAATGAGATTAAATAAGAAGTAGAGTCGGTTTTAGCATGTCAATTGCCTAATTGACTGCAGTGAACGTTGCAATTTTTTTTGTAGGAAATGAAAATCCAATTACCATTCCTAAGTCCTAACGACCTTGCTACTAATCAAACATTGGGGATGAAAATTTGAATGTAGTGTTTGTTTGTTCTATTTTCCATCAGCCAAGCGGTCCCTTAATTTAATACTTTCATAATTGTAAATTTTTTTAGGGAATTTCATAATCGTGACACATGAATTTGCAACAGTACTAAACTTTTATAGGGTTATTTGCATATATACCCCTTAAATCATGGGTATGTGCAGAAAACACCCCACAAATCTTAGCGTTTGCAAGTGGAAAAATATGCCAAAATATCGTCAAATTGTCAACTTAGTGCTAAAAGATAATGTTTATATTACAACTACAAATTGGCTTATCAAAATTAATGATCGATTGCTTTGAGGGTAAATTTTTTTTTTTTCTGAAATTGATGCTTTGAGGGGCAGTTTTGCAAATACTGAGATTTAGAGGATGCTTTTGCAGATACCCATGATTTAAGGGGTATATATGCAATACCCAATTTTATAATCTGCATTACAAATTCTATAATTTCATAAGGAGGAAAGTATAATGTACCCAAAAATGGACGTGTGCTCGAATGTCAGCCTGTAGCCTGCAATTTGCCAAGTCAACATTGAACTCATTACGATCAATGCATATAATTATGTTCCGCATTGCCAACTCAATCTCAAACTAATTATGATCAATGTAAATAATCATGCGATGAGAGTTCTGCGTGTTTGGAACTTGAAAGTTTTCATTCCCTATCTGCTGTTTCAAATGATCATATGTGACATTTCCAAGGAATATGAACCCTTTTTTTTTCTCTCCTCCCTGTATAACTCATATTTCTTCTCTGAGCCAAAGAAAGCAGTGGAGAAAAAGCCAGTAATTAGATTGTCATTCTGGACTACATATTCAATCTTCCCCCCCAGAAAGTTCTTTATTCGATGCTCAGCAGTTTCGGTGCTGCATAGCCGTTTTCTCGGGACAACACTGCCAAATCCATAAATTTGCTGTTGGGATTTGCATATGAGCTTGAAAAACTTTATGGAATTTGAACCAACTTGATTTGTTGATTTGCTACTACATAGGTAAAAAATTTGTAGTTAAGGCGATGTTTGGTTCGCTAGTTTTTATAGAAAACTTTTGGGAAAATACCTGGCAGTGGCGTTTTTGTAAATAAAACTTTTCTGTAGATTTCTGTACATTACGTTTGGTTCAAAAAAAAATTATAGAAAAATATCAAAGTAGACAAAAGAGGGACATTTTATAGAATTCAACTTTCTCCAAAAAAATAGCTAAAATTGCCAAGAAATCTAAAAGAATTCAACTTTTTGCGTGAGCGAGCTCGATCTTCATCGGTTTTTGAAAGAACACGATCGGAGTTCTTCTCGGTTTTTTGGGGCTGACAAGTGAGTCACTGTTCTTGAGAGATCTACCGAGCTATTGAGGTTAAAAAAAAAAAACCTTAACCCTTTTGATTTTGCGGTTGATTGCATAATGTTGATTTGCAGTTGATTGGGTCAATTATTTGCTCACTCTTAAACAAATGGCCACATATTTGTAGTTCATGGCAAACTTTAGGGGATTTTTTTTTGGCAATTTATCCTTCTAATCTAGGGGGAAAAGAAATTTTGTCCTTATATTTGTAGTTCATGGCGAGCTTTAGGGGACTCTTTGGGAATATATCCTTATATTCTAGGAAAAATAGAAATATTTGATGTTCTTATTCAATTTATCTTTTAGCGATTTTCTCATTCGTTTCTGTTAAATTCCATTTTCCCTATAAGTTAACAAACGCTCTCATGAATGTTTTTAAAAATTCAATTTATGGAGAAATAGGATTTCTGTTGGTTGTCGGTTTAATTGACACAATTCCTATGTAAATTATGCACATATTTTTCTAACAACATAACCTAATATATTACAAATATATTATTTAGACTATATACAGCGTGCTTTGAAATATATTCAGTATCCACCTACGTATTTTTCCACGCAAGTGACAAAAGTATTGAAATTACATAGAAATTGTGAGTACGAAGTGATGTAAGATTGCATGTAGAAGCACGAACGTCTCAATTTACGTAAAATTATGCAAACAATACTCACAACATTAAACAAATCCCAAGCATATGCATGGAAAGAGATTGCTTGTAAATAAACATGACCTAAAGTTAGGTGACCAATGTGCAGTGTGAATGTGCATTTATCTAGTTTGAAATGGAACACCACAATCTATTATCATACTTTTTAAACTTTTTTCTAATGCCTAGCTCGATGTGCTTTACAAACACATTAATAAAATATTTCTTATTGGCAAGTTATTCAATTTACGGTCTAAAATTGAATCCACTTTTGGTACATTGAAAAATTGATTCAAAATTCTATCGGCAAAGCCTAATTATCCATTTCCCACATAGGTGGACATCGTCTCAGTACTATATTGCATAATTTTAGTACAATTAAAGATCCACAAGATGACATTTTGAATGAGAATGTTGTAATTGATGAAGAGAATGATGAGATGACAAAAGAAGATGACACAAACATAGTTGATCACACTCAATCTAGGACACAAAGAGAGGACCATGATGAAAGAAATGGATGTAAATAGTTTCGAGACCAAATTGCTTGGGCAATGTGGGTTAGTTATTGTGCGAAGTATAAAGGTGGTGATACCATGGAAATTGCCATTTAGTTTTCTTGTTTTCGCATATTTAGTTATGTGTTGTACTATTTCATAATTGTGCTTGTATGGACAATGTAAATTTTCATCCCTTACTTGCAACTATGTAATTCTGAATTAACTTTGTAAGCTTGTACTACATATTCATGGTTATTTTTATTATTGCACATTTAAAACATTAATGTAGGAAAGCAAATCTTCCTTATTTACTACATGCACCGCCAAATGTAACGAGCGGTATTAATGTGAACTTTATGTCATATCCACCTCAATCTTTCATTTCACTACATACAATGCCAAAATCTTTCTCACAATTCCCACCTTTTGAAGGCAACTATAGTGGAATGAGCCAGCAACATGTGTCATACACTAATATGTTAAACAGTCCCCAATGCTTGTATATTCCATCTTATAGTTCTCAAAGCAGTGGTCCACAACAAATGTCACCAACCACTGGTGAATCTGGTGGACCTCAGAGCCATGCCATTGATGTGATCGGGAGGTATCACCCTCTAAAAATGAAGAAACTAGCTCGCAAGAGAAAAGTGCCTACAACAATGAGAATTACTGACGTGAATTTGAAGGGGGTTTCCAACATGTGGTGGATCCCCTAGCATGATGCGGTCTTTATATCGTATCTTACAAAACTTTTGCGAAAGATGAAATGAAGATTGGTTAAAGACTTCAAAGCTGAAGCTTACAAAATGGCAGCTACAAAATCAACATGCAACTTAAACCAACTACGCCTACACTTATGTAATTAATCATATGAAAACTTAGAGAACCAAATATTTTGATATGAAGGCTTACACCAACATAAGTGGTACTGGGTGAGATGAGAAAAACTGTATGTTAACCCTGGATGACACTTAAAACATGGGCTCATGTAATATTCCTATCATAACAATAATTACTTTAAGTGGAAGTGAAAAGGTTATACTTAATTTCATACATCATTTAGTGAAATGGTTCTTATGTTTTATGCATGACAATTAGGAATAAAGAATAAGTGTGATTGTGATGAGTGGTTGTTTTGATTTATGTGCAAGAGATAATAAATTGAATTTTAAAGAAGAAAGAATCAAAGAATAAATGAAATCACAAGGCAAGAAAGAAGAATGAATAAAATCAAGAAATAAAACCAAGAATGAAAAGAAAATTTAAGAAAGTCAAGATGGAGGATTTAAAAGAGGTAAGAAATCTAGAATATAATCCACTAACCAATTTTAATTACAAAATATAAACTATTCTCTTTTTTTATCATATTTCAACTTAGATTTATTAAGCATAGATTATCAAACCATTTAAGGAAAGTGTAACCTATCAAATTATCATCTAAGTTAAAATTACTATTCATGATAAGAACAACAACATGATAATAATACTAGAATTCATAAGCATAACCTATCAACCATTTAAGATAAGCATAGATTATCAAATTCTTCTTCTACCGATTAGTTCTCTAGTTGATTATCCTAAACATGAATATTTTAAGTGCAAGAGGATAATTCATACAATATAAAGGAAATTAGACTAGTTTCATATAATTCTAAACTTCCTACAAGAATTAAATTCACAACTTTAAGAAATAAAAATAAGAAAAAGAACTAATTACAAAAATAAAAAGAAAAGAAAAATCTAAACTATGAACAAGAAATAAATCTAACTACAAAGAAAATAAAAATCTACACTACAAAATATATTACAAAAATTAAATGCGAGAAAATAAATCTATTCTACAAATTAAAGTGCAAAAAAAAATAAAAAGATAAGAAAATAAATCTACATTACAAGCATGAATTTAAATCTAACTAATAAGCAATAATAAAAAAATTACTAAAAAGAAATAAAAGAGAAAAGAAATGCAAACCTTCAATTTGCTCTTCATCTCCATCCTCATCATTCAACAAAGAGGAGAAAGAACAAATTTAAAGAGGAAAAAATTATTATTATTAATTGCAACTAAAGTTATAATTTTTGGAAGGCCTTCTCAATTAAGAGTAGCCATCCTCTCCAAAAGGAGTTTACAAAATTTTTCACACCCTTAACCCCTTACTCTCTACCCCTATTTATAGTAATCTTCAATGAATATGAGCCATTGGATTTGTCTTGAGCCTCAAGCAACAATCTCCACCTTTGAATTTGCTTTTTGTTCTTCTCTAGTCCAACATAGGAGGCCCATATGATTTATTTGATTTTCAAAGATGAAAATCCCCAACTCTCAGGTCCGGTCCATGGAGATTTGATTTTCAAAATTAGTTTTTGCAGCCCAAATCCGGTCCATTGATTGAAGAAAATTCAAACTGCAGCATCCGGCCCATTCTTCATTTGATTTTCAACATTAAAATCTGCAGCCCAGTCCATTCTCCATTGATTTTCAACTCCACCTCAAGTCCGGTCATGATTCATTTGATTTTGAAAATCAAAGTTGAAGAGCTGCAGCAAAGTAAATTAAAAACCCAAGTCCAATATAAAAAAAATCAAAGCTGCAGTGGATCCGGTCATTGGATTTTCGGCTCAAAATGAAGAGCTGTAGTAAGTCCGGCCCACTTGAATTTAATTCTTCAGCCAAGCAACTCCGGCCCACTTTTAACTTCCCATTTGATTTTCAAAAGATAAATGAAAATCCAAGTTTCAAAGGCCCAGTCTTGCATCAGCCCATTGGAGTTTCCCATTTCATTTTCAAAACCGAAAATGAGCAAAGCAAGTCCGGTCTTCTATGCAGCAAATTAAATCCGGTCCATTGGTGTAATCTCTCTTTTTTTTTCTTTTGTTTGATGGGCTTTGGGCTGTGCATGATGTCTTGTGGATTTTGTTTCTTTTCCTTTTCCTTTGGGCCATCATTTGCTTGATGCTCTTTGGGCTTCAAAAATGCTACAAAATAGAGAAGAGAGATTTTTAAGGGGTTTTTACATTTAATAATATTTATTTATATTTTCATTCAATTATGTGCAAACTAATCTAACAATAATTATTAATAGTATATTTATTTATGTAAAATAGATAATGAGGGTATAAAATAGTAATAAAATGTGATTATCAAATACCCACACCTAAACTTTTGCTAGTCCTCTAGCAAAGAAAATAAAAATAAAAAAAATCCTAACTCACTTTCGCAGGAATCGCGGTTGTATTTAGCGCATACAACAAGCCTTTAAACCCCTAGGTTACCTTAGTGGACGAGTTGTAGTCTCGTGAGGATTTGCAGTGAATATACCCATAAAATTCGGTCAACTTGCCAAGTTAAATAAGTCAGTAAATAACAGATTTTCCTTGATATATTTAAACATACTAATTGAAGCTAGTTAATAATCAAGAAAACGTTTTTATATATGACTCCAATGTAAATCCCCTAGAAAATCTTTTTCATTATAGCAATACAAAACCAAGTCAAATCTTAGAAATTTAATTAAAAAGTTTTGAAAAGAACATGTCAACTCTTTGTTTTAAATAAGACTTGATCAAAAATTGTTTTTCAAGACCATATATACAAAACAACAATATATAAAAACAATGGTTAGTGTTATACATATATTTTTTACTTTCTAATTCTTGGTGATTGTTTTCTATTTTAACGGGCTTTCTAAGTGACCATTTAACGAGTTTTGGGCCAATGAATCCCAACCCAATTGGGCTTAGGTCATTAAGTATAGAGATACTCCTTAGGCTTAATTGCTCAGTCAACTTAGGCTTTATAAGATAGAATCACCTTGAATTTAAGAGTTTTTTTTTTGTGGTGCCCATTTTTCGTACTCTTCTTTTATAAGGTTAGTTTTTTTTAATATATATATGTGTAAGTATATATAGTCTTTAAAAAAAATGTGTAAATCCAGATAACTTGGAAGAACTGTTTTCAACTCTAAGTTAAGCATGCAAAAATTTTATTATTTTTAATTAAAAATCTAAGGTAAGACTTAAGTAAAGTATACTAGTTGAAAAATCATTTCTTAAGAATTTTATTTAGAGTTATCATAAAATGTGAACTTGAATATGTCACTAACTAAGAATTAGAAATTTAAAATCTATCAATTTGATCAATTATTACTTAACTCTATTAATTTGGCAAGTGACAATATTTTTATAATTTTTTTTAACAAAAAGAAAGAAAAATATAACTAAAAAGGTAAAATAAAGAGGAAATATGTATTTCTCACCCCCACACCTAAATTTTGCATTGTCCTTAATGCAAATTCGCTGAAACACAAAGTAAAGCAGATAAAATTAAAGAACTTTCAGTTATTCGGTTGACAATGATGATAAGGATCTGCAATTACTGTTAGTATGAGGATGAAGAAATCAAAGGAAAATTGTAAGTAATTATTATTATTATTATTATTATTATTATTATTTTGACCTATGTTACTTATTCAAATTTTTGTTATGCTTTTTTTTAAGGAAAAAAAGTTTTTTATTATTATTAAATTTTTTTAATAATTTTTTTTAAGAATCAAAAGAAAAATTAGTTTTTTTTATAGATAATGAGGTTCATGAAGAACAAACACCTCTTCCTCTCCGAGCGTAGAAAATTCTAAAAATGGTTTTAGACGTTGACCATTTATTTTAAAAATGTTACCATTTTTAGGATTTTCTATCTCGACAGCTCCATGTGAAAAAACCTGTTTGACAAAAAATGGACCTGTCCATCTTGATCTTAATTTTTCAGGAAAAAGATGCAATTTTGAATTGTACAATAAAACTTTCTGTCCTGGAGAGAAATTTTTTCGCAAAATTGAATTGTCAGGAAACATCTTTGTTTTCTCTTTGTAAATTTTTGAGTTTATGTATGCATCATTCCGAATTTCTTCCAACTCATTTATTTGGAGCAACCTGTTCTTACCTGCTGAGTCTGAGTCAAAATTGAAGTGTTTTATTGCCCACATTGCTTGATGTTCCAATTCTACTGGTAGATGACAAGCTTTCCCAAACACTAATCTGTATGGTGACATTCCCAAATTTGCCTTAAAAGCCATTCTATATGCCCACAGAGCATCACATAATTTTACAGACCAATCTTTTTTGTTATGGTTAACTGTTTTCTAAGATTTGTTTGATCTGCCTGTTTGTGACCTCTACTTGTCCACTGGTTTGGGAGTGAAAAGGAGTTGACAATTTGTGTGTGATTGAATATTTCCTCATCAATGCCTCAAAAGAATGGTTACAGAAATATGTACCGTTATCACTGATGATCGCTCGAGGTACTCCAAACCGGGCAAAAATGTTCACTTTCAAAAACTTGACAACGACCTTGTTGTCATTAGTTTTACAAGCTACCGCCTCAACTCATTTTGACATGTATTCAACGGCTACTAGAATGTAGACATTTCCAAAGGAATTTGGAAATGGTCCCATAAAATCGATACCCCACAGATCAAAAAGTTCAACGGATAAGATGGGTTGTAAGGGCATCATATTTCTTCTAGTGACCTTTCCTAAAAGCTGACAGCGGTTACATGTTTTGCAAAACTCGAATGAATCCTTGAAGAGAGTGGGCCAATACGGCCCAGATTGGAGAACTTTTTCAGCTGTTTTCCTCGGGCCAAAGTGACCCCCACAGGCTTGTTCATGACAAAAAGATAGAACACTCCTAGTTTCTTCCGTGGGAACACACCTCCTAAAGATCTGATCAGGATAGTATTTGAACAGATATGGATCATCCCAGTAAAAGTATTTTACTTGGGAGAGAAAACGGGATCTATCCTGTTTGGACCAATGAGAAGCGATCTGGTTCATGACTATGTAGTTCACAATGTCAGCGAACCAGGGAACAGATTGGATTTCTAGGAGTTGTTCATCAGGGAAATGCTCATTGATTGGAACGGTTGATGTTGGTGCATTTGGGAGTCGAGAGATATGATCTGCTATGGGGTTCTCTGTTCCCCTTCTGTCAAGAATTTGAATGTCAAACTCTGGAAGAAGGAGAATCCATCTAATGAGCCGTGCTTTAGCATCCTTTTTGGTCAAAAGATACTTTAGTGAGGCATGATCTGTGAAAACTTTGGTTAAGGAACCGATGAGGTAGGACCTGAATTTTTCTAAGGCAAAGACTACAGCTAAAAACTCTTTCTCTGTGACAAAGTAGTTTTGCTGGGCATCATTCAGAGTCCTACTGGCGTAGTAGATCACATGCGGTTTTCCATCAAACCGTTGTCCTAAAACAGCACCATTCGCAGAATCAGATGCATCACACATCAGTTCGAATGGTAAGGTCCAGTCCGGTGCATGAATGATAGGAGCTGTGGTTAGCTCCTTTTTCAGATATTCGAAAGCTTTGAGGCACTCGGGGGAGAAGACAAATGATGTATCCTTGGCTAAGAGATTGGTCAAGGGTCTAGTAATTTTACTAAAATCCTTGATGAAACGTCGGTAAAAATTAGCATGACCAAGAAATGATCTGACATCTTTAACAGTTTTGGGAGGAGGGAGATTAGAAATGAGATCTACCTTAGCTTTGTCCACTTCGATTCCCCTATTGAAAACTACATGTCCTAAGACAATGCCTTGTTTGATTATGAAATGATATTTCTCCCAATTGAGCGTCAGATTTTTCTTCCTACACCGTTCTAGGACCAGTTTAAGATGATGCAAACATTAGGAAAATGTGTCACCAAAAATGGAAAAGTCATCCATAAAAATTTTAATAAATCGCTCTACCATGTCGGAAAAAATACTGATCATGCAACGTTGGAATGTGGCCGGTGCATTGCACAGGCCAAAAGGCATGCGTTGGTATGTGAATGTTCCATACGGACAAGTGAATGTGGTTTTCTCCTGATCTTCGGGAGCGATAGGGATTTGATTGTAACCTGAATATCCATCCAGGAAATAATAGAACTTGTGTCCTGCTAAACGCTCTAACATTTGGTCAATGAAAGGAAGAGGGAAGTGATCTTTCCGAGTAGCTAAGTTGAGTTTTCGGTAGTCAATACAGACTCGCCATCCAGTTTGGATCCGAGTGGGAATCAGCTCATTAGCCTCATTTTAGATCACGGTGATCCCAGATTTCTTTGGAACAACTTGGACTGGACTCACCCATGAACTATCAGAAATGGGATAAATGATCCCATGATCGAGACATTTCAGAATGTCTTTCCTAACGGCTTCTTTCATCACTGGGTTTAACCTACGTTGAGCATCTCTAGTAGGTTTGGCATTATCTATCAAATGGATTCAGTGTTGAATAATGGTTGGACTAATCCCTTTGATATCAGCCATGGTCCATCCAATGGCTTCCCTATTCTCTCTTAAAACAGCTAAAAGAGCTTCCTTTTGACCGGTAGTCAACTCAGAAGAAATTATAACTGGTAAAGACTCGTTCTCCCCTAAGTAGGCATACTCTAGATTTTCGGGTAGAGGTTTGAGCTCTAACTTAGGGGGTTCCTCCACAGATGGGCGAAGCTGGACTCGGGGTTCTATCTCTAAAGGTTCTCGTTGCCCGCCAACAACAAAAACATGATTGACCAGCGGTTCTATCTCAAGTTCGTCATCAGAAAGCTCCTCAATCATTAAATCAAATGCATTTGTATCAGACTCACACTCTCCCTCTTGTTGTTCACTGGATATTCCTTGAATGAAATTCACTTCCATGGGTTCATCAGATGGATCACTTGGTTGTCTCCCTAAGTTGAAAATATTGAGGTCAACAGTCATATTCCCAAAAGATAGTTTCATTTGACCGGTTCTACAATTTATCAAAGCATTTGAGGTGGCTAAGAACGGTCTTCCTAGAATGATGGGGATTTGACTTTTGAGATTGGAAACGGGCTGCGTTTCCAAGACAATAAAATCAACAGGGAAAATGAACTCTCCAACTTTGATCAGAACATCCTCTACCACTCCTTTGGGAATTTTTACAAATCTATCAGCTAACTGTAGAGTGCATCTTGTCGGTTTAAGTTCTCCTACACCTAGCTGTTGATAGACTGAATAAGGAAGGAGGTTGACGCTGGCTCCCAAGTCTAGAAGTGCCTTATCAATGTGAGTGTTACCTATGACGCATGGAATTATGGGACAACCAGGGTCCTTATATTTCAATGGTATGGGTTTTGAAAAAATTTCACTGAGATTGGCAGCTAAGAAGACTTTCTTGGGGACATTGGTGGTTCTTTTCTTAGTGCATAAGTCCTTCAAGAACTTTGCATAAGAGGGAATTTGTTCGATTGCATCTAGGAGAGGGATGTTGATCTTGACCTGTTTAAATGTTTCTAGGATTTTCTCAACCTGCGGGGAGTTTTTCCTAGGTTTGAGTCTATCTGGAAAGAGGGCAACGGGCCTATACCTATCTAGATCAGGCTCAATCTCAACTTCAGCGTTTTGGTCATCGGAAGGAATTGCTTCATTAGAAGGAGTGTGTTGGATGGGAGAAGGGGTTTGATCCGGTGCTATTCTAACTTGATTGTCTACTTGTTTTCCTGATCTCAGAGTGTGAATTGCATTCAATTGGGCTGGATTGTTGGAACTGGATCCAGTGTCTTTAGGGTTTGCAACAGGTTGTCTTGGAAATTTTCCCTTTTCTCTCTCACTCACGGCAGCGGCTAGTTGCCCAAGTTGGGTTTCTAACCGGTCTATGGCTTGAGTGTTCGAGTTGAGTACTTGGACGGTTGTTTGCATGAAGGAATTTAGAGTGGTGGATGATTGGGTCAACATGTTGGTAGTTTGTATAGAAGCTTTGATCATAGCTTCTAAGCCCTTTTCTAAGACACTCAAACGTTTGTCATGATCAGAATTTGAAGGATTTGTAGGCTGGTGAGGATGAGGATGTTGGTTTGGAAAAGGTGGGTTAGAAAAATTGTTCGGTGTATTGAACGGGACAGTGTTTCCCCTAGGGAATTGTTGGTTCGACGCAGGAATGAAGTTTTGGTTCCCATGAGAATTTTCTTGGTTCCAGGCAAAGTTGGGATGATTTCTCTAACCTGGATTGTAGGTTGGAGAAAATGGATCATTTCTAGAGCGCTGGAATGCAGCGTTCATCTGTTCTAAAGCATTGTTGTTTCCTAGGAGAGGGCATTCCTCTGAAACATGGGTAGAAGACTGACAGTTATGATATCCCGGGGCAGAAATATGATTGATTTGAGCTGGAGCTCGTTCCTTAACTTTCAAGGCTTCTAACCTCCGCAGAATTGTCGCCATCTTTGCTTCAGAAGCAATGTTTGACTCCAGGGAAAGACCACTAGACTTAGACTGTGGAACAGATGAAACTCTGTCATCACAGTGTTCCCACTGCATTGTTTTCTCGGATAAACTCTCTAGAAATTCCCAAGCTTCATCTGCGTTTTTCCTCATAAAATCTCACTGACACATCGATTCTAAAGATGTTTTAGAAGAATAGTCCAATCCTTCATATATGACTTGGCACAATCATCATTTTTCTAGACCATGATGAGGACATTGGATTAAAAGATCTTTGAATCGGTCGAAATATTTTCAGAATGGCTCTCCCGGGAAAATTTTGAAGTTTTGAATGTTGTTCCTAAGCTTTACCGTTTTGTGAATAGGGAAAAATTTCTTAAGAAAAACGGTGACAAATTCCTCCCAAGTTGAGATGGAATTTGTCGGTAAGCTGTACAGCCATTTTTTAGCTTTGTCCTTAAGGGCAAATGGAATAAATCTGAGCTTAATTGCATCTTCGGTTAATTCTCTCATTTTAATCATAATACACACTTCCTCAAATTCCGAGATAAAAATATATGCATCTTCTGTTTCATTACCTAGGAATTTGGGAAGCATGTTTATGTAATACGGTCTAAGCTCAAAATTTGCTCCATTTACTTCGGGGAGTCTTATGCAAGATGGAATTGTATTTCTGGTGGGGTAACACATATCCTGAAGGACGGGTTGATTTGTCATTTCTTGAATTGGTTCAACACGGATTAAACGATGAGAATTATCCCGAACCCAAGTTTGCATACACCAAAACAATTTTTTTTTCTTTTTTTTAAGGAAAGAAAGAAAATTAGTTTTTTATGAAAAGATAAAGAAAAAGAAAAATCCTAACTAAAACAAATCAAAGCAATCACTTTTCAATCAACTTTAATTCTAGGGTTTAGCCTAACTCCATTAGACCAGCTCCTAACCAAAAATTCCTACAGTGAAAAGATCAAAGTTTACCCAGGTAGTTAGCCAGGTAAGGATAGTACTAGAGGGTGATCAAAGATCAATTAAGTACCTCTTTCCTTACGGAGCGCTTTACGCAACCCCTAAACCTTGCCTTAGACACCAACTATTCTGAGAAAACTTAAACCGGTTCACTTAAGGATTTCTTGTTTCTTATTGAGCTCGAATCCTTAGGGGCCAACGTCTAATGAGTTTTAGAAGGCTTGGGTTTGTGAAGTGAGGAATTAGTGATTTGTGGGCTAAGAAAAGGGTGATAAAATCCCTTACCTTATCTTGATTGGGGTTTTGCCCTTAAGAATATTTTAAGTGTGTGCCAAATCAAGTGCTACAATCACTTTGGTGAATTCCTACACTATATGAAATGCAACCCTAGAGATTAAAAGCGACTAAAAAGGATGATAAAAAGAAAATCTTTTTTTTTTAATTATGGTCAACAACAATCAAATGTGAGAAGATGGCTCATATTTGAATTTATTATCTTGTTAGTTAATGTCCAAGTGAAAGGTGGATTTTATTATGGTCAACAAAAATAAAATCTTTTTGTTTTTTTTAAATCCTAAGTGTCTCTAATTGTGAAGCTAATTAAAAAGGGTGGAATTGAAAACTAGAAAGAAGACTTACCCGAAAGCAATGCTCCAAATTCTTGATCTTCAATCCAAGATTTTCAAGCTCCAAGTGGTTCATTCACAAGAAAAATACACAACTTAAAGAACCAAATTAATAAAATCCTATTTTAGCACCTTCCCCGGCAACGGCGCCAAAAACTTGATGCGGCATAATTATGTATCAAAATTGCAAGTGCACAATTGATCAAGTTATAGTATAAAAAATATCTATCCCACGAGGAAGGTGATTTTAAGAAATTATTAGAAATGGTTCTTATAAATTAAATGTGATGAGTGATTGTTGTGAATATATGCAAAAGATAATAAATTGAATTTTAGAGGAGAGAAGGAAGAATCAAAGAATAAATGAAATCACGAGGCAAGAAAGAAGAATGAATAAAATCAAGAAATAAAATCAAGAATGAAAAAAAATTTAAGAAAGTCAAGATGGAGGATTCAAAAGAGATAAGAAATCTAGAATATAATCCACTAACCAATTTTAATTACAAAGTATAAACTATTCTCTTTTTATCATATTTCAACTTAGATTTATTAAGCATAGATTATCAAACCATTTAAGGAAAGTGTAACCTATCAAATTATCATCTAAGTTAAAATTACTATTCATGATAAGAACAACAACA
>BQKN01065917.1:1403418-1458382 GCA_022839385.1 Asparagus kiusianus | reverse complement strand
GGTTAGCTCTTTACGCTGATGTCCGGAATCATGATTAAAATGGGGGCCAACAAGTTATGTGCTTCTTTACTGTTTTATGAGGAAGTCTGGGGGATTTTGTTGTTTTTTGGGTTGTCTTTTTTTTAGCTAACCAGACAACTTCAAATTTTTTTTAGAAAATAGATTTCCTATTCTTTGATTTCCTTTTTTTTGAAACGAACAGCCCCTTAGTTCTTTTTGATGAAGTCATGAAATCATGATTATGACGTGGGACTAAAAGGTTAAATGAATATAATTGAAATATTATCTCGAAGATATTATTTGAAATTATTCATGAGCTTTTTTTTTGTAACATTGAAATGTATGGCCTCATCTTTTTTCGAGACCCTGACATTTTCTGTTATTCTTTTTCCTGGGGGTTTGTGTTGTTCTGGGTTGTCCTTTTTTTTGGCTCGAAAATTATTTTGTACTATTTTTTCACTTGTCATTTTCTCCAGTGCAATTTGGTCGTGTCAGGAATGTGACTGTTTAATTCTCTGCAAACTCTTCTTCACATTTGTCCCTTGATCTTTTAATCCCTAAAAGTTTATTGTGTGCCAAATCCCCTCTAAGGATGATACCTGCAATTTACCCTTGTATATTTATTGGTAATGTATACATTTAGAAAGATTAAATCAAGTGATCCATTGTTTGACTGCATCCATTGTTTGACTGCATATATATTTAGAGAAGAATATCAAGTGATCCATTGTTTGACTGCATATATATTTAGAGAAGAATCCTTCAAGAAGTACTCATTTTGAAAATGAACAGAGATTCCACCATATATCAGAAGAAGGCGAAGTAGATTCTGTAAACTCGTCGAGATCTTCAACTCATGATGTGAGTGCTTCACCTCCAAGCACACCGAAGGTTTTTGACAGCAGTGCTCGGTATGATCTCTTCAATAACTTGCGTGTAAAGTAATTTGAATACTTTAGCTCTTGGCCCCCTGCGTATATTTCTTAGTTTTATTCATATTTTTAATTGCACGTACACCCCTTTAGTACGATCATTTTTAACTTAATTACTGCCTCTGTAGTTTAATTGGTTGCAGATAGAACCCTTACAACATAAAAAGTTCCAAATCTGAGCTTTGGTGATGGTCGTGCTCATCATTTATTAACGACTTGGAGAGGCCACTGCATTAAGGATATTGCTTCCTATTAACAATCTTATTTGACTCAATAATCATACCTCGCATGAGTTGGAGTTCTAATTTTGCAGTGGCGTGATTCTTAATTTGCCATATTCTTATAATTGAAACTCTGATATTGCTTCAAAAGGTGTCACATTAACCTGTATTTTCAGCATCTATATACTGTTGGTTTCTTGTTTTCACAAAAAAAGTTCTTGATCAATCTTGTATTTGTAGCCTTCTTGGTTTCGAGTTTGCTCAATATGTTTGCACATTATGTTGAAGAAAAATGGTTAACCTGAAATTAAATTCTAGCTTCAGCATTCGCAGCATATAGTTCTCTCCATAATGTATTTCAGAAGCCTCTTAATGTCTTCTCATTCTGATACTTGTCTCAAGTTTATATACAACTTTCCTATACTCACACATGCATTTTTCCACACTATTAACGCATGCCTGGTTATTTTAATTTGGTTTTTTTCAAGAGCAGTTCGAAGAAAAGTTCATCATCGAACAAGGTTACTTCTGCAAAAGTAACAAAAAAGTTGGTATACTGGACTCATTTGTTTGAACTATTATTAGCTAGGCAGTTTTTTTTTTCTATCTTGAATCAATTTTTCCTACTTTCTGTTCTTTCTTATTACAAGGGATATCGGATTCCATAAATCAGTGTTTAACAATGGCGAATTGCTGAAGGAATTCAAGGATGACACAGTGCACTACATGGTAGATGGGAAGGTATGAAATCAAATTGTATTAATTAATTTTATATGTTATAAGCTTATGTATTTGATCAATAATTAGACATATTTCCTGACTTCCAGAAATTGCTTGAGGGTAAATTACAAGATTCTGGAATCTTTTGTTCTTGCTGTGAACAAGTGGTATATCATTTATTTGTATTTCCTCTCCTCCTCATTTTTTCCCATCTCAGTCTTCTGGTGATTTCCTGACTTCCCGAACTTATTAATTCCGTTATGTTCTAATCTTTATTGCAGATTAGTCCTTCAAAATTTGAGACCCATGCCGGGGAAAGTCAAAGGCGCAAGCCGTGAGTTATTGTTAGAAAGTTTTTGCATCTGGTTGATGTGCTTCACTATCTCTCGGACTTACTGTGTTTTTTTTTTTTGGGTTATTATTTTAATGATCTTATTTCCAGTTATCATCACATTTATTTCCCTGGTCGTGGTTTTTCGTTGCATGAGCTATCCCTTAAACTATCCAAAGAAGGGATGTTATCAAATAGAAAAAAAGATATCGGGTGTAATGTCTGTGGATTAGGCGAAGACCTGCTGTATTGTGATCTTTGTCCGAGGTCTTTCCACTTAGGTAATTTAACAACCCTTTTCCTTAGCTTTTCATAAATTTTAAGTTTTGTAAAATTTTCTCCTTTTATTAGCATGAATTCAGAAGATATATGCACTGGATATTTTTTTTCGGTGAACACTTGCATTTTAACATTGAGTCCAGATGTCAAAATTCTTATTTCAGAGCATGAACTTGAAAATAACCATTATTTATACGTTGCTTAATATCCTTTACATTGTTAATATTCACAGCAAAGAATATATTGTATGCATAAATATCATAAGCATTGAAATGATGAAGCACTATATAGCCACCCGGCTATTAAATTCTCTAATTCATATCTACACTTATACAAGTTTATGAACGCAAGAGAAAAGGAAGCAAAAATAACGTACGTAAAGTCTTGAGTACAAAATAATCCTACTTATGAGAATTAACTGAAAGAAATATAGTATAAAATATATGAGCATATGGATATAAGACTATGAATACAGGTTACGTGGGTAATGGAATACCTCGGCAGAGGTTGGGTTACCACAGCCTATTTCATATTTCCTCCATATGACCAGAGACTTGTATTTATACACGCGCGCGCGCACACGTGTGTGTCTATATATATATATATATATAAATTGGAGAAACTTAGTACAAAGTTGCTCCAAGCAACTTGTTAGTGGTGTGGCCTAATCTTGTCCTTACATCTACATTAGAGTTGGTGAAGGGTGGTTGAAGCTCTATCTTCGAGGTGTGATATATGGACAAGATTAGAGCACATCACTACCAAGTTGCTTTAAGCAACTTGGTCCAAGATTCTCCATTTTCTCTCTCTCCCTTTATATATATATATATATATATATATATATATATATATATATATACACACACACACACACACACATGGGTATGATTGGTACCAAAGCATAAACTTTGTGTTTGGTAGTGAGGTGCCCTATTCCTATCCACTCATTCTAATTCTCAACCACTCCCTAACCCATGTGAATGTGGGTCCCGATTTTAATGAGTGGAGGAGAATATGACACCTCACTACCAAGAGAGAGATAGAGATAGAGAGAGAGAGAGAGAGAGAGAGAGAGAGAGAGAGAGAGAGAGAGAAAGAGTTGAACTTATGTTAACTTAAGTGGACGAGGTCTTTGTTCACTAAACTTTCTATCCACTCATATATATATATAAAAAGTCTCTTCATATCTTGTATGGATCACTAGGTATCATCAATGGATAGAAAGTTTGGTGGATGGTCCACTTAAGTTGACATAAGAATTTCTCTCCCTCCCTCTATATATATATATATATATATATATATATATATATATATATATATATATATAGACTAATGGGTATCCTTGTCATAGGAGAAGATTTTTTTCCTTGTTGCCTATGTGGCACAATCCCCATCATACTCATAAAGTAGGCACAAATCCTCACCAACTCATACTCTCTCTCCTACTTTATGAGGATGGTGGAGATTTGTGTCTACTTTATGAGGATGATAAGGATTGTGCCACATAGGTGTCAATGAGGAAATCCTCTCCTATGATAAGGATACCCATTAATCTCATACACACACACAAATATGTGTATGACAACCCCAAATCATACAATTCATACAATCCTCATGGTTCTATACAAATAGTACATCAGCTCCCTACACCACAAAATAAAACTACATTTCCACAATCATCATAATTTCCACATGTACAATGACTACATATCCTATCAGGACGGTTCAAACCTTTCGAGTGGGGTGGGGTTGAAATACCCATTATGCCCCCTCTTTTGCCCATCAAAGGGCTTGCTCACATGTAGACGTTTCTGATGAGATGTGGACTCATATATAACCTATTCTCCTTCTTGTTGGCCCCATTTACTCCACACATTCCCGTTATCAATTTGTAAACTATACCTTTCCTCAGGCTACATGTTTGCACTACATTCCACAGTATCCTCAAACTCAATCTCCTTCTTAAATGAATATTGTTATTTTGTGAAATTCCTTGGGAAGTTCATGATGTTGAAGTCAGCAGCTTCTTCCCCCACCTAATCCCCCCACTTACCTAGCTATAGTAATTACCTAACTTTAAAAGTATTTACCTACCCTAAACCAATGTTATAAATAACCTCCAAGTGTTTGTGTTAGATCCATCCCACTAGCGAAGAGAGAAAGGGGGAGAGAGAGAGAGAGAGAGAGAGAGAGAGAGAGAGAGAGAGAGAGAATTTTATTTAAGAGTATAATGTGTTTGTACCACTAAAAAAATAATAACAATATATTTCTTAGTGTCCACCACTCCTCTCAACTCAATAAGTGGTATCAGGGTGCGTGTATGTACTTATCATATGCTTTGTGGCTGCCACCAAAGATGGATCTTCCATATTAGAAAATAAAGTAGATTATCATTTACCTTTGAAGGTATTGGTTACTATTCATGAGTAATTACTATTCATGAGTACGATACTATTCATGAGTACAGTTACTGTTCACAAATATGGTTACTGTTCACATAAAATAGTAGAAGTTATAACTCGTGATAGAAGTAAGGCAGTCGGGATCCGCTCTCTCATACGGTGATCCTATTAGCATTCTTGAAGGCCGAAGCTCATGTTCAGTCAGGGACTGTAAAGTTGGTTGGTCAGGGACTAGACTTGCGTGGAGATACTAAAGCAGTACCACGTTACGATTGCATATTTGGGAAATACTACTACACTCAAAAAGCTCAATGATAATAACTATAACTATTAGAAGACGAGTATGAAGTCCTATTTTCAAGGATAAGACCTCTGGAAGGTCATCGGGGTTGCTGAAACTACAGCACCTCGGGAAGCTGGCGAAGCACTAAGAAAGTGGAACATCAAAGCCGACAAGGCTATGTATGTACTGAATATGATAGTAGAAGAATATCTTGTAGACTATACGCGAAATGCTAGAACTCCGAAGGAGGAATGAGATACGCTCGCAAAACTCTTCCCGAAAAAGAAGGATGCTTGACTTCAACTCCTGGAGAATTAATTGATGACCTTGTAACAGAAGGATCTGACAATCAGTCAATACTTCAAGCAAGTAAAATCACTCTATTCATATATTACTTAACTAGATCCAGATTTTAAAGTATCTGATGTAAGGATGAGGAGAATAACCATCCACGGTTTGAGACCAGAATATCACAGACTCGTTGCTACTATACATGGGTGACCGACTCAACTAACATTATTAGAGTTAGAGAGTTTGCTCGCTACACGGGAAACCCTAGCCAAACAAATGGCTGGCATTTCAATAAAAAGTGAAGATGAAGCATTCTTCAGCAGCAAGGAGAGAGAGGGAAACCAAGAGGCGCGAAGAAAGAGGAGTATGGAAAGGTTAGTTCAAGGAGGATGCCAGGACGTCCATATACCGATAGAACACAACAACGTGAGGAGTAAGGTGATAATCGAGAAATGAGACCTGACTATAGCTGATACATTTGTGGGAAGAAATGACACTTTGTCAGAGACTACCATTACAATAGAAGGCATGCAGAGGGCAATGCTATAACATTACGCAGATATCAAGATGATGAAGAAGAATGGGATGCCCAAGCATCAGTGGCCATCATTAAAGATGTACCAGTCGACGAAAACAAGGTTATTGGTATGGCATTAACCTCGATTGTAGAAGAATCTGAGTCCACATTTGCAAAGGTTTTAGATCGAGAAGAAATTAGCTAATAAAGATTGGATCGTTGATTCTGACTATTCCAACCATATGACGGGAGATAAGGGGAAACGCGTCAATATGAAGGAGTATAAAGGTGACCGAGAAGTTGTGACAGTGAATAATTCAAGATTACCTATCACACACATCGGAAAGACTGCATTTACGCCGCGCTATAACCCAAATCGGATACAACTACAAGATGTGTACCATGTACCGGGTATGAAAAAGAATCTCCTATATGTTTTCTAATTAACAACCTCTAGAAACTATATAGTATTTAGGCCACCAGATGTAAAAGTCTATCAAAACTTAAAGCCACCAGGAGAACCTGTCATGGAGGAACAGAAGGTAGAATCTATCTATGTGATGTTGACAGAATCGATATAAATAGATAAAGCTAAAAAGAATAAAACAACTGATTTATGGCATGCTCGGCTTGGCCATATGAGCTATCACAAGATCAAGATCATGATGGAAAAGTCAATGTTGAAGGATCTTTCACACTTGGATATTCATGAAGGGACTGTATGCGAAGGTTATCAGTACGATAATCTGTATGAATTACCGTATTATGAGTCATGGTTTAGAACCAAGAAACCTTTGGAGCTTGTACACTCAGATATATTTGGTCGAGTAAAACAATAATCAATTGGTGGGATGCAATACATAATCACTTTCATTGATGATTACTCGAGGTATATCTGGGTTGATTTTATGAAGGAAAAGTCTGAAGCACTCCCCAAATTCAAGCAATTCTGAGAAGAAGTCAAAGGAGATCTCGGCAAGAAGATTCATTGGCTACGTACAAACAACGGGAGAAAGTATACATCAAAGGATTTTTACAATTATCTGAAGCAGCACAAGATTCAGCGACAACTAACATGCCCAAATACTTCACAGTAGAATGGCATAGTTGAAAGGAATAATTATCACCTTGTGGAGATATGTCGAAGCATGCTTCATGCCAAGAACATACCAGGATATTTTTGGGCGGATTGTACGAAGATGATGACGCATGTGATCAATCGGCTACCACAATTAAAACTAGAGTTCATGTCACCATTTCCAAAGTTGTAGAATACAAACCTAACCGTAAGCCATTTTAGAGTTTTTGGTTGTGTATGTTATGTCTTTGTGCCTGATCACTTACGTAGCAAGTTCGATAAAAAGGTTATAAGATGTATATTTGTGGGGTATGACAATAAAAGAAAAGAATGGAGATGTTGTGATACCATAATTTGACGGTGCTACACATCAATGAATGTTGTGTTTGACGAAGTCTCGTCTTGGTGGGCTTCACAAGAAGTTGCACTCCCAGACTCTAGTGATCTGGAGGATTAGTTACAACAGCAGCTGGGGGAGCTAGGTCAAGAAGGACTATGTCAACCAGAAAAGACAAAATCAAGCTTTTCAACATCCTCAAGGAGAATAATCCATGAAAAACCGGTGTTTATCAGAAACCGGTAGAAGAATAACGCCCGATCTAGATAGAGGACATCAAAGAAAAACCGATTGAATAACTTCAAAGATCAACGAGACCCAGAAAGTCGAATCCTAAGTATGCTAATGCTGCCATTATGGAAGATGTGAAGGAGCTATCTAGCATCGAGGAAACATATGAAATTGCTGAATGGAGACAAACAATGGAGGAAGAAATTCAAGCTCTACAGCAGAATCAAATTTAGGAGTTGGTGTCAAAATCCAAAGATGTCAAATTTATCTCTTGCAAATGGGTTTACAAAGTTAAGATTTGATCGGATGGGTCAATTGAGAGATACAAAACATGCTTGGTGGCTCGAGGATTCTCTCAACAGTATAGACTAAATTATGACGAGACATTTAGTCTAGTTACCAAGATAATAGCAGTTCGAGTTCTTTTATCTCTAGCAGCCAACAAAAGTGGAAGCTTTGGCAGATGAACGTGAAGAATGTATTTCTACACGGTGAGATAGATTGAGAGATTTACATGGAGCAACATATCGGATTTGAGAGCAAGGAAGAGGAAAGATATGTTTGCAAACTAAAGAAAGCTCTCTATGGACTGAAGCAAGCTCCGAGAGCTTGGTATGACAAGATTGGTGAGTTTTTAATTTAAAATGGATACTCAATTGCTTCTACAGATTCTAGTTTATTTATCAAACAGACTGACAATAGGCTAGCAATCGTGTTGGTCTATGTAGATGACTTAATCCTAACTGGAAATGATGACGCGGAAATCCAAAGAACAATGATAAATCTCTCAGTCAGGTTTCAAATGAAGGAGCTTGGAGAGCTCAAGCATTTCCTTGGGTTGGAGGTGGACCAAAGGAAGGATGAACTATTCATGAACCAAGAAAAATGTGTGAAGGACATGATACTCAAGTACGAGATGTTCAATTGCAAGTCAATCTTATCACCGATGGAGACAAATCTAAAACGGTGTGCACGTGAAGAAAAAAGATTTGGAAGATCCAACTGTGTATCGACAACTAGTTAGATGTTTGATCTATCTAACGATGACAAGACCAGATATTTTATTTGCGGTTAGTGTGATGAGCCGATACATGCAGAAGCCAAAGAAACCTCACTTAGAAGAAATCCAAAGGATCCTAAGGTACATCAAGGGTACAATTAACTATGATCTCATGTATAAGAAAGGAGAAGAATGTGAGGTCTATGGCTATTATAATGCTGACTATGCTGGAGATCATGACACTCGAAGGTCTACTACCGGATACATGTTTAGTCTCTGTTTAGCGACTATATCTTGATGCAACAAAAGACGATCAATAGTGTCACTGTCAACTACACAGGTGGAGTACAGATCAACAGCGATGGCAGCTCAGGAAAACACATGACTTTTTTAGTTAATGAGAGATCTATATCAGCCAACAGATAATTCAGTAGCTTTACATTACGATAATAAGTCTACAATACGATTGGCAGATAATCCAGTTTTTCATGCTAGGACGAAACAAATTGAAGTACATCATCACTTTTTTCGAGAGAGTTTTTTAGGAGGAGATCGTAATAAAGTCAATCAGGACAACTGAATAAATAGCTGACATATTCACCAAAGCACTAAGTACTTCAAAGTTTACAGAATTTCGAAGTCAGTTTGGACTTATGGATAGAGAAGCCGCTACTGAGGGGGAGTGTTGAAGTCAACAGCTTCTTCCCCTACCTAATCCCCCCACCTACCTAGCTACAGTAATCATTTAACTCTAATAGTGTTTACCTACCCTAAACCAATGTTATAAATAACCCCCTAAGTATTTGTGTTAGATTCATCCCAGTAGCAGAGAGTTGAAATAGAAAACCTAGTTTATTCATGAGATAACATGGGCTTATATAGGCCCCTACAACTTACAAATAAGCCCCTAAACAAATTAATATTCCAACACTCCTCCTCAAGATGGGCGAAAGATATCCACTAAGCCCATCTTGTCACATCCTCTAATCATATCTACTGAGCTAAGTCCCTTAGTCAGACAATCTGCTGCCTGATCCTTAGTTAGAACATGACTTAACTCCAGTAGTCCATTGTCCAACTTCTCTTTGATGAAGAACCTATCGATCTCGATGTGTTTGGTTCTATCATGCTGCACTGGGTTATTGGCGATACTGATGGCTGACTTGTTATCACACCACAGCTTCATCTTGGCTCCTTGATCCAGCTCCAGCTCCACCAACATACTCTTTAACCACAACAATTCTGCAACTCCTAAGGCCATGGCTCTATACTCTGCCTCAGCTGTTGATCTCGCTACCACCGATTGCTTCTTGCTCTTCCACGAGACCAAGTTGCCTCCTACAAAGATACAATATCCAGAGGTGGATCTCCTGTCATCAGCACAGCTAGCCCAATCAGAGTCGCAATAACCCTCGATGTTCACATGTCCATTCTTTCTGAATATCAGCCCCTTTCCGGGGGCACTCTTTAAATATCTCAGAATCTGGTACACAGCATCCATATGACCCTTCCTCGGATCGTGCATGTAGCGACTCACCACGCTTACTGCAAAAGAAATATCAGGACGTGTGTGACTCAAATAGATCAATCTTCCCACCAGCCTCTGGTATCTGTCACGATCAACTGGTTCTCCGGCCTCAGCACCTAGCTTGAACTTCTGGTCGATCGGTGTAGTTGCAGGTTTACACCCTAACATCCCTGTCTCTTTGAGAAGATCCAGTGCATACTTTCTCTGGGATAGGACAATTCCCTCCGCTCCTCGAGCTATCTCTATTCCAAGAAAGTATCGAAGCAAGCCAAGATCTTTCACCTCGAATTCCTTACCCAGTCTCACTTTGAGTTGAGCAATCTCCTTCTCATCATCCCCTGTGATAATCATATCATCCACATATACCGCAAGCATAGTAATGTGACCTCCACTCCGTCGAAGGAACACTGTATGGTCAGCGTTGATCTGTTGGTATCCCATACCAATCATAGCCCTTCTGAATCTGTCGAACCAAGCACGGGGAGATTGCTTCAGACCATAGAGGGACTTCTTCAATCTGCAGACCTTTCCCACTGTCTGATCTGTACCAAATCCTGGTGGTATCTCCATGTATACCTCCTCCACTAGATCTCCATGAAGAAATGCATTCTTCACATCTAGTTGGTGTAGCTTCCATCCACCATTTACTGCCAGAGAGATTAAGGTCCGAACAGTGCTCATCTTCGCCACCGGTGCAAAAGTCTCATCATAATCGATGCCATATGTCTGACTATACCCTTTTGCCACCAGACGAGCCTTGTAGCGCTCAACTTGTCCATCTGGATTCTGCTTCACAGTGAAGACCCACTTGCATCCAACTGCTCTCTTTCCTTCTGGTAACTTTACTAGCTCCCAAGTGCGGTTCTTCTCTAGAGCTCCCAGCTCCTCGTGCATAGCCGCTTTCCACTTTGGGTCCTTCTTAGCAACCTGCCAATTGTTAGGTACAGTAACAGAGTCCAATGATGCAATGAATGCTCCATGTGCAGGGTGGATACTAGAATATGATACATACTGGGCGAGATCCCAACCATATCTATCAGGAGGATGTCCCGCATTACTGCGAGTAGTCCTCCGTACAGATATTGGTGTGGGAGGAGTAAGGAGAGGGATGATATCACCTTGGGAGGAATCTGATGATGGTGTAGGTGTCTCAGGAGTCGGGACAGACGTTGATAAGGGAGCTGGCACTAGTGGTACTGTAGGTACTGTTTCCGTAATGTGCTTTCCCTTCCTATTATAGGTAAGTAGCTCCCCCTGAGCCGTGGGCCTAACACCTCTTGTCTCCTTATCCTCTTCTCCTTTATTCTCCTGCTCCTCCTCAACCAATTCTCCTTCCCAAGGAATCGTTAGAGAAATTGATTTTCCTGCATTATTCTCTACGTTATTCATCTGCCTCTCACCATTCTCCCCTTCTCGCCTCATACTTCCAGTATTGGGCGAGTCACCAACGGATGAGGGTATCTTCTGTGTGTAATATGGTTCAAATTCACGAAAGTACACATCCATGCTCACGAACAGCCTTTTCTCCACCGGGCTCCAGCAAACATATCCCTTTTGAGTAGCAGAATATCCCACAAAAATGCACTTCACCGCTCTAGGGGCAAGCTTCCCGACGGATGGTCTGTTATCCTTCACAAAGCACACACAGCCAAATACCTTCAGTGGAAGAATCCCACCATTATCTCCTTTCAACGTCTCACAGGGAGACTTCCAATCCAGTACTCTCGAGGGCATTCTATTGATCAGCGCCGCTGCAGTCAATACTGCTTGCCCCCACAATGTTTCTGGGACATTCATGGAGATCATCATACTTCTAGCAACCTCTAAAAGATGTCTGTTCTTTCTTTCCGCTACCCCATTCTGAGCTGGTGTGTATGGACATGTAGTCTGGTGTTGTATTCCCTGAGATGACAAGTATTCTCCAAACACTCTGTTGGTGTACTCTGTCCCATTATCAGATCTCAATACCTTCACCACTGCTCCATATTGAGTCTGAACATTCTTATGAAAGTTTTGAAAGCAGCCAAACACTTCACTCTTATTCTTCATCAGGTATAACCAAGTAACGCGAGAGAAACAATCAATGAAGGTAACAAAATACTTGTATCCATTCATAGAACTTGTGGAACATGGTCCCCACACATCTGAATGTATCATATCAAACGCATGAGAACTCCTATGATCAGAACTAACATAAGAGCTTCTAGTAAGCTTTCCCAGTTTACATGCATCACACACAAGTTTTTCTTTATTTACTTTCTCAAATAAAGATGGATACAACCTACTTAAAACACCGAAAGAAGTATGTCCTAAGCGTTTGTGATGAAGCATCAACATACTTTCAGCACTCATCTCAGATCCTACTCCTACTCTCTCTACCATTGATACCAAAGCTGAATCTAGCCCTTCACGATCCAGATACCACAGTCCATTACGCCACGTGCCAGTCCCAAGTCTCCGTCCTGTCCCCTTCTCCTGAAAGATCACCTTGGGAATATCAAAAGAAACAATACATTTTAGTTGGAGGATGATAGAACTAATGGATAAAAGATTGACTGGAAAGGAAGGAGCATGCAAAACATTGGACAAAGTTACAGAACCAGTACAATCGACTGTACCCTTACCAACCACCGGCTGAAATGTACCATCAGCTGTTTGAATACCATCAGGTGATGCTAAGTGAGTATATGATGAGAACTCACTAGCATTCCCTGTCACATGTCGAGACGCACCGGAGTCGACAATCCATTCTGATGATCTGTTGGGAGACATAGAAGCAAGAGCATGTATGTCATCAGTACCTTTGGTCGGATGAGCATAGGTAGCAGTATTGCCTCTGGCGAAGAACGAAGTGGATGCCTCCTCAGTCCCACTCCTCAAGTCTCCATCCCCTGCTACTTGCTGCTTCTTCCTGAGTATCGCCAAGAGAGCACGATCCTCCTCAGTAAAGACCACCTCAGCTTCTTCTTCTTCTGCTACCGTCAGATTCGCCCGATTCCCTGCTCCTCTTCCACCTCGTCGACCCCCACGGCCACGACCACGACCTCCGAACTGTCCACGTCCACCCGAATCTCCTTCCTTGGGTGGTTTGGTGCAAGCATGCCTTAGATGACCCACCGCACCGCAGTTGTAGCATTGTCGAGTCTCTCCCCTAGATCCAGTGTTGCTTGAGGCTGCCAGTGCTGACTTCACCACCGGAAGTCCACCTGTCCCCGCCTGCAGCCGAATGCGAGTCTCCTCCTGAATCATAGCAGAGACGGCCTCCTCAAGCGTTGGAATTTTTGGCTGAGCGAGCAGTAATGCAATTCGCTGAGCAAACTCTGATGTCAATCCCTTGAGAAATACCATAGTCCTCTCCTGTAGAAAGGCCTCCCGCTCTTTACATCCCGGGTCCTTGCAGCTAGCCCGGGGGGAAAAATGATCATAATCCAGCCACAGGCGCTCCAACTCTGTAGCATATTCCTGTACAGTCCTCTCTCCCTGGACTGTAGCGTCGATCTCTCCTTTAATCTGGAATACCCTCAGGTTATTCCCCACTCCATCATATGTCCTCCTCAACTTCTCCCAGACATCCTTCACCTTCTCAATGCCATCCACCGTGGCGGCGATCGTCGGGACCAACGAGTTAAGGAGCCAGATGTATACCAACATATGAGTGGCCTTCCACTCATCTCTTCCCTCCGAGTCCTCCTCCGGCTCTGTTGCCTCTCCTGTCAGATAACCCTCCAGATTCCTCCCTACAAGGGTGTATCTCACCCGTCGCGACCAGCTCAGGTAAGTACTCGGTCCATCCAGCTTCAGATCGATGGTCGGAAGCTCCAACTTCTTCGATGGTTTTGTCGCGCTCTCACCAGCCGACAACTTCATTAGCTTCATCAAAGTTGACACCTCCGCGGGGTTCAACTTCTTGATGATCTCCTCCATCGAATAGGCTTCAGACTCACCACCTATTCACCTTCTCTTCCGACCCTTGTTGTGTGCAGTAAAAATTTCGGCAGCACCTCTGCTGCACAACAAGAGTAGGATCTCAAACAAATTCTCGTTTCTCAGAGGAAACAAGAATCACAACCAGTTATATATCTCATCGATGTGAGATATATACTCTTCCTGTCATCAGTTCGAGGACTGAGTCGAGGGAACCCATGCCAAACTCGAGGTCCGGCATAGCGCAGCAAGGGGCGGCCAAACTAGAGGGGGGGGGGCGGAGCTAGGGTTAGGGTTTTTGTGGAGGCTCTGATACCAAGTTGAAATAGAAAACCTAGTTTATTCATGAGATAACATGGGCTTATATAGGCCCCTACAACTTACAAATAAGCCCCTAAACAAATTAATATTCCAACACAGAGGGAGAGAGAGAAAGAGAGAGAAAGATAGAAAGAGAGAGAGAGAGAGAGAGAGAAAAAGAGTATTTGCATTTGAGAGTATAGTGTGTTTGTACCACTAAAGAAATAATAATAATATATTTTTTAGGGCTAAATACCCATATTAGTATTTTATTTCACCTCCATTTTCCAAGAAGGTATTTTAATTTAAAAAACCGGCGTTAAGACATTTTAATTGAATAAAATTACCAATTAGGTCTTTTTCCTCGTCGGCAACCACTTTTCCGGCGACCCCCTCTGCCCCAGCTACCCAAGCTCCGTCAACAAGCTCCAGATCCAATCGCCGCTGCCTTCCTTCTTGTCTCCAATAGCCAGCGCCTTTCTCCCTCGTCGTCAACCCCGACGAGCCCCACACCCGCCATCACCGCCTCCTCCCCATCCCCCTTCCATGCTTGCAGACCAGCCCCATGACCATCTCAGGCCAGCCCCTCCACCTCGCCACTCTCCCTTGTCCCGCTACCTCCTTCACCATCATCGAGCTCTGACGACAGCAACCCCATTCTCCTCCCCCTTCTGTCCACGGCGAGCCCGACTTCAATACCTCCATCTCCTCCTCTTCCCTCCACTCCCCGCCTTCATCCCCCAGACCGTCCCTCTTCCTCTCTTTGTCGAGCTTCCCACGCCGAACTTGTTGCTACTCAAGTTCCCGTCGACCAGCCTAACTCCGAGCTTCCCTTCGCCCTCAACTTGAGACCCGACCACCTCCTACCACCGTCAGTCGTCGCCGTCCTCTCTTCCCCATCGGAGACCACCGACGCTACGCTGCCGCTCCAAGCTCCGCTACCCCTCTCTCCTTTCAAGCTCAGCCCGCCCTAAAGAACTCCCCGCCGTCGCCGAGTTCACCCCGAGTCCCAGCTAAGATCCGCGTTGGTCAGAAAACAGTGCCACATCAGCAACTTAAACACAGATTAAGCCACCGCGTGCAACGCATGTGATGAGTTCTCGCCGGAAAAGTGGTCGCCGACGAGGAAAAAGACCTAGTTGATAATTTTATTCAATTAAAATGCTTTAACGTCGATTTTTTTAATTAAAATGCCTTCTTGGCAAATGAGGTTGAAATAAAATACCAATATGGGTATTTAGCCTATTTTTTAGTGTCCACCACTCCGCTCAACTCAACACATGATAATTTCCTATATAAAACAAGCAGATTGTGGTAGTCTTTGTACTATTTTTACTATTATTGTTATAATTTCTTGTTATTATTTTATTATTTGCGGAAAGAAATCTTCCGTTTCTTTCCTTTCAGAAAAGGAGAAAAAATTTACAGTTTTTGACATTTGATTGCAGAATGTCTGGGATTGTCAAGAGCCCCACAAGGGGAATGGTCCTGTCAACGTTGTCGAAACATGCATGAGAAAGAAAAATATGTGGCACATAATAAAAATGCGCTTTCTTGTGGAAGAGTTGCAGGAGTTGATCCTGTAGAACAGATACTTCAGAGATGCAAACTTCGCATTGTCAAGAGACAAGAGATCGACAGTGGAGGTTGTGTAATTTGCAGGTTAGATTTCTTTTCTGAGCCAATTCAACATAATAATTTTTGTATTGTCAACACAATGTTGGCTTTGATGCTTTGGCCATTCCTCAATATTTCTAAGACTTCCATTTTATTATTATCTTTTTGTTTAATTATACTACATATATTTCTGTTGTGATGATGCCAATGCAGAGAGCAAGACTTCACCTCAGAGTTTGGTCCTCGCACTGTTATAGTTTGTGATCAAGTATGATACCCTAGCTTCATGCTGTAGTTATGAATAGTTCCCTCAACTATAATTTACATATGAATATGACATAGTATTCATAGAAGCGGTCACTAATTCATTTAATCTGTTCAGTGTGAGAAGGAGTATCATGTTGGGTGCTTGAAGGCTCATAATGGGGTTGATTTAAAGGTGCTCAAATCAGTATTATTTCATTTTTTTTCCATTTTCTGTCGTGCAACCTGTTTCTATTCTTTTCTTTTCTGTTATGGGAATCCCTGAACATGCCGCTTTCTGGAAATAGGAATTGCCAGAAGCTGAATGGTTCTGCTGCAAAGAATGCGATGCGATCTTTTTTGCATTGCAAGAGTTAATCCTTAAGGGAGAACAGCCAGTTTCGCAGCAAGATTTAAATGCGATTAAGAGGAAATTGGAGCAAAAGGGTTTAAGCAAGGAAGCTAATGTTGATATAAATTGGAAACTGCTTACTGGTCAACTTTCAAAGGACAATGAGCTGCTGCTTTCTGAAGCTGCTTCTATTTTCCTCGTACGTTTTTCCCGTTTCTTATTGAGCATTTTCTTTCTATATTCATTCATATTTGTCAACCTAAGAAAAATGGATTCACTTCAGTAAGTAAGGCGATCGATTCCATCATTTTGATTGATGCCGAGAAGAAGATGACGATAGTATTCACGCAGATTTAGGATCAAAAAATTATAGAATTTATTATATTATCTTTGATTAAATATGGAGAGATGATATGTAGAAGAAAATGTGACATGTGTTCAATTATAAATATAGTCAAATTGTTAAATCTACAAATTTGTAGATTGTATTAGCACTAGAAGAGCCCTTATAAGTTGTTAAAGGAGAAAAATAATAGGAAATGGAGTATGAGTTATTCGAGTAGTAGTTTAACAAAAGCACCCTGAAAAATTGTATGTCATAACACGTTTTGGAATGTTCTGATTATTTGTAATACACTCCACAGATTATGTGTTTAAAATCTGCATTGGTGAAATTATAAGCTTCACTAATATACTATATACTTATTTTATAATGATTCAACTTTCAACATGATATGCAGTGAAGAATAGTTTAACAAAGTACAACAATATGAAAATTTAAGATTTTCATACCATAAAATTCTGATCCTGAAAATTCTTATAACTTATAATTCTATTTGGAATCTTCCCATTCTTTCTTTTTATTATATTACACAGATTAATATGTGCTTAAAATCTTCATCGTGAAGTCAAATGTGAAGTTTGGTTTTTAAATGGCAAATCCTTTATTAAATTTTGAGGGATTAATAAGTGGTTCAAGATTGTGTTGAAATTGGAGTGTCGACCAAACCTTGCAGGCGAAGTCCGCAGCGGCAAGCGAGCTCACGACCTTCAGGTGAGCTCGAGGTAGGCGAGATTTGACGGCGAGAAGCTTCAGGCGAAGTTGGACGAGCTCGAGCAGGCGAGGTCGAGTTGGCGAACTCCAGGCGGGCTCGCGACGAGTTGTAGGCGAGATCAGAGAACTTCTTGCAGGCGAGCTCAACAAGAAACAGGCGAGCTTGAGCTCCTCGCAGGCAAGATCATTGACAGACAACGACAGCCTGTCGCCAGCTATCCTAGGATTTCGGTTTCCCTATAAAAGGGAAACCCTGTGCCCTAGCCCCTGTGCTTCCTCTCTCGCGATCTCAAGAAAACCCCTCTTGGCGGCGGATCTCTCTTTCTCTCTTTGTTCCATTTCTTTTTTCTTTCCAGCTCTCAATTGAAGGATTTGAGGGGAGACTTTAATAAGGAAATTAAAGAGGGGGAAGGAAATTAAAAAGGGGTATTTAAGAGGGATACACTGTAGCTACAGTGTTAGTCTTTGTATTTATTGAGAGATCTCAGTTTGAGATCAGCTCTTGTTTTGTAATTTCTTATTGATTAATAAAAAATTTACTGTGTGGCACCCAAGGACGTAGGCAGTTACCGAACCTCGTTAAATCTTGGTGTATTTTTTCTATACTACGTTTCTGCTATCTTATGGGTTTAGGTGAAATTCCCTAACAACTGGTATCAGAGCGGAAACGATCTAGAGGAAGTCAGATTCAAGTGGGAGTCATGATCACAGATGAAGGAAAAATAAGACTTGAAAAGTTTGATGAAACAGATTTCAGATTCTAGAAAATGCAGATAGAGCATTATCTGTATCAGAAAAATCTATATCAACCACTATCTAGGAAGAAGTCGGAGTCGATGAAGGAGGATGAGTGGATCCTTCTAGACAGACAAGCCCTTGGTGTTATTAGATTGACGTTAACCCGTAATGTTACGTTCAACATAGCAAAGGAGAAGACCACAGCGGGTCTTATGGCAGCACTCCCAAATATGTATGAGAAGCCATTAGCCGCGAACAAAGTTCATTTGATGCGGTAGTTATTCAATCTGAGAATAACGGAAGTCGCGTCAGTAGCACAACACCTCAATGAACTCAACACGGTCACAACCCAATTGAGTTTAGTTAAAATTGAGTTTGATGAGGAAGT
The DNA here is from genome assembly GCA_022839385.1 of Asparagus kiusianus. Lineage (NCBI taxonomy): Eukaryota > Viridiplantae > Streptophyta > Magnoliopsida > Asparagales > Asparagaceae > Asparagus > Asparagus kiusianus. The sequence continues at coordinate 1,439,616 of BQKN01065917.1, read as the reverse complement.
TTGAGCGTTGATACTTTTATCTTCCCTACCAGAGAGTTAAAACGCTATAGTCACAACTGTGAGTAGCTCGTCGGGAAGCAACAAGTTGAAGTTCGATGACATTCGTGATTTGGTTCTCAGTGAGGAGATCCGACGATGAGAGTCGGGTGAAGCTACAACCTTTTCAGTATTACATACAGAGTCAAGAGATAGAAATTCAACCAGAGGGAACGGGCGAGACAAATCAAACTACAGAGGTAGATCAAAGGACAGGAGGTCCAAGTTAAGGAATCCAAATAATAGCTCGAAGGCTATCGAGTGTTGGAATTATGGAAAGACCGGACATTTCAAGACTCAGTGCAAGAGTGCACAAAAGGAGAAGGAGGTGAAGACAGAGGTGAATATCACTTCCACTTCAGGAGGAGACGACGCATTGATATGCTCTTTAGAGAGCAAGGAGGAATCTTAGGTGTTAGATTCAGGAGCGTCGTTCCATGCTACTTCTCAGAAAGAATTCTTCGAGAAGTATATTCCTGAAAATTTTGGATACGTATACCTTGGTGATGATCAACTGTGTGTGCTATTATGGGGAAAGGTGTGGTGAAAATTAAGTTGAACGGGTCAGTATGGGAACTGAAGGATGTCAGATATATTTCCGACTTGAGAAAGAACTTAATATCCGTAGGCCAGTTGGCTAACGAAGGATACACCACGACCTTCCATGGAGAAGATTGAAAGATCTCAAAGGGTACAATAACGATTGCCCGAGATAAAAAGACTGGTATCCTATATATGATAACAGATACACGTTGTTTGATCTCAATTACAGCAGATAAAGAGATTTCAAAACTGTGGCGCCAGAGATTCGGTCATATGAGTGAGAAGGGGTTGGAAATCATGCACACAAAGGGAAAACTCCCAGGACTGCAGTCAGTGGAGATGGACATGTGTGAAGAATGTATACTTGGAAAGCAGAAGAGAGTCAGTTTTCAGACAAGTGGCAGAACCCTCAGGAAGGAGAAGCTAGAGCTCGTTCACTCAGATGTTTGGGGACCAACCACCACTATGTCTATTGGTGGAAAATACTATTTTGTGACTTTTATTGATGATCACTCTCGGAAAGTGTGGGTCTACTTTCTGAAGCACAATTCGGAAGTATTTGAAACTTTCAGGAGATGGAAAGCTATGGCCGAGAATAAAACCGGTCTGAGAATAAAGAAGCTTAGGACCGATAATAACGGTGAGTATGAAGACACCAGATTCAAGAAGTTTTGCTATGAGCACGGGATCAGAATGGAGAGAGCCGTGCCCGGCACGCCTTAACAAAACGGTGTAGCTGAGCAGATGAACCGAACGTTGACAGAGAGCCAAAAGTATTCGGGTATAGTCAGGCCTACCGAAGCAGTTTTGAGCAGAAGCAATCAACACAGTAGCTTACTTGATCAACCGAGGTCCATCGGTTCAATTAGAGCACAGAATACCAGAGGAGGTATGTGCAGAAAGGAGATAAAACTCTCACATCTTAAAGTTTTCGGTTGTGTAGCTTATGTGCATATTAGTGATCAAGACAGGACTAAGCTTGATCCCAAGTCAAAGAAATGCACTTTCATCAGCTATGGTGAAGATGAGTTCAGCTACCGTATTTGGGACAACGAAAACAAGAAAGTGATCCGCAGCAGAGATGTGCTATTCAACGAGAAGGTGATGTACAAGGATATGCATAAGACAGATGACTCAGAGAGTGAGTCAATATTTATAGATGCAGATGATGTCCCGAGTAACCTTTCGAAAGAATCCAATGCAGAAAGTCCTCATCCAGAAGAGCCTGCTGGAAAGAACGGTACGTAGGAGCCCGACGCACCAGCTTCGATATTGAGAAGATCTTCATGACCTCCTGTGCCCAATAGGAGATACATGAACTATCTGTTGTTGACAGATGGAGGGGAGCCTGAAAGCTATGATGAAGCTTGTTAGGGTGGATATGCGAGTAAGTGGGAGCTTGCCATGAAAGTTGAGATGAAGTCTCTCATCTCAAACCAAACGTGAAAACTAGCTGAGTTGCCCACAAGTAAGAAGGTACTCCATAATAAATGGGTGTACCGGGTGAAAGAGGAACAGAATGGTTCCAAAAGATATAAAGCTCGACTAGTTGTCAAAGGATTCCAGCAGAAGGAAGGAATTGACTACACCGATATTTTTGTTTCTGTGGTGAAGCTAAATACTATCAGGATAGTGATGAGCTATGAAGCACGGACACGCATAACATGAAGCCGTGTCGTGTCGTGTCCGTGTCGGACACACGTGTCGAACACACGTATCCTATGTATTTATTAGGATTTGCCTCGTGTCGGCGTGTCGGATGGTCGTGTCGGATCCGTGGCCGTGCTACATAGGTGATGAGTATTGTAGCAATTGAAGATCTTTATCTCGAGCAGTTGGACGTGAAGACGGTGTTTCTTCATGGAGATCTAGAAGAGGAGATATACATGTATCAGCCAGAAGGTTTCTCAGAAGAAAAAAAGAAGAACCTGGTGTGCAGACTTAAGAAAAGCTTGTATGACCTGAAACAAGCCCCAAGGCAGTAGTACAGGAAGTTTGACGGCTTCATACACAATGAAGGTTTCCAGAAGTGCAACGCCGATCACTGTTGCTACTTCAAAAGATATCAGTCTAGTTATATCATCCTACTGTTGTATGTTGATGATATGTTGGTTGCAGGTGCAGATATGAAGGATATCAGGAGTTTGAAGCAGCAACTGTCAAAGGAGTTTGACATGAAGGACTTGGGTCCAGCGAAGAAGATTCTTGGAATGCAAATCACGAGAGATAAGAAGAGAGGTCTCTTGCAGTTATCTCAGACGGAGTACATCAATCGTGTTTTGCAGAGATTCAACATGGGCGATGCCAAGCCAGTGAGCACACCCTTAGTCAACCATTTTCGCCTATCGAAAGATCAGTCTCCTCAGTCAGAAGAAGAAAAAGAGAGTATGACTAAGGTCCCTTACGCATTAGCTATCAGAAGTTTGATGTACGCTATAGTCTGTACGAGACCATATATTGGTCATGTAGTGGGAGTGGTCAGTCGGTTTATGTTGAATCCAGGGAAAGCTCATTGGGAAGCGGTCAAGTAGATTCGGTATCTACAAGGCACCGCATAGATGTGTTTGCACTTTGGTAAGGGAGAGGTGAAAGTGCAAGGGTACATAGATGCATACTTCGACGGTGAAGTTGATCACCGAAGAAGCACCACCGGCTATGTATTTACTGTCAGAACTATAGCTGTTAGTTAGATGTCACATATACAGAAGATTATCACTCTGTCCACTACAGAAGTTGAGTGTGTTGCAATGACTGAAGCCAGTAAAGAGATGATATGGCTTCAGGGTTTGTTAACAGAGTTGGGATTCAATCAGGAGAGGAATGTCTTGCATAGTGATAGTCAGAGTGTGATTCACTTGGCTAAGAATTTTATATTTTATTCTAGAACGAAGCATATTGCGCTTCGGTACGATTTCATCAGATCCCTATTGGAAGATGACGTGTTGAAACTGAAGAAGATTTTAGGAAGTAAGAATCTAGCAGATATGTTAACAAAGAGTGACCATTCAGAAACTGGAGTTGTGCGCAACTTCAGTTAGCCTTCATGCATAAGTGATGAGAGCGGAGCCATACAGAAGGAGATACTTGTTGAGATAACCTACTGACGTCGGTTTGGTCTCCAAGTAGGAGATTGTTAGAATTGGAGTGTCGACCAAACCTTGCAGGCGAAGTCCGCAGCTGCAGGCGAGCTCACGACCTTCAGTCGAGCTTGAGAAAATCAACAGGCGAGATTTTAAGGCGAGAAGCTTCAGGCGAAGTTGGACGAGCTTAAGCAGACGAGGTCGAGTTGGCGAATTCCAGGCGGGCTCGCGACAAGTTGCAGGCAAGATCAGAGAACTTCTTACAGGCGAGCTCGACAAGAGACAGGCGAGCTCGAGCTCCTCGCAGGCGAGATCGTTGACAGGCAACGACAGTCTGTCGCCAGCTATCCTAGGGTTTCCCTATAAAAGGGAAACCCTGTGCCCTAGCCCCTGTGCTTCCTCTCTCGCGATCTCAAGAAAACCCCCCTTGGCGGCGGATCTCTCTTTCTCTCTTTGTTCTGTTTTTTTTTTCTTTCCAGCTCTCAATTGAAGGTTTGAGGGGAGACTTTAAGAAGGAAATTAAAGAGGGGGAAGGAAATTAAAAAGGGGTATTTAAGAGGGATACAATGTAGCTACAGTGTTAGTCTTTGTATTTATTGAGAGATCTCAGTTTGAGATCAACTCTTGTTTTGTAATTTCTTATTGATTAATAAGAAATTTACTGTGTGGCTCCCGAGAACGTAGGCAGTTGCCGAACCTCGTTAAATTTTGGTGTATTTTCTCTATACTATGTTTCTGCTGTCTTAGGGGTTTAGGCATAAATTCCCCAACAGATTGTTCAGAAGAGACATGCTAGTTATGATAGGGACCTGACGATGTATCAAATTAATGGATCGAATGGGGAAGTTTTTGTAGCATTCTGTTGTTTGACGAGCATTGTAATTGTGCACAGAGACACAGATGGGTGGGTCTATGCGATAAACTGAAAAAAGAGTAAACTAATAATTTTCTATTAGAAGCATAGATGCTATATATATTATGGCAGCAACGCACTTGTATGAGTAGACAGTTGAAGAAGCAGTTACATATTTTTCTTTATTCTGTCCTTTCCTTTTGTTCGGAAGGGATGTTTATAGTAAGCTATATTTCTTTTATACATTAGAATTTCAAATAATTTTTAATATTATGTTCTACAGGAGTGCTTTGGGCCAATAGTTGACAGCGTGACAAATAAGGACCTTCTTCGGGCAATGGTCTATGGGTAGGAAAACCATAATCTTTGTTCTATGATTTTATTGAGTAACATGAACTTAATATGAGTGTTTTATTTCAAATTTCTAATTTTCATCTAGTTATCTATATATACGTGTCTACTGATTTACCATGCAGAGAAAAGTTCTCTGAAGAAAGAGACTACACAGGGATGTATTGTGCAGTGCTAACTGTGAGGTATAACTTGGTAATTATGTAGGTATTATTTTGTCATTTTAATATGTTACTCTGAGATTCTTATCAGCTGGTGAATTTTTTTGCAGTTCTTATGTTCAGTCAGCTGGCATTATACGAGTTTTGGGAAATGAAGTCGCAGAACTTCCCCTGGTTGCAACAAGACAGGGCAACCAAGGAGTGGTGAGTAAGATTTATTATGCTTTTATTTCCTTACTATATTAGTTATAGGTTTTTTAATACTTCTCAGATGCAGGAAAAGATTATCTTGTAAAACTTAAATTACCTGCACCCAAGGGAACCGCAAACAAATCACACATGCACTCCATCTTGAGCTCTAAAGTCTAACCCATGTCAGCGCAATGCTGGAGCAACGAAAACGGCTCTCTTTTATTTACATTTTATGAAAATAACAGTTGTAGGCTTAGCTCCTTCTCGAATATGTGAGATGAAAGGCCATGAAGTTACATCTGTATATTAGTTGAAAGCATCATTTGAATTGTTTGCATTTATCTATCAATATGAATTTTTGAAGTCAAATTAGCATGAGGAAGACTGATCATAATTTTTTTTAGAGAGTCCGCAATATCATAAACTGATGTTTATAATATTGTGGTTCATCAGTGAATCCCATCTTTCTTAGACAGTGTTTAGTTTCTGGTGTTCTGTAAGCTATCTAAATTCCAAATAACATAGTCAAGCTAATGTAAATCAATTAGTAAGTATTTACAAACTATACTTTAGTTGTTCACAGTTTGTTATCCTTAAAACTTGTGGACAATTTCTCTTTGCTATTTGTAGTTGTTTCTAGTTTAAAGATGGTAATATTACGATGTTCCTTTTTCTCAGTAAATATAAGGTTAATTGCAGATACACTCCCTTTACTACGGTGATGTAGTCATTTATGCCCCCTAAATTTTTTATTAGCACTTACACAACCTAAACCTCAGACGACGTTGTTCTTAATTTAGTCCTTTTTTCCATGTTAAACCGAGGAGACAATTTTTTCTGGAGTTCAGGGGTGTCAAGTCTAATAAAATAATCAGGTGATATATCGTGGTTATGCCCTCAATAGTATAGGTATTGTGTCTGCAGTTAACCTATAAATTCACATGGTAGCATTGTACGATGTAAATTCATAAATTTTTGCACACTGATGGTTCTTGTTTCCTTTTTTCTAGGGTTACTTTGGAGCATTGTTCTCATGCCTAGAGAAGCTTTTGGCATCCCTACAGGTTAAGCATCTCATACTTCCTTCTGTAGTGGAAACTGAATCCATTTGGACTCGGAAGTTCGGCTTCTCACGTGTTACGCAGGACCATGTAAGTTTCTACCTAGTTTCTAGGGTTAATTGCAGATACTCCTTCGAAAAAGGGGAAAAAATGAAAACAATTGCTCTCTAAATTAAAAGGGTTAACTGCATAAGATCCCCTGTAGTATTAATTGCTGTTTTAATTGAACTTATTAACCCTGCAATATCACTGTTTTTTATTCTTTTACCCTCAGATAGACTCACTACGTACCTTCACCCCCCGTGTTGGTACTATCTTCCAAAATTTCACCCATGGTTAAAGTAGCAAAAAAAAAAAAAAAAAAAAACCCAGGGGGTCTATCTACCACACGTGGATAGTGTTGGGACAAACCCGGGGCCTAATAGAGCAGGATCGCAGCAATAGTAGAACAAAAGTAGAGATAAAAAGTTGGACACACAGATTTACGTGGTTCGGCACTTGATTGTCTACGTCCACGGGCAAGGATAAAAGAATCCACTATGAGGAGAAAACTCTGAAGTTACAATCTCTCTTTACAAGGAGATACTCTCTCTATTTTTTTCTCTCTCACTCTTCTATAAGAGAAGTTGTTTCTGGGATGAGTTTTTCCTTAAGGATTTGAAGCCTATTTATAGTGTTTGGAAAAAAAAATACTATTCATAATAAAATATTAAAATTACAATATGCATCTTTTGAAATTTCCAAACTCGGTGCCTAACCCAGTGCATTTTTCAAAAGTGGGGCCCATTCTTTTGCTTTTGGTCAAAAACATGGGCTGCTGGTTTCGGTGCCTGACAATCTCCCACTTAAAGATTTGATTGAGTATCACTCATATATTCACATCATTTTTTCTATCTTACCATCTTCATGTTGCTTTACGTCTCTGACAGACCACAAGAGGATCGACACCAAATAAATTTGTCAGTATTGACTGCTTTTGTTAAGAAATCTGTTAGGTTGTCTTCGGTGTGAATTTTCTGCATATCCACTATTCCTTCTTTCACTTTTTCACGAACGAAGTGATACTGAACTCGAATGTGTTTGGTCTTTGAATGAAAGGCTGGATTTCTTGCCAAATGTAAAGCACTCTGACTGTCACAAAATAGAGAAATCTTCTTTTGTTCATGGTCGAGTTCCTCCAACACCATCTTTAACCACATCGCTTCTTTACTGGCTTGTATAGATGTTACATATTCTGTTTCTGTTGTTGAAGTAGACACAACTGGCTGCAGTTTTGAAACCCAGCTTACAGCTCTGTCGGCGAGTGCAAACACATAGCCTGTGGTGGATTTGCTATTATCACGATCACCTGCATAATCAGAATCAAAATATCCACTAACAATAAAATCAGATCCCCCATAACATAATGTAACATTTGAGGTTCATTGAATGTATCTTAGAACCCTTTTTACAGCATTCCAATGCTCTTTACCAGGATTCGCCATGTATCGACTAACCACTCCCACTGCTTGTGCAATGTCTGGTCTTGTACAAATCATCCCGAACAATAAGCTTCCAACTGCTGATGCGTACGGTACTCGAGACATCTCCATCCTCTCTTTTTTACTGCTAGGACTCATACCGAAGGATATCTTAAAAGTAACAGGAAGTGGATAGAAATTGACTTACAATCTTGCATGTTAAAGCGCCACAAGATTTTCTTCAAATAGTTCTTCTGAGAAAGCCAAATCTTCCTATTAATCCTGTCTCGATAAATTTGCATCCCTAGAATCTTGTTTGCAGATCCTAAATTCTTCGTTTCAAATTCCCTAGCCAACTGAGCCTTTATTTCTTTGATACGATCTTTGTTGGAGCCTGCAACCAACATATCGTCAACATACAACAATAAGATAACAAAATTATTTTTACCAAACCTCTTAAAATATGCACAAGGGTCTGAATTAAGTCTGTAGTATCCAAGGCTCATGATGAATGAATCAAATCTCTTGTACCAACACCTCGGCGTCTGCTTTAGACCGTACAGAGATTTGTTCAATCTGCAAACCGAGTTCTCTTTTCCTTTTTCTTCAAAACCTTCTGGTTGGAGCATGTAAATTTATCCTTTAAGTTCTCCATGAAGAAATGCTATTTTCACATCTAGCTGCTCTAGATGTAAGTCAAATATAGCGCTCATAGGCAGGACTATTCGGACTGTTGTAAATCGAACTACAGGAGAAAATATTTCATTAAAATCAATACCTTCTTTCTGAGCATATCCTTTTACCACCAATCTAGCACGATATCGCTCCACTTGATCATCGTCATTTCTCTTGATTTTGTAGACCCATTTGTTTCTAATGGTCTTTCTTCCTTGTGGCAGTGACAAAAGATCCCAAGTCTTGTTCTTATAGAGAGCTTCAATTTCTTCCTGCATTGCTGTCATCCACAAATATGCATCTGTGTCATTTATAGCTTTATGAAAAGTTGATGGTTCCCCATCTTCTGTTAAAAGACAATATGTATCATTACTCTCTGTAATATACTCCGAGTGTCAAGTCGGTGGTCTTCTCTCACGAGTTGACCTTCGAACTTTTGGAACCTCGGACTCGAATGGTTCTTATACATCATACTCCGGTGTTGCTTCAGAAGAATTCAGATCATCTTCTACCTGAACAGTTACAGTCTCTGAGTCCTTCCCTGAACTGCTTTTTTTCTCTTCACTTTGTAGTTGGTTCTCTACAAAAATAACATCTCTGCTAATGATAACCTTATGGGTAGTGGGATCCCACAGGCGATACCCCTTTACTCCATCAGCATACCTCAAGAATATGCATTTTCTGGATTTTGAATCCAGCTTTATAATTTCTTGGGCATTATACATTACGTACACTGGACTTCCAAATATATGAAGGTTGGAATAATCAGTTAGTTTGCCAGTCCACATCTCCATCGGCGTCTTCAATTGTATTGCAGTTGATGGAGATCGATTCACTACATAACATGCGGTTTTTACTACTTCCGCACAAAAGACTTTGTCCAGATTTGCAGTTGCCAACATAGTTCTTATTCTTTCCAACAGAGTTCTGTTCATCCGCTCCGCCACTCCATTTTGTTGAGGAGTATAAGTCGTACTGAATTGTCTTTTGATGCCTTCATGCTTGCAGAATGCTAGGAATTCACCGTCTATGTATTCTCCTCCATTATCTGATCTCACGCACTTGATCTTTTTTTCAGATTCAAGCTTGACCCGCGCTTTGTAGGCTTTAAAGACTGAAAACACATCCGCCTTCTTCTTGATAGGATACATCCAATATCTCCTGAAATAATCATCAATAAAGGACACAAAGTACTTTGTTCCTCCCAAGGATATAACCGGTGCTTGTTATACATCAGAATGAACCAGTTCCAGAATAGCCTTGCTTCTAGAACTCGATGTGTTGAACTTCAGTTGATGTTGTTTATTTGTAATACAATGCTCGCAGAATAGAAGAGCTACCAAATTAAGTCCAGGAAGCAGCTTCTGATCGGAGAGAATCTTTAAGCCTCGTTCTGACATGTGGCCTAGTTTGTGATGCCACATCATGGTTTGTTTTTCTCCACGACTAGTTGATGTTACACATGAATCAGCTTCCTGCAGGGTTTCTCCCTTGAGCGTGTACAGATTCACAGCTATCTTTTCTCATTTTATTACCACAAGCGCCCCTCTAACAATCTTCATGATCTCATTTTCGATATGGGTCTTGCACCTAGGCTCATCTAATTATCCCAAAGACAATAGATTCTTCTTCAAGCCCTTCACATGTCGCACATCTTGAATGGTGCGTATTATACCATCAAACATTTTGATTTTGATAGTGCCAATACCAGAAATCTCCAAGGCATGATCATTCCCCATGAATACAGAACCTCCTGAGATAGGTTCATATTTACGAAACCATTCTCTCCGGGAGGTCATGTGCCAGGAGGCTGCTGAATCCAGAAGCCAAATATCAGCAAACCTCTTTCTGCCTTCATCAACAGTGGTTGCTCCACTGAATAGAATTTCACCATCGTCTGATGTGCTGACAACGCATCATTGAGATGTTGATGGCTCTGAAGACTTTTTATCTTCACTCTTCTTATTGTGCCAACACTCCGATTTAACGTGCTTTATTTTGTCACAGTTGTAGCATTTGATATTCTTCTTACTTCATGATTTTGATCTACCATGGGTATGGCTCCCGCTAGAACCATGTTCCGTTGATCTTCCTCTTGTCACCGTTAAAGCCTCCACTTGTTTCGAACTTGCATGCTTATCTTCCTTGTTCTTGTGCCGGTTTTCTTCCTCCAGAACAGCGGCTGCAACATCGCCGAAGACTAAATTGTCCGTGAGGACGTTGTTTGTCAGGTTGATGATGAGTTGATCATACGAGTCAAGTAGACTCTGAAGTAGAAGTTCTGCATGTTCATTCACACTAACTGTATACCTTAACGTTGTGAGTTGGGAGAACAATGTGTTTAGGGTGTTGATGTGATCGGTCATCGATGTAGATTCCGCCATCCTCCGAGTGTAAAGTCTTCTTTTTAAGAAAATTTTGTTGTGCATGGATTTCGCCTCATATAGCTTTGTTAGAGTATCACAGATCTCCTTTGTTGTCTTCTTCTCCTCTATGCTTGACAGCACTCCGTCTGCTAATGCCAGATGGAGATTTACAATAACATTTTTGTTCATCTCGTTCCACTTCTTATCATCTATGATGTCGTCCAGCATTACACTGATGGCCGTCAGACAATTATCTTTTCTCAAGATAGTCTTTATCTTCAACTTCCACAGTGAGAAATTACTCCCGTCGAATTTCTCGATTTTGAACTTTGCCGTCATTGCTTCTACCACGAACAGTAACTTCTTACTATTTCACGTAAATAGTAACTATATTTATGAACAGTAACCATATCTGTGAATAGTGTCATATTTGTGAATAGTACCATATTTTAAAACAGTACCGTACTCGTGAATAGTGCCTGTTACCTTAAAAGGGTAAATGATAACCTAACTTATTTTCTTATATGGAGGATCCATCTTTGGTGGCAGTCAAAGAGCATACGATAAGTAGATATATATAAACACCCTAAGTTAGTTCTGATACCACTTGTTGGGACAAACCCGGGACCTAATAGAGCAGGATCGCAGCAATAGTAGAGCAAAAGTAGAGATAAAATGTTAGACACACAAATTTACGTGGTTCGACACTTGATTGCCTACGTCCACGGGCAATGATAGAAGAATCCACTATGAGGAGAAAACTCTGGAGTTACAATCTCTCTGTACAAGGAGATACTCTCTCTATTTTTTTCTCTCTCACTCTTCTATAAGAGAAGTTGTTTCTGGGATGAGTTTTTCTTTAAGGATTTGGAGCCTATTTATAGTGTTTGGAAAAAAATACTATGCATAATAAAATATTAATATTACACTGTACATCTTTTGAAATTTCCAAACTCGGTGCCTAACCCAGTGCATTTTTCAAAAGTGGGGCCCACTCTTTTCCTTTTGGTCAAAAACGTGGGCAGCTGGTTTCGGTGCCTGACAGATAGTAAGTTCAAAACAATGAGACTATAGGGGATCTGTGTGCAAGCTAACAAAATAGTTTTAGGGGATATAAGTGATATACATGTGGTGTATCTGCTATTAACCCTAGTTTCTTTAGATATATTTCGAGATTTACGTGCATGAAATTGCAAATGATTCACATCATCACATATTTACAGCTCAACAACCATTTAAAGGGAGTCAGGCTCACTACATTTGAGGGAACAACGCTGTTGTGGAGACCGGTTTCAGGTTCTTTTTGACATGAAATTAAGCCTGAAGAAATTGTAATTGCTGGAAAGCAAATTCTTTTGTAGTGTCTTTAAACATCAGCTCCATCTAGAACGGTTTACTGAAGTTTTTCCTCTTCTCTTCTTATTTTGCTTTTTGTTTTTTTTTATGTAAAAGAAAAGGGAGAAACAAAGGGAAGATAGTTTGTTAACCTGTGTTGGGTGAAAATGTATGAAATTTGGAAGCAAACTGGCTTATCTTCATGATACCTAATTGTTTCGATTCTTGATTTTTTCCCCCTACTTTTTAAACGTTTGTGCTCTAGTGTCATCAATGGAAACGAGAGGTCAATGAAGTAGATCTGCTACTACATGCAGAGCCGGTCCTGGGTTTTCTAAGGCCCAGGGCAAATTTTCTCAAAGTGTGCCCCTTTATACAAATTAAACAAATAAATAAATAAATTATCAATTAATTAATTTTATTAAAATTATAAGATTTTACAAAAGACAAGAAAAACACTTTGGGGCCTCATTAAAACCTTGGTTGGGGAAAACCCAATGGGACAAAACCCCAAACGAAGGAAAAAGAGTACCCCGGATTGTAAACATTGCATTAAAAAACAAAAACTACATATTTGAGTCTACATGCTTCTTCCCAAATCTCCATAAGCATTTCTTGATTTGATCAATCTTCTTTTCATCCTCCACAATTAATCGAAGCAAAGAATCATCACATGTACCTACAAAATAAAAATAGCAATGAAATCTCAACAACAAAACATCATTTAAAATGTCTTCTTGTTGCACTTTTAGATACAAAATCATCAATTATACTATCATATTTAATGTTCTCTAACATATTCTTTTCAATGCATAATATCGCTAATCCATTTAGTCTATCTTGAGTCATGGTGGTCCGCAAGTAAGATTTCAATAATTTTAATTTAGAAAAACTTCTTTCAGCAGATGCCACAGTCACAGGTATAGTCAATAATATCCTATAAGCAACCATTACATTAGGAAACATATCCACACTCTTTACAAACTCAAGAATTTTAATGGATGTCCATGGTTTATCTGTTTCATATGCTTCTTTTGGTAACATCACTTGCAACACCTATAATTCTGAAAATAAGTCTCTTGCATCAACATCAGAAACATTACCATGTTTTAAAGCATTTTCAAGATTCACACAAAAACTTTTTAATTCATTATCATCAAGCAAAGTCAATTTTACAGCATCAAATAAGAACCCAAAAATAGATTCAAAACAATGTAATTGTTCAAACCTACTCTTCAATTCACCAAGAGCAATATCCACTATAACAAGAAAATAATTAGTTCTAAATGATTCTTCATTGTTATTCCCTATCACTATTGGAAACCTCATCAAAATGCCTTTTTCTACAAACTTGACGTTTTTTGGAAATATAGGCTCCATTCCCATATCAAGTGAAATTTATTTAGCATCAATCATGGCAGAAACAAACCCATTTATTCTATAGTTTTCAAAAAATAACACAAGTCATTCTAATTGTCTTACAGCAGCATCGAGACGCATGTCTTCAGATTGTAACTTTTTACTAATTAAGTTAATCTTATGCAAAATGTCATGCCAAATAACCAAACTTAATATAAATTCAAAACTTGAAAGCTCTCCTGATGCTAAACTTTGAGCATTCCTACTCAATTTGGCGTCTTCACTAATTTCTGTTAATTTAAATAAAGCTTCTCTAATTTGGGAAGCTTGAGATTTTATTGCTTTGACACTTTTAATGTGACTTTCCCAACGTGTAGTTGACAATGATTTCAAAGTCAAACCATCTATGTAATCAAGTAACACATTCCATCGCTTTGTTGAATTAGAGAATACTGTATATATGCATTGACATGCTCTAAAAAAAGATTTTGCTTTAACACATGAGTTGGCCATATTACAAACTATTAAGTTGAGACAATGAGAACCACATGGCATGTAAAATGCTCTAGGATTTCTATCAAGTAATCTTTTTTGTACACCTAGATTTTTTCCTTTCATATTAGAGCCATTATCAAAACCAACTATTGGCAAATAATTTCATGGAGACAGAATTCAGGATTTTATGAGTTATAATCCATAATTTTTAGATATTTTAATACTAATTTTGGCAAATGCTTTTGTAGAGTCCTAAACATGATTCCTTGAGCTAGAACTTGCGATTTTGGCCATTTTTATTTGTCTCAACCCATTGTCAAATAATTTTTTAGAGACAAAATTCATTATTTCATGAGCTATTACTCACGATTTTTTGGTCATTTTTATTTATATCCACCGATTGACAAATAATTTTATGGAGTTCAAATTCATGATTTCATTAGCTACTATCCACAATTTTTATAATTTATATTCATTTTGACTTATTGACAAATAATTTTTCACAAAGTCCAAATTCATGATTTCATGAACTATAACCCATAATCTTTTATTATTTTTATTTATTTCGGCCCACTAGCAAATAATTTTGTGGTGCCTAAAATTCATGAATTCATAAGCTATTACTTACGATTTTGAATATTTTTAGTTATTTCAACCCATTTTTAAATAATTTCTCAAAGTAAAAAATTAATTTTTTAATGACCAATTGCATATGATTATTTGTCATTTTTATTCATTTCATTCCACTAGCAAATAACGTCACGAAGGCTAAAATGCATGATTTCATGAGTTATAACCCATATTTTTTTGCCATTCTTAGTCATCTCAACCAATTGCTAAATAACTTCACTGGACGCTATGTTCGAGCTTTCAACTGCTGTGTTTGAACGCAGAATTCATGCTTGAACGCAATTCTTACGTTTGACTAGTTCAAACACGAGCTGAATGGTTTCAAAACCATTTTCCCACGAACTGAGGGGATCACAACTCTACTCGGGAGTGGTTTAAGGGGCGGTTACATCCCATAAGCCCCACAAAAGGAGCGATTTTAGGGTCGGTTACACCCCCTAATCGCCTATAAATAGCTAAAAGATCAGCTTAGTTTGGATTTTTTTTAGATCTTTTGAGCATTTTTGGATCTAGAGATCAGCAAAGGGCTTCTTCAATCATCCGATCTGGAAGCATTCTTCAGCAATAGAACTCTTTGGAGTCTTTGTACTTGGCTTATTAACACTCTACTGCAGAGTTTAAACTCACACGGAGTTCTTAAACTCATTAAGAGTTATTTTCAAACTTACCACCCAAGTTATCCTCGACATCAATCAAGAGGATTCAATCGTGTTCCACGTGGTTTAAACATCGGATCATCAACGAGAAACAAACTCGACGCGAGTTTTGAGGAGACATCTCATCGACATAAAGAAGAACCCAGTTTTAAACAAAGGGGATGATCTCCGTCGATCCTCTTCTCTTTTGTAAGTCGGGAAACCGATCGAGAAGATTTGTAATTTCTTTTTCTAAGTTTGTTAGAGAGAAATTTTATCGAGAGAATTGTAATTAATTCTTTTTCTGAGTTTGTCAGAGAAATTAATACAAATTCAATTCTTGATTTCTTCTTTGAATTTTCCCAACAAACAATTAGCCATTTTTATTCATTTTGATTTATTGGGAAAATTTTTTATCAAATCCAAAATTCATGATTCTATGAACTATAACCCACGATTATTTGCCATTTTCAGTCATTCAAATAATTAACAAATGATTTTGTGGAGGCCAAAATTTATGATTTCATGAGCTATAAATCTGCAACCTTTAGCTATTATTATCATTTCGACCCATTAGCAAATAATTTCGCGGTGTCCAAAATTCACAAATTCTTGAGCTATATAACCCATAATTTTTGGTTATTTTAAGGTATTTTGATTTTTTGGCAAATAATTTCACGGAAGTAAAAATTCATGATTTCATTAGCTATACCCCACAATTTTTAGACGTTTCTCATTATTACTACCCGTTGACAAATAATTTTATAGACACCAAATTCACGATTTTATGAGCTATAGCGCATAATTTTTAGCCCTTTTTGATAATTTCTACCCACTGGCAAATAATTTCGTGGAATCCAAATTTTATGATTTTATGAGCTGTATGCCATAATTTTTTATTTTTTTATCGTTTTGATCCATTGGCAAATACTTCTGTGGAGTCTAAAATTTATAATTTCATGAGCTATAACCCACAATTTTTTATCATTTTGAACTATTTTGACCTATTGGCAAATAATACTGGAGAGGCCAAAATTCGCTATTGCATGAGCTATAAGCCTTAATTTTTGGCTTTTTTAGTAGTTTTGACCAATTGGTAAATAATTTTATGAAATTTAAATTCAAGATTTCATGAGCCATTGCCTAAGATTTTAGTGATTTTTATTATTTTTAGCATTTTAACAAATAATTTTTCAAATGGCTAAAATTTATGATTCAAGAGCAATAACCCATGATTTCTTTGCCATTCTTATACATTTTAGCTTGTTGATAAATTTTTTTGAGGAGGCCAAATTGTGACGCCCCTGGGTTCACACAAGGCTGTAGTCCGAGGTGAAATCAGAAATGTCAAACCTGCCATGTACCACATCGTGCAATAACATGTTTCACCATCACAATCACTATCTCTCTAGTGGAGTCAACAACAGGTGTAGATACAAAGCAAGTAAAAGGTTTTACAACAGAAACTTGATGAAATGATAGAACATCAAATTACCACATCTTATCAACCAAATAAGCTGGAATACATAGCCAAGTCTGAAATGAATAACAATAATCTGGAGATCCCAACATGTCTCAAAATACATAATATCTGATACAGGAAATAAGGCACACAGCCTTTACAACTCTAGAACATAAATCTCTCTAGTCTAAAATGCCTCAAGTGGAGTACAAAATAAAATACATCTAATAAGAGGATAAATAGACACTAGCAAGGGTCGCTCTCAACCTGCGACTCTCTGGGTTCCTGGCTCGTTACCTGAAAGGGGGAGGGACAACGAGCGTCAAAGCGCTAGCGAGCAACATCACAACCAACCCCAAGGGATAGGGCTCGTTGTATAAGAAAATACAGTTAATACATAATAATATAATTCATTTACACAAACATTAATGGGTTTCAGCACTTAGGGAAATACAACACGAGCATAGGTACGTCGAGCGAAATAATCCAAACAATAAAACCCTCATGTATATACCTTGTATCTCAAATTGTAGATCCCTAAATACCAAAACCTGAGGTTGGTCACAAGAACAATAAAGAAAAGAATACATACCCATCTCTACCGATAAAATGAAAAAAATATGACGAAGCTACAATAGGTGTCATGTGCAACCTAGGTAGCTATCATGTCCCAGCTTAATACAATATGTCGTGTACCTAACTTGGTTAAGTAACATGCTCAAGGTTCAGCAAAAATCTAAAACATGATTGAAATGGATTATAGTCCAACACGAGGACTCTAATGGATTATAGTCCAACACGAGGACTTAACATGGAGTTAGTCCAACACGAGGACTGTGTTTATGAACCATGGAATACTAGTAGTAAAGGTATACATGTTCTACTCTTGTACATGCCTCACTGTACAAATCTAAGCTTGTGTCAGAAAAGAAAAAAAAACATCATCTCATATGTGTAGATAAAATCATAAATACTGTGATTTAATGCCCTGTAAACAAGGCAACATTTTCATGTTCAGCAAAAACTCAACAGAACCCTCGATCATATATGAACACTGTATGAAAGTATAAGCACAGTAGGTGATCAAGCAGAAATACAAACAAAATAGGAAAAACTCCGATGGGTCGACTCATGATCAGCTATGAGTCAACTCTGCAGACACTCATGAATAACAAGAATTAACTTCGTGAGTCGACTCATGACAGTCATGGGTCGACTCAACCTGATGAGTCGACTCATGATGAGTCATGAGTCGACTCACGGGCTGCGAACTAGAAATTTCACAACTGCAGCTCAACCATCTCGATCCATACTCCCTCTATACTGATCTTCACCTCCATAACTATCAATTCTAGACTATGAGGTAGAGATAAAATCATATATAGCATGGGCAAAGAGCATTAGCATGTTAGACCAAACTTTTAACTCCTAAACATGAGTGAAAACATTAAATCACAATAAAAGCTCATATTTGTTATTCTTAAAAAAATATTTTCAGATATGGGTTTTCTTCAAAAACATCGTTGGTGTGGATTTAAAATCTGAAACACATGATTTCTAGCATTCACCCTAATAAGAACATTGATTTATACTTGAAAATAAGTCTTAGGCTCAATAAAACTCATGAAAAACATTTATAAACTGTTAAAAGCATGAGAGAGGGATTGGGCGAGATGTTACTCACCTCAGAAGTGATGATGAACAATCCTCTTCGCTGCAATCCACAAAAAGCCGCTGAAAATCCCCAAAATCGCCCAAGAATACCCAAAAACGAGCTAGGGTTTAGAGGGAAAGAGGAGGCTAGGGTTTCTCTAGGGTTTGCTGATGAAAAAGAGTGTTTTCGGGTGGAGGAAAAATATATATGAGTAGATAAAACCCGACCCGAAACCCAACTGACCCGAATTGAGAAAAGCCAAAAATCCACGATGAGTCGACTCATGGTATATTATGGGTCGACTCATGGGTCATGGGTCGACTCATAATATCATGAGCCGACTCAGCAGAAACTAAATGGCAACAGGACTCGATTTCGTGAGTCGACTCATGACAGTCATGGGTCAACTCAACATGATGAGTCGACTCATGACATATTATGGGTCGACTCATGAACTAAAAACTGCATTCTTCGATATCTGTTGCACACGATTTGCAAATTTGCAACTCAACCTCATACCTGAGACATATCCACATCCTCATAAACTCAAAACATTAGTTTTCATGTACAACCATGCCATGAAGATATTTTATCCTCTATTAAATATTGTGTTTCACTAATATTCACATGTATGAATTATCAAAATCAACGGGGTCTTACACAAATTCATGATTTCATATGCTATAACTCATGATTTTAACAACTCTTAGTTATTTCTACACATTAGGTAATTAATTTCATGGAGTCTAAAATTCACGATTGTAGACGGTAAAAATTACCGCGACGGACTAACAAACAAATTCGCCCGCAAGCCAAGACCATCCACTTAGATGAAGAATGGAGTGTAGCCATGAGACGGGTTCGATGGTACACCTAGGCCCTCACACACCAAGTCACATGGGGGTGGATCCGCCCTCATAAGCCAGATCCGCTCGCAGATGTTCAAATCCGCCCTCATGAGCCAAGTCCGCTCGCAGGGGTGCGAATTCGCCTTCATCTGCTCGCAGGGGCTCAAATCCGCCCCCATATACCAAACCCGCCCACAGAGGGCTACGTCTACCTACGTGAGTCGAAAGCCGGGTTTCCAGGGACGAACCTTCCCCATTTCCCGCGATGCGTGGGGAGGGAGCACAGCGCTCCAGATTCGTCAGACGGCCGTCCACAATTCCAGCAAGCAAGACAGGCGCCGGACCGGCCTACACCCTCATAAATGCAGGTCACCTCACCCATCAGAATGGAAAACCGAAACCGTCGGCGCGCCACAAGCTATCTGGAGCTCGCTCAGACACGCGACGTCCATTCTCCAACCTCTGCCAAGACACAGGGAGAGGAGAGAAGGCACGGGACCCAGGACCGTCAAATGGCCACTCGGTGACTCGCAGCGCGGGTAAGCAGACAGCTGCCAGAGCAGCCTGCATCCTCATAAATGCTGCTTACCTCACTCGTCCAAACCGAGAGCAAGAGCCGTCGGCGCTCGATGAGCTGGTCAGATCCACTCAAGCATCTGGCAACCGTCGTCACGGATACGAGGAGGGGCTTTCCCACTCCTACGTGACGTGACGCAACATGCGGCTCCTCGAATGACCGCTGGTAGCGCAGAGGAACATCAGAACGTCTCTAAACAATGTATGGTCACATCCTATAATTTCAGGAACAGCCAAACTGTCTCTCTCCAATTAAAAGGCTTCTTTCAGTAACTTGGAAAAGGATCGATCGATTGATCAATCAAGAGAGGAAGAGGCTTTCTGCATATCCTTGCATTACAGCGCCATCTCCTAGCTCCGAGCCCTGATCGCCGGTGAGCCAGAAGAGACAAACTCCTTCACCTTGAGCTTCTACTGGGTACTGAAGCTCTCCAACAACCTCGGTCGAATCGTCCAAGGGAAGCAGACTCGGCGCGAGCACCGAGCGAAGCATCCTGTAGCTACCTTAAAGTCCCCACGATTAAACAAAGAGGGCCTTCCCTCTGCTTCTGTTGTAATTCAGATTGATTTAGTTTGTAATAAGCTTTCTTATAAATACAAACAAAATCCTCCATTTTTGGGAAAATCAGAAATTTACACCTACAACGATTTCATGAGCTATGACCCATGATTTTTGGCTATATGCACTATAGCCCATTTGCCAATAATTTCATCGAGGCAGAATTTAGGATTTTATTAGTTTTCAGCTATGATTTTTGGCCTTTTCTAATCATTTCTACCTATTACCAATTAATTTTATGGAGTTCAAAATTCATAATTTTATAAGTTATAGCTTATGATTTCTTTGCTATTTTTATTTGTTTTGACCCATTGGAAAATAACTTTGTGGATTCTAAATTCATAATTTCATGTGCTATTACCTACGAATTTTGGCTATTTTTATTCATCTTGATTCATTAGCAAGTAATTTGGTAGAGTTCAACTTTAAGATTTTATAATCTATAATCCATAGTTTTTTGTCAATTTTATTCATTTTGACCCATTAGTAAATAATCTTGCAGAGTCCCAAATTCACGATTTTTACCTTTTTTAGTCATTTATACCTACTACCAAATAATTTCACAAAGTTTAGAATTCATAATTTTATAATTTTTACAATTTTTAGTTATTTCAGCCCATTGGCAAATAATTTCTCAGAGTGAAAATTTATGATTTTATGAGCTATTGCCCATGATTTTTTAACATTTTATTTATTTCGACTCATTGATAAATAATTTTGTTGAGTCCAAATTCAAAATTTTATGACCTACTACCCACAACTTTTAGTCAATTTTAGTTGTTCTAACTCATTGGTAAATAATTTCGTAGAGGCTAACTTTAAAATTTTATAAGCTATAACTCATGAGTTTTGGCCTTTTTTATTTATTCCGATCTATAAGTAGATAATTTCTTAGAGCCCAAAATTCATGATTTTATGAGCTATAACTCGCTATTTTCCACCATTTTTAGTCATATTACACATTGGCAAATAATGATGTGTTGTCCAATAATCACAATTTCATGAGCTATAATCTGTAGTTTTTTGATATTTTTAATTATTTTGATCTGTGACAAATAATTTTGTTGGAGTCCCAAGTTTATAATTTCATGAACTATAAACCATAAATTTTGGCTATTTTCAATTGTTTCTACCCATTAACAAATAGTTACTCTGAGTCAAAAATTCATGATTCAATGCCTATGATTTTTTACTATCTTCATTTGTTTTAATCCATTGACAAATAATTTTATGGAGTCCATATTCATGATTTCGTGAGCTATTACCCATAATTTTGGACATTTTTGATCATTTCTACCCATTGAAAAATAATTTCCTGTAGTCCAAAATTTATTTTCATAAGCTATAAGGAAATCCAAAATTTATGTTTCATGAGCTATAATTCGTAAACTTTGTGTGACGCCCCTGGTTTCACACAAGGCTGCAGTCTAAGGTGAAACCAGAAATATCAAACCTGCCATGCACCACACCGTGCAATAACATATTTTACTATCACAATTATTATCTCTCTAGTGGAATCAACTACAGGTGTAGGTAAAAAGCAAGTAAAAGATTATACAATAGATAAATGATGAAATGATAGAACTCAAATTAATACATCTCATCAACCAAACAAGCTGGAATACATAGTCAATGTCAGAAATAAATAATTACAATCTGGAGATCACAACATGTCTCAAGTACACAATGTCTGATAAGAAGTAAATAAGGCACACAGCCTTTACAACTCTAGAATAAACTCTCATGTCTAAATAAAACAGTTTATAGTGGAGCTCCAATAATACATTAATATCTATAAAATAAAAATAGGCGCTAATGAGTATCGCCCTCAACCTACGACTCTCCGGGCTCGTTACCTGAAAGGGGGAGGGACAACGAGCGTCAAAGCGCTAGCGAACAACATCACAACCAACCCCAAGGGAAAAGGGCTCGTTGTATAAGAAAATACAGATTTATACATAGAATAATTATATCATTACTCCTAACAAATAAAGGGTTTTAGTATTTAGGAAACTACAACACGAGCGTAGGTACGTCGAGCGAAATAATCCAAACAAGGAAACCCTCATGTATATACCTTATTTCTCAAATTGTAAATCCCTAAATATTGAACCCAAAGTCTAATACAAGAACAATAAAGAAAAGAGACAACCTAATACAATACGTAAAACAAATGTCATGTCAGAACCACATAAGTTTCATATCCAGCCTAAGTAGCTATCATGTCTCAACTTCATATAATCATGTCATGTCCTGATTTAGCTAAGTGTCATGCTCGTGGTCTAACCAATATCCAACACATTGACTGATTTGTGAATGTCCAACACGAGGACTGAAAAATGGATTATAGTCCAACACGAGGACTTTAATGGATTATAGTCCAACACGAGGATTGTGTATATAAAACATGGAATGCTAATGTTAAAGATATACATATCCTATTCTTGCACGTGTCTCTATGTACAGATCTAAGCTTGTGACAAATGCGTTATCTTACATGTGTAGATGAAATCATCAATACTAAAATTTAATACCCGATAAACGAGGCGGCTCCTCGTACTCAAAATGATAAACAGTACACTCAAAAAATATATATACACTATATATATATATACACAGTAGGTGGTTAAACAGGAAAAGAAATAAATCACTCGTCAGTCGACTCATGGTCGACTGGGATCACCAGTCGACTCATGGTCAACCGAAAGAAGAAAACCAGAACCCGTCAGTCGATTGGGGTCACCAGTTGACTCATAGTCGACTGAACAGAGGGGTTTTCCCTGCTCGTGCATGCTGTGATTATTTTTGTGAAAATTCATCTAAAAATCAAAGTCATCAAACCCAAACAATATATTATCAATTCTAAACATATGAGACAATGTAAAATTCGTATAAAACATAGAAAACGAAATCTTGCATGTTAGATCTAACATTAAATCCCTAAACGTGCATGGGAGCAATTAATCAAAATAAAAACTCGTTTTTTTAAAAAAATTCCTAGATCTGGGTTTCATCAAAGATTCGTTGGTAAGGATTTAGAGATCTGAAACACATGATTTTTAGCATCTACACTAATAAGAACATCGATTTATACTTAAAAATAATTCTTAGGCTCAATAAACCTCATGAAAAACATTTAGAAACTCTTAAAAACATGGGAGAGGGATTGGGCGAGATGCTACTCGCCTCTGGTGTGTTGAACAACGCCTGGATCCGCGAGAGAATGACTCCCTTCGCTGCAAACCACAACAAGTTGCTGAAAATCCCCGAAAATCTCCCAAAAAACGCCCAAAATCCGAAGTTAGGGTTTTAGAGGGGAAAGGGGGCTAGGGTTTCTAGGGAGGACTGATGAAAGAGTGTCTTTCTCAGGTAAAAAGAGATAAATACCAACACTTAAAACCCGACCCAAAATCCCAAACAGACCCAAACTGTAAAAACCTAAAATCAACCATCAGTCGACTCATGGTCGACCGAACTCATTAGTCGACTCGCGGTCGACCGAACATGCTACATTTCTGCCTGTGCATGATTTGCAAATTTGCAAAACTCAACCTCAAACTTGATGCATATATACATTCACATAAGCTCAAAACACTAGTTATCATGCACAACCATGACATAAAGACATTTATCATAAATAAACATTATTTTTCACTAATAATCACATATATAAATTATCAAAATGTACGGGGTTTTACATTCTTCCCCTCTCAAATGAATTTCGTCCTCGAAATTCAGAAATCATATCTAACGCATAATAATACTAGAAAAGCACGTCGATGGTCTAATCTAACCCGCACACAATACACATTTCATAATATTAAACTCTAGATAAGCATATAGTGATATTTATACTTAACGATCTAAAATGATAACATTCTCACTCAACCCTTAATCTAACGGAATTAGTATGTCGGGTGAAAAAATCCAAACAAGAAACCCCCCATATATATACCGTGTGTTCCGAAAGATGAAGAATTAAGTGAAAATACCCTCATTCTAGTGTTAAATATAAATATCGATATAAAAAACACAAGTAAGAATTCACATCATAAATAAATTTACATGCTCAAACAAGTGTGGGTAGTCACGTCGCATGTCCTCCTCGCACTCCCAAGAAGCTTCCTCAACTCTACTTTGGTTCCACTGAACTTTCACCAACGGAATCACCTTGTTCCTAAGTCTCTTATCTTCTCTAGCAAGTATAGACACTGGGATCTCAATAGTAGTCAAATCATCTTGAAGCTCAATCTCTGGTGTATCCAACACTCGCTGCTGCTCCTCATCATGCAAGTGCTTCTTAAGCATAGAAATATGGAATACATTGTGTATACTAGACATAAATGCTGGAAGATCTAGTCTGTATGACACAGCTCCAATACGCTCCAATATCTAGAACGGTCTAATATATCTCGGTGCAAGCTTTCCTCACTTCTCGAATCGCTGCACGTCTTTCATAGGCGATACCTTCAGCATAACCAAATCCCTAATCTGAAACTCTAAGGGTCTGCGCCTCTTATCTGCATAGGATGACATCAAACTCGGACATATGCAACACTATCAGATTGACTATGAACTCGGACTCGTCTAAACTGAAAATACACCTCCTACACACGCTCTCCAAAAGCGATACCTCTCCTAGAGGGGTGAAAACTGATAAAAGGGTGTCTAATGGATGAGCTACGAGCTGGAGTCTAACCATGAAAGCATACGAAATGAAAGAATGCGAAGCTCCCGAATCGAAAAGAATACGGGTGGGAAAGGAATTCACGAGGAACGTACCCTCCACAACTGCTCCGCTGGCACCATGATCACGAGGAACCACTACATATACTCTGCCTATGACTGAAGACTGCTCTACTGCTGGTGCTGGAGAATATAGGACAATCTACCCCTGGGGAGCCTCCTGGACTGCTCGAACCTGCCCCTCTGTCCTCTGTGCTACTGGCGGTGCCTCAAGCCTATTCTGTTGGCCCTGACCTCTGCCCTGCTATCGCTGCTGCTGCTGGTTCGGACCCCTACCTTGCTGGGCTCCTACTGGTGCACTACGATACTCTGATGCCTTGTGGCCCACCTTGCGACAGTTAAAACAAACTCCCTGGAACTTGCGCTGCTGATGCGCCCTCTAATCTTGTTGGGGTCCCTTCTTATGAGTGCCCTGCTGCTGCTGATGTCCAGATAATGGTCTCTTATTCTTCCCCTTGTCTCTAATCTGTCCCGCCTTAGTCTTTCCCTCCTTGTCCTTCTGAAACATAGCTGTCTCATTCTCCTGTGAGGTGGCTGCCTCAGCTACCTCTTGAACTTAATAGAATTTCCTCAAAACAAGGTATCGACGAAGATTAGGGCGAAGCCCTGCTAGGAATATCTGAGCCTGACGTTGTCCTATCTGCCACATCCCTATGAAATGCAGTAACTCCATGTACTTGCTCTCAAACTCTGCAACTGACATGTCCCCCTGAGTCAAACGGGATAACTCAAGTTCCTTCCCAGTCCGTGCTACAAAAGAAACATACTGTGCATCAAAGAAGTAAACAAAATCCTCCCAAGTGAGGATCACCCGCTGCTCTAATGGAAACTGGAATCGGTACCATCTACCGGCATCCCCCTTCAGACTATATGATGCTAGCCTCTGTTTTTGTACCAAGTCTACATTGAGTATGTCTAGGACATTACTCGCATTCTCTTTCCACTTGTGGGCTACAAGTGGGTCTGAAGAGCCCTGGAACTCTGGTGCTCTCATCTTCTGGTACCTCTCTACCCTCCGTGGTTCTATCTGGTACCGCTGGTGGAATAGCTACAGGTGCTAGTGGGATAGCTACGGGTGTTACCTCTGGGTCTCTCTCTCTAATTGGGACGACTGGTATTCCCTATGGTGGAACTACTCGTGGTGGTGGTGTTCGTGGCGCTATATGATTCGCCACCAGCTCCTCAATGGCTGCCATCTTGGTAATAAGAGGAGCCATGATATCCACCAAATACCAAGGAGCCTGCTACGGCTCGGGTGGTGCATGTTCCTATTTGGGTGGAGCCTGCTGTGGCTCAGATGGAGCCTGCTGGGGCTCTGCCTGAGCGGCTCTTCGAATGCGGGGTCTGCCACGTCCTGCCATCTGATTATAAGAAAATAAAAGTTCATGAGTCAAAGTAGACATATATATACATACATAATGTATCACAATACGACTATCACAACATATAGTATTCACGCATATACTTTAAACAAAAATAGTTGTCATAAAAAAAATTCTAAAAATTTTGAGATATACGCATATACCGTCCTCACTCATACTAGGAAATTCCAATCGGACTCTATACATGAATCCTAAGAAACTCTATCCTAGCTCCACGACTCGACACAGGCAGATCCTAAGGATACTGAAACTAGAGCTCTGATTACTAACTGTGACACCCCTAGGTTCACGCAAGGCTGCAGTCCAAGGTAAAACCAGAAATATCAAACCTGTCATGCACCACACCATGCAGTAACATGTTTCACCATCATAATTACTATCTCTCTAGTGGAATCAACTACAGGTGTAGGTATAAAGTAAGTAAAAGATTATACAACAGATAAATGATGAAATGATAGAACTCAAATTAATACATCTCATCAACCAAACAAGCTGGAATACATAGTCAATGTCATAAATAAATAATAACAATCTGGAGATCTCAACATGTCTCAAGTACACAATGTCTGATAAAAAGTAAATAAGACACACAACCTTTACAACTCTAGAATAAACTCTCATGTCTAAATAAAACACTTTATAGTGGAGCTCCAATAATACAATAATATCTATAAAATAAAAATAGGCGCTAATGAGTATCGCCCTTAACCTGCGACTCTCCGGGTGCGTTACCTGAAAGGGGGAGGGACAACGAGCGTCAAAGCGCTAGCGAGCAACATCACAACCAACCCCAAGGGAAAGGGCTCGTTGTATAAGAAAATACAGATTTATACATAGAATAATCATATCATTACTCCTAACAAATAAAGGGTTTTAGTATTTAGGAAACTACAACACGAGCGTAGGTACGTCGAGCGAAATAATCGAAACAAGGAAATCCTCATGTATATACCTTATATCTCAAATTGTAAATCCCTAAATACCGAACCCAAAGTCTAATACAAGAACAATAAAGAAAAGAGACAACCTAATACAATATGTAAAACAAATGTCATGTCGAAACCACATAAGTGTCATGTCCAGCCTAAGTAGCTATCATGTCTCAACTTCATATAATCATGTCATGTCCTGATTCAACTAAGTGTTATGCTCGTGGTCTAACCAATATCCAACACATGGACTGATTTGTGAATGTCCAACACAAGGACTGAAATGGATTATAGTCCAACACGAGGATTGTGTATATAAAACATGGAATGCTAATGTTAAAGATATACATATCCTATTCTTGCACGTGTCTCGATGTACAGATCTAAGCTTGTGACAAATGTGTCATCTTACATGTGTAGATAAAATCATCAATACTAAAATTTAATACCTGATAAACGAGGCAGCTCCTCATACTCAAAATGATAAACAGTACACTCAAAAATATATATACACTATATATACACAGCAAGTGGTTAAACAGGAAAAGAAATAAATCACTCGTCAGTCGACTCATGGTCGACTGGGGTCACCAGTCGACTCATAGTCGACTGAACAGAGGGGTTTTCCCTGCTCGTGCATGTTGTGATTATTTTTGCGAAAATTCATCTAAAAATCAAAGTCATCAAACCCAAACAATATATTATCAATTCTAAACATATGAGATAGTGTAAAATTCGTATAAAACATGGAAAACAAAATCTTACATGTTAGATCTAACATTAAATCCCTAAACATGTATAAGAGCAATTAATCAAAATAAAAACTCATTTTTTTTAAAAAAATTCCCAGATCTGGGTTTCATCAAAGATTCGTTGGTGAGGATTTAGAGATCTGAAACACATGATTTTTAGCATCTACACTAATAAGAACATCGATTTATACTTGAAAATAATTCTTAGGCTTAATAAACCTCATGAAAAACGTTTAGAAACTCTTAAAAACGTGGGAGAGGGATTGAACGAGATGCTACTCACCTCTGGTGTGTTGAACAATGCCTGGATCTGCGAGAGAATGACTCCCGACTCCCTTCGCTGCAAACTATAACAAGTTGCTAAAAATCCCCGAAAATCTCCTAAAAACACCCAAAATCTGAAGCTAGGATTTTAGAGGGGAAAGGGGGCTAGGGTTTCTGGGAAGGACTGATGAAAGGGTGTCTTTCTCAGGTAAAAAGAGATAAATACCAACACTTAAAACCCGACCTGAAATCCCAAACAGACCCGAACTGTAAAAACCTAAAATCAGCAATCTGTCGACTCATGGTCGACCGAACCCATCAGTTGACTCGCGGTCGATTGAACATGCTACATTTCTGCCTGTGCATGATTTGCAAATTTGCAAAACTCAACCTCAAACTTGATGCATATATACATTCACATAAGCTCAAAACACTAGTTATCATGCACAACCATGACATAAAGACATTTATCATAAATAAACATTATTTTTCACTAATAATCACATATATAAATTATCAAAATGTACGGGGTTTTACACTTTGGCCATTTTACCTATTTTGACCATTAGAAAATAATTTTGCAGAGTCAAAATTTCACGATAGCATGAGCTATTGCCTAAGATTTTAGGTGACTTTTATTCATTTTTCACCATTCAACAAATAATTTCACGATGGTAAAGTTCATGATTACAAGAGCTATAACCCATCATTTTTTTGTCATTCTTATTTGTTTTGACACATTGGCAAATAATTTTACAGATATAAAAATTCATGATTTCATATGCTATAACCCATGATTTTTTTGCTATTTTTAGTTTTTTCTACCTTTAAGCAAATAAGTTTATAGAGTCCTAAATTTATGATCTTGTGATCTACAACCCATGATTTTTTAGAAAATTTTTATTCATTTTAACCCATTGGTAAAGAATTTCACAAATACGTATTTCATGAGCTATAACACATAAATTTTGGCCATTTTAATAGTTTCTACCAATTGGCAAATATTTTTGTAGAGTCTAAAATTTGTGATTTCTTGAGCTATGACTTATGACTTTTAGCAATTTTTATTTTTTTGACCCATTGATAAATGATTTTTTGGAGATAAAAATTTGTTATTTCATGAGCTATTACTCACAATGTTTGGCTATTTTTATTCATTTCTACCCATTGAGGGATAGTTTCGCAGAGTCCAAATTTATTATTTCATGAGATATTATCCATGTTTTTTATAATTTTTATCCATTTTGACCCATTGATAAATAATTTCGCGTAGTCCAAATTCAAGATTTCATGAGCTATAACCCATGATATTTGGTCATTTTTATTTATTTTGGCTCATTGTCAAATAATTGCATGGTGCCTAAAATTTATGATTTCATAAGTTATAGCTTACGATTGTAGATATTTCAACCCATTTTCAAATAATCTCGGAGTAAAAATTTCATGATTTCATAACCTATAACCCATAATTTTTTTTCTTTTTTTTCATTTCGACTAACTAAAAAATAACTTCATGGAGGCTAAAATTTATGATTTTATAAATTATAACACATAATTTTTAGCTATTTTTAGTCATTTCTAATAATTTCATAGAGCACAAAATTCATGATTTCATATACTATAGCCCAAGCTTTTTGGTCATTTTTAGTTGTTTCGACCCATTAGCAAATAAATTCCTAGAGTTAAAAATTCTTGATTTCATGACCTATTACCCATGATGTTTTGCCATTTTTTATTTATTTTGACTCATTAGAAAATAATTTCTTGGAGTCCATGTTCACCATTTTATGAGCTATAACACATGATTTTTGGTTAATTTTTATTATTTTGACCCACTGGACATAATTTCACGGAAGCTAAGTTTAAGATTTTATTTTTGGTCATTTTTATTTATTTTGATCTATAAGAAAATAATTTCCTCGAGCCCAAACTTCATAATATCATGAGCTATAACTAACTATTTTTATGGTTTTTAGTCATTTTGACTCATTGACAAATATTTTTGTGAAGTCTAATATGAAAGTTTTCATGATTTTTAGACATTTTTAGTTATTTCTGCCCATAGGCAAATAATTTCCTAGAGTGCAAAATTTAATTTTTCACAAGCTGTACCCATAATTTTTGGCCATTTTTAGTTTTTTCTACCATTAGAAAATGATTTTGCGGAGTCACAATTTCACGATGCCATGAGCTATCGCCTAAGATTTTAGGCATCGTTTATTGCTTTTTGACCTTTTAGAAAATAATTTCTTGATACCAAAATTTATTATTTCAATGGCTATAACCATGATTTTTTTTGTCATTCTTATTCATTTCTGCCCATTGGTAAATACGTTTGTGAGGACAAAAATTCATGATTTCTTGTGCTATAACTCATAATTTTTTGCTATTTTTAGTTTCTTCTACCTTTAGACAAATAAGTTTGTGGAGTCCTAAATTCATGATCATATAAGCTATAGCCTGTGATTAATTTTAGAAGATTTTTACTCATTTTAACCAATTGATAAATAATTTCATGAAGATAAAGTTCAGGATTTCTTGAGATTTTTGGTCACTTGAGCTATAACTTACGATTTTTGGCCATTTTATTTATTTTGTTTTCTTAGAGATAAGATTCATTATTGCATGATCTATAACCCATAATTTTTAAACATTTTTATTCATTTCCACCATCGATAAATAATTTTGTGGAGTCCAGATTCATAATATCATAAATAATTTTGCGGAGTCCAGATTCATAATTTCATGAGCTACTACTCACAATATTTATTCATTTTGACTAATTGATAAATAATTTTGCAGAGTCCAAATTCAAGATTTCATAAACTATGACCCATAATTTTTATTTATTCCTACTTACTGGCAAATAATCTCGTGGTGTCTTAAATTCATGATTTTATAAGTTATAACTCACAATTTTGGACAATTTTAGTTGGTACTGCCCATTTTCAAATAATTTCTCGAAGTAAGAAAATTATTATTTAATGTCTAATTACTATGAGTGGGGGCCACCCACGTGGGTGATTCAAGTACCCATGTTCAGCAACGCAGTTTCGTTTTAGCGTTTCGTTTCCGCATGCGTGATGGCACACCCAAAACGAAGATGAGCTGTATTTATACCTAGTTTTTTTTCTAGTTTTTTGTGAGCAAAGAGGTTTGTGTTTTTTGCGGCTGATTCGTGTGCAG
This sequence comes from Asparagus kiusianus, assembly GCA_022839385.1. NCBI lineage: Eukaryota > Viridiplantae > Streptophyta > Magnoliopsida > Asparagales > Asparagaceae > Asparagus > Asparagus kiusianus. Next base: position 1,408,026 of record BQKN01065917.1, on the reverse strand, counting down.
TACAACAAAGGGAATTTTGCGGCTTGGCTTGGTGAAAAGGAGGCAGAGGAGCATGGAGTTTTTTTTGTTGGCGGCTACGGAGAAAAGCAAGTGCAAGAAGGTTTTGGCTGCGGCTGACTTTTGTGCAAAAGAACAGAGGCGGTTGTCCTTTTGTAGAGAGAGATTAAGAGGGATTTGAGAGTTTGTTTGAGGGTTTAGATTATGTGATTGTAAACCCTAGTTGTATTCTCTTCCTCTAATAGTTGATCTCCTCCTCCTTGCCCCGTGAATGTAGGCGATTTGCCGAACCACGTAAAAATTAGTTTTCTTGCTATCTTGTGATTTGTAGTAGCTTGTAGCTTTCCTCGACAAGTCAGTCCTAGAACTGATGAGAGGAAGAGCTGATATCTCATTTTGTTGAGTTATTTTGTTTTCGGTTCTTGTTTCCTTTGTGAAACAGTAATTCCATTGAGATCTAATCTCTTGTTGTGCACCTTGCGCACCGGAGGTGCTGCCGAAAGTTTTGCTGCGCACAACAAGTGGTATCAGAGCTCCGGGTTGGATTTGGGAGCTTGTTCGAAGGATTCAGTGAAGGATTCCTATCTGAAGAGTTAGATCGATAACATGGGAGAAGCAAGCATATCAGGTTCGTCTCTTATGAAGGCGATACAGAGTCTAAGCATCAATAACATGAAAATTGATGTTCCTAAGTTCAACGACAAGATTAATTTCGAATTATGGAGGTGTCAGGTGATGGACGCCTTAGATGCACAAAATTTGGAGAAGACTCTTGAGTTACAAGAGAAACCCGCTGATATGGAGGATAAGGTTTGGAAGAAGATGAATAGTAGGGCTTGTGGGGTTATTCGGTCATGCTTGATGCTGGATCTTATTTATGACATAATAAACGAGACGTCAGCGAAGAGAATGTGGGAAACACTCAATAAGAAGTATCTTACGAAAAGCATTGAGAATCGGCTTCACTTGAAGAAATGATTTTACCAATTCAAGATGAAGAGGGGAGTTTCCATCAGGGAGCATGTCAACAATTTCACGAAGCTACTTTCAGATATGACCAATGCGGATATCATGGTTGAGGATAAAGACAAGGCTATGTTACTTTTGTGTTTGTTGTCCGAGGATGATTACAGTACGTTCATTCTCACTATGATCAATGGAAGAACTACTGTTAGTTATAAGGAGGTGACATCAGCTTTGTGAATTATGAGTTGAGGAAGAGTGATGGTGAACCCTCCGAGAAGGCATCGGGAGATGCATTAGCAGTTCGAGACCGTGATCCAAACCGCCGCCAATTCAACCACTCAATATCGAAGAATAGAGGTGGCCATAAGAGTATTGGTAGAAATCAATATCACTTTTGTAAAGAAGAGAGACATTGGAAGATCGACTGCCCAAAGTTGAAGGACAAAGCCAGGAAGAATAAAGGGAAAGTTGTACAAGCTTCAAAAGTGAATGTTATAAAAGCTATTGATGAGCATTCAGAGTCAGATTCTTCGGGCTATTCATGTCCTGCACTACCATCGGTTTGCTATGCCGACTCCATGGAGTGGATGTTGGATTCAGGAGCCATATATCACATATGCCCTAGGAGAGATTGGTTCTCTAGCTTTGAGGAGTTAGAAAGAGGGGATGTCGTGCTTATGGGAAATGACCACGTATGTCCTATTGGTGGTATTGGTTCAGTCCGGATTAGGATGCATGACGGAGTGGTGAGAGAATTGATAGAAGTGAGGTTCGTGCCGCGGTTAACAAAGAACATCATTTCTCTTGGTACTTTGGAGGCAGCTGGTTGTCGGGTGACTTTAGAGGATGCTACAGCTAAGGTCACGAAGGGTTCTATGGTGGTGATGCGAGGAGTCAGGGAAAACTTCCTATACTACTTGAAGGGCAAGACAGTTACAGGGGGTCTGACAGCTTCTATCACTACAGAGGAGGACACTACCACATTATGACACATGAGACTAGGACACATAGGAGATAAGTCCCTGCAGTCATTGGCGAAACAGGGGCTATTGAAAGGTGCTAAGACCTACAAGATGGAGCTGTGTGAGCATTGTGTACTTGGGAAGAAGACTAGAGTAAAGTTTGGCACCGCTATTCACAACACCCAAGATATATTGGATTACATTCATACAGATGTTTGGGGTCCGTCCAAGAACACATCACTTGGTGGGGCCAACTATTTTATCACTTTCATTGATGACTATTCCAGAAGGAATTAGGTATACCCTATGAAGCATAAACATGAGGTCCTGGATATTTTTATGGAGTGGAGAAGAAAGTGGAGTTGCAGACAGGTAGAAAGGTAAAGACTCTTCATTCGGACAATGGAAGAGAGTATAAGAGTGATCCGTTTCTGCAGTTTTATCAGGATCACGGCATTAGACGATACTTCACAGTACAAGAGACACCGCAACAGAACATGGTGGCTGAGAGATTGAACCATACCCTGCTAGAGAAGGTGTGATGTATGATGACGCAGAGTGGATTGCCTAGATCCTTTTGGACCAAGGCATTGGTTTATGCGAGCCATCTCGTGAATAGGTTATCGTGCACTACGATACAAGGGAAGACTCCATTGGAGCGTTGGTCTGGTTCGGTAGCTAGTGACTATGAGTCGCTTCGGATATTTAGGTGTCCTGCTTATTACCATGTCAGTGATGGTAAATTGAATCCGAGGGCGAGAAAAGCAGTCTTTGTAGGATTTAGAGATGGAGTTAAAGGCTTCAAATTATGGGATCCACAGGACAAGAAGATAGTTATTAGCATGAATGTCACATTTGACGAGCCATACATGATGAAACCTTAAGTTCTTCAGCAGGTGGAGGAAGACCAGATTCGGGAGATATCGCAACAGGTGGAGGATGATATGACTCCACTCACTCCAGAGAGCATTGTATCCATCGAGGCTTCTATAGAGGTGATACTGGGAGGAGATGTGATGACAACCGGGCAGATAGAGGATATAGTAGATTGTGAGGCTCAGGAGCAGGGTCATGTTCAGGAGTCTATTGAAGCTAATAGACCTAGAAGAGTGATTCGTCGGCTAGCTAGTTATACTGATGTCATGATCGCATATGCATTATCAGTGAAGGTCGTTAATGATATGGTTCCATCCATATTCAGGGAGGCAGAGTCTAGCCCCGATTCGATCAGGTGGAGGGAATCTATGGAGGTGGAGATGCGATCTCTTCAAAAGAACAACACTTGGGAATTTGCAAAGTTACCTAAGGATAAGAAAGCTATTGATTATAAGTGGGTATATGTGAAGAAGGAGGGATCTTCTATTAGGGACATTCGGTTCAAAGCCAGATTAGTTGATAAGGGATATGCACAGCTAGAGGGCATTGATTACAATGATGTATTTTCACCCGTTGTGAAGCATTCATCAATTTGGATTTTATTAGTCTTGGTGGCACAACTGGATTTAGATTTGGTCTAGATGAATGTGAAGACAGCCTTTTACATGGAGATTTAGATGAGGAGATCTATATGACACAGCCCATGGGGTTCAAATCTTCAGGAAAGGAAGAATTAGTGTGCAAGCTGAAGAAGTCTCTTTATTGTTTGAAGCAATCACCGAGACAGTGGTATAAGAGATTCGACAGCTTCATGATTGGCCAAGGGTACACGAGGAGCCCATATGACCCATGTGTTTATATGCACAAGCTACAGGATGGTGAGCACATATATTTGCTTTTATATGTTGATGATATGCTTATTGCTTCTAGGAATTCTTCGGCTATTCGAAAGTTGAAAAATGAGCTGCCATCCGAGTTTGAGATGAAGGATCTTAGAGAGACAAAGAAGATATTAGGTATGGAGATCGAGAGAGATAGGGTGAAGGGAAGATTGAAGCTTAGACAGAAGAGCTATTTGCAGAATATGTTGAAGAAATTCAGCTTTGATGGTAATGCAAAGGCAGTGAGCACTCCATTGGCTCCCCACTTCAAGCTTTCAGCTAGTATGTTGCCTGTTTCAGTTGAGGACAGAGATTATATGTTAAAGGTCCCATATGCTAGTGCAATAGGTAGCTTAATGTATGCGATGGTATGTACAAGGTCAGATTTATCACAGGCCGTGAGCATGGTATCGAGATACATGCACGACCCGGGGAAGGGTCATTGGGAGGCCGTGAAGTGGATTCTATGGTATGTTCGAGGCACCATGGTTGTTGGTTTAGTATTTCAGAAGGATGAGAAGAATGGGCAGGATTGTATTGGTTATGTGGATTCAGATTATGCTGGAGATCTTGACAAGCGCCGATCTACTTCAGGTTATGTGTTTACATTGGCAGGTGCATCGATATATTGGCGATGTACACTTCAGTAAATAGTGGCTCTCTCTACTACAGAGGCGGAGTATATGGAGGTGACTGAGGCTGTTAAGGAGGTTTTGTGGTTGCGTGGATTATTAGAAGACTTTGGGATTACACAGGAGACCCTTTGGGTATATTGTGATAGCATGTCTGTAAGACCCCGTAGATTTTGATCATGTTTATGTGCATCAGTAATGGGTTTGAATGTGCAAGTTTCATTATATGCAGCAGAACCATCATATACAGTTTTTAGTCCATGAGTCGACCCATGATTTTCATGAGTCGACTCA
>BQKN01065917.1:1325639-1381362 GCA_022839385.1 Asparagus kiusianus | reverse complement strand
CACACATATATATACATATATACTATAGAAATTTTTGGGGTTTTACAGATGTGCTGCAAAACTCCTGAGCCCTCGAGGAATCGATCCTCCTTCGACAACACCACAAAATCCTGCTGCAAATCCTTCAAAAATTTCCTAAAAATCTCCAACAATGAAGCTAGGGTTTGAGGGAAGAGAGAGGGGCTAAGGTTTCTCTAAGATCTGATGGATTTGGGGTTGGTTTCGGGTAAAAGAATATATATATATATATATATATATATATATATATATATATAATATGGTTAAAACCTGAACAAAACCCAACCAAACCCGTAACTAAAAACAAACCCAAAAACAGCCCGTTAGTGGACTCATAGTCGACTGCTAAGTCGACTGATAAGTCGACTGAGCAGAAAATATCTAATTTCGTGCATGTCTTGTTTATCTGCAAACACCCATGCACAAAACTCTACACATATACACTCATACATCTCTAATAACTTGTTATCAAGTATATCCATGACCTCAAGCTATTTATCAAAATAAAAATTATTTATCACCAATAATTCACATATCTTCATAACAAAAATATAGGGTTTTACATTCTTCCCCCCTTAAAAGAATTTCGTCCTCGAAATTTAGAAATCATACTTAAACAAAAAAATAATACTAGAAAAGCACGTCAAGGGTCTAATTCAACCCGCATACATGAACATCTCGAAATATTACTCTAGATAAGCATATAGCGATATTTATATTTAACACTCTAGGATGATTATATCCCCCCTCAACCCTTAATCAAATGAAACCAGTACGTCGGGTGAAAAATCCAAACAAGAAACCCCCCATATATATACCATGTGTTACAAAAGATTAAGAATTAAACAAAAATATCCTCATTCTAGCGTTAAATTTAAATACAAGCACACACATAAATCAATCCAAGTCCTCAATAGGTGCAGGAAGTAGCGCTACATAGCATCTTCGCGCTCTCGAAAATCATCTTCGACATCTACACTTAACCATCTAAAATGTAAATGCCCCACTTAACCCCTAACTAAATGGAACAAGTACATCGAGCGAAAAATCTAAACAAGGAACCCCTCATATATATAACATATGTTCCGAGTACTTAGGAGATAAGTGTTAATACCCTCATTTTAGTATTAAGTATGAACATCGCCATACATGTAACCATAAGTCATATATAAGTCATATAAAAAAATTTGATTTACCTACTCAAACATGTATGAGTAGTCGCGTCGCATGTCCTCTTTGCGCTCCTAAGAAATCTCTTCAACACCTCTTCGGTTTCCACTGAACTTTCACCAAAGGAGTTACCTTGTTTCTAAGTCTCTTGTCCTCTCTGGTAAGTATATCAACTGGAATCTCAATAGTAGTCAAAACATCCTGAATCTCAATCTCTGGTGCATCCAACACTCTCTGTTGCTCTTCATCATGTAAGTGCTTCTTGAGCATAGAAACATGAAATACATTGTGAATACTAGACATCGATGCTGGAAGATCTAGTCGGTATGACACAGCTCTAATGCGTTCCAAAATCCAAAAAGGTCCAATATACCTCGGTGCAAGCTTTCCCCATATTCCGAATCGCTGAACGCCTTTCATAGGCGATACCTTCAGCATAACAGAATCTCCAACCTGAAACTCCAAAGGTCTTCGTCTCTTATCTGCATGGCTCTTTTGCCGACTCTGAGCAGCTAGAATCCTCTCTCTGATTAATGCTACCTTATCAGTAGTCTACCTGGCAAGCTCTGGTCCAAGCATTAAACTATCCTCTGGCTCTGCCCAACACATCGGTGATCTACAAGGTCTCCCGTATAATGCTTAATACGGGGCTATACCGATTGTCACTTGATAACTATTGTTATAAGTGAACTCTAACAGTAGGATCTGATCCTACCAATTACTTTGAAAGTCAAAGACACAAGCTCGCAACATGTCCTCCAACACCTGATTCATTCTATCCGTCTGACTATCCGTCTGTGGGTGGAATACACTGTACTAAGATAGTCTGCTGTCAAACGAATCCTGAAAACTCTGCTAAAAATGCGAAGTGAACACTGAACCTTGATCCGACACAATCGTATCAGGAGCTCCATGAAGTCGAACTATTCCTCGAATAAATACCCTCACATACGTCTCAGTTGTATAGGTAGTCTTCACTAGAATAAAAAATGTGTTGACTTCGCTAGTCTATCCACTATCATCCAATCAGAATCATTCTCTTTCTTCGACTTTGATAACCCTACAATAAAGTCCATATAAATATCCGCCCACTTCCATTCTGGAATAGGTAAAGGTTGAAGTATTCCTGCCGGTCTCTGATGCTCTGCATTCACTTGTTGATAAGTAAAACACTTAGCCATATACTCTGAAATCTCTCTACACATACCACTCCACCAGAAGTGTCTCTTCAGGTCCTTGTACATCTTAGTGGTCCCTGGATGTACTATGTAACGAGTACGATATGCTTCATCAAGTAACTCCCTCTTCAGCTCTGCACTAACTGGCATAACTAATCTACCATTTATCCATAGATCTCCATCTGCTCCAAAGGTCTAATCAGCCTTAGGCTCTTTGGTAATATCCTCCTTTCGAATTTGAATCTAAGAGTCTTCTAACTGAGCTCTGACAACTCTATTACCCCAAGATGGTTGCACTAACACAGCTCCCAAAAACACACTGGTTCAACAAATCTCGGTTTTAAAATCAAACTAGCTAAGAGTGAGAAGATCTCGATGCAATGAGTACCTCAAAGCTGAATGTCAACGCTTCCTGCTTAAAGCATCTGCTATGACGTTCGCCTTCCCCGGATGATATTAAATCGCGAATTCATAACCCTTGATAAACTTAATTCACCTCTTCTATCTCTGGTTGAGTTCCTTCTGAGAGAAAAGATACTTCAGACTCTGATGGTCTGTGAACAACTCAAACTGCACTGCATGCAAATAATGTCTCCATGATTTCAGTGCAAGTACTACTATTACTAACTCCGAATCATGAGTGGGGTAGTTCTGCTCGTGAACCCTCAATTATCATGAGATATACACTACTATCCTCTGAGTCTACATCAGGATGCCTCCTAAACCTGCCAATGATGCATCTGTGTAGGCCATAAATGTCCTGTCGCTGCTCGGAAAAAGTCAAAACTGACGTTGAAATAAACTTCGCCTTTAAAGTATTAAAGACCTTCTGGTACTCTGTACTCCAAATAAAGTGTACACTCTTCTTTGTAAGGCGTGTTAGTGGTGTCAAAATCTTCGAGAAGTCCTGGATGAACTTCCTGTAATAAGCGGCTAAACCCAAGAAGCTTCGAATCTCTATCACCATTTTCAGCGGTTCCAAATCAAGAATTGTTGTAAACTTAGTCGGGTTCACTGCTATGCCCTCTCTGCTGATGACGTGGCCAAGAAATATGACTTCTGAAAGCCAAAACCCGCATTTACTGAATTTGGCATATAACTGATGCTCCTGTAGAGTCTGCAAAGCTACTCGTGCTCTGCCTCCGATCTTGAAAATATGAGAATATCATTGATAAAGACAATACAAACTAGTCCATGAAGGGACGAAAAACCCGATTCATCAAATCCATGAATACCACGGATGCATTAGTCAACACAAATGGCATGAGCAGAAACTTGAAAGATTCATATCGAATCAGGAAAAACAGCTTTAGGAAAATCCATCTCCCGAACTCGCAACTATGATAACCAGAACAAAGATCAAACTTCAAGAAATATTACGCTCTCTATAACTGGTCGAACAAGTCATCAATCTTAGGTAATGAGTACCTATTCTGGATAGTGACCTTGTTTAGCTCTCTATAATAAATGCATAATCTCATACTACCGTCCTTCTTCTTTACTGTAAAACCCCGTGTTTTTGTTAGAAATATATGTAAATTATTGATGATAAATAATTATATTGTGGTAAATGACTTGAGGTCATGGATATACCTGATAACAAGTTATTAGAGATATATGAGTGTATTTATATTGGGTTTTGTGCATTTGGTTTTGGCAAATTACCAAAACATACACGAATATGGAAAACGTCTTCTTAGTCAACTCATGAGTCGACTTATGAGTCGACCAATGAGTCGACTTACGGGCTGATTTTTAATTTTTCTTTTAGTTTACGGATATGTTCGGTTTTGTTTTGGGTTTGATCGTATTATATAAGCTCTTCTACCCGAAAACACCTCTCATCTTCATCAGACCTCAGAGAAAACCCTAGCCCCCTCTCTCCCCTCAAACCCTAGCTTCGTGTTTGGTGATTTTTGGGGAACTTTCGAAGGATTTGCAACGTGTTTTGGTGTGGTGCAGCGAAGGGGATCGATCTCTTGTAGATCCAGGAGTTGTTTAGCACATCTCAGGCGAGTAACATCTTGCCCAGCCCTACTCCCATTTTATTCGGATTTTATAAAAGTTTTATTTCGGTTTTATTGAACCTAACCCACTATTTTTTTGTATAAAAGTAGATCTTTATGGTATATGATGCGGAAATCAAATTTTTAGTTTATAAAAAACTCACCAACGATTTTTAATACAGAGATCTAGATCTGAAACCACTTTAATAAGAGATTAAAGTTTTGTTTTATTGTCTTTAAATGTTTAAATCATGTGTATACATGTTTCAGATTTTTGGTGATGATTTTACATATTAAAATTTTGTTTTATACAATTTAATATATGTTAGAACATGTATTTTTATGCTTGGGAGGTAATGATGTTGCAAATAATCACTATATACAAAACTAGAAAATTTTGGTCTGCTCAGTCGACCAATGAGTCAACTGACCGAAAATTTTATAGCTTTTCTTCTCTTTTGTCTGTCAGGTCGACCAATGAGTCGACCGATGATCCCAGTTGACTCATGAGTCGACTGATGAGGAAAATTCTAGTTTTCTTCGGTTTGGATCTGTTTGGATTGTTTCTGTTTAACCAAAACTATTTGGACATGTTTACTGTTATGGCATGTTTCTATGTGAATGAGGAGTCACCTCGAATATCTGATATTAGATATTTATGTTTATTTTGTATCTCTATAGGTGAGATGACTTACGGACACGAGTTTAGTTTTGCATACTGAGACACGTGTGAAATTTGTGTATATGCATCTTTTCATATATTGCATTTAGTCCATGTGTTAGGCAATTATTATATGTAGTCCATGTGTTGGGCATTTATCACATTCAGTCCATGTATTGGACATTCATTTTTCAGTCCATGTGTTGGGTAATTTTCATATGAAGTCCATGTGTTGGACATCCACTACTTCTAGTTTTGGTCCATGCGTTGGACACATGTTTATACCTTGAGTATGACACTTATACTTACATAGGTTGGACATGATACTTATGTGGGTTGTGACATGGCATGGTATTTAAGTTCTGAGATGGGTTTGTCTTCTTTTATTATTGTTCCTGTATTAGATTTCGGGTTTGGTATTTAGGGGTTTACAATTTGAGCTAAAATGTATATACACGAGGGTTTCCTTGTTTGGATTATTTCGCTCGACGTACCTATGCTCGTGTTGTAATTTCCTAAGTACTAAAACCCTCCTATCATTAGGGTCTACAATTTGAGCTACAAGGTATATACATGAGGGTTTCCTTGTTTGGATTTTTCGCTCGATGTACTTGTTCTATTTAGTTAGGGGTTAAGTGAGGGTATTTATATTTTTGATGGTTAAGTATAGACATCGAAGATGATTTTCGGGAGCACGAAGATGCTATGTAGCGCTACATCCTACACCTATTGAGGAAGTGGATTGATTCAAGTGTGTAATTATTTGTGTGGTTATATTTAGATTTAAAGCTAGAATGAGGATGTTTCCGCTTAATTCTTAATCTTTTGGAACACATGGGGGGTTCCTTGTTTGGATTTTTCGCACGATGTACTAGTTCCATTTGATTAAGGATTGAGGGGGGATATAATCATCCTGGATTGTTAAATATAAATATCGCTATATGCTTATCTAGAGTAATATTACGAGATGTTCATGTATGCGGGTTGAATTAGACCCTCACCTCAACGTGCTTTTTCTAGTATTATTATCTGTTTAAGTATGATTTCCGAATTTCAAGGACGAAATTCTTTTGAGGGGGGAAGAATATAAAACCCCGTATTTTTGTTAGAAGACTATATAAATTATTGATGATAAATAATTCTATTGTGGTAAATGACTTGAGGTCATGGACATACCTGATAACAAGTTATTAGAGATATATGAGTGTATTTATATTGGGTTTTGTGCATTTGGTTTTGGCAAATTAGCAAAACATGCACGAATCTGGAAAACGTCTTCTTAGTCAACTCATGAGTCAACTTATGAGTCGACCAATGAGTCGACTTACGAGCTGATTTTTAGTTTTTCTTTTAGTTTGCGGATATGTTCGGTTTTGTTTCGGGTTTGACCGTATTATATAAGCTCTTCTACCCGAAAACACCTCTCATCTTCATTAGACCTCAGAGAAAACCCTAGCCCCCTCTCTCCCCTCAAACCCTAGCTTCGTGTTTGGTGATTTTTGGGGAATTTTCGGAGGATTTGCAGCGGGTTTTGGCACGGTGCAGCAAAGGGGATCGATCTCTTGCGGATCCAGGAGTTGTTTAGCACATCGCAGGTGAGTAACATCTCGCTCAGCCCTACTCCCATTTTATTCGGATTTTATAAAAGTTTTATTTCGGTTTTATTGAGCCTAACTCACTATTTTTGTGTATAAAAGTAGATCTTTATGGTATATGATGCGGAAATCAAATTTTTAGTTTATAAAAAACTCACCAACGATTTTTAATACAGAGATCTAGATCTGAAACCACTTTAATAAGAGATTAAAGTTTCGTTTTATTGTTAAATCATGTGTATACATGTTTCAGATTTTTGGTGATGATTTTACATATTAAAATATCGTTTTATTATGCTTAATATATGTTAGAACATGTATTTTATGCTTGGGAGGTAATGATGTTGCAAATAATCACTATATGCGAAACTGGAAAATTTTGGTCTGCTCAGTCGACCTGTCAGTCGACTTATGAGTCAATTGATGAGTCGACTAATGAGTCGACCGACGGGAAATTTTACAGTTTTTCTTCTCTTCTGTCTGTCAGGGTCGACCAATGAGTCGACTGATAAGGAAAATTTCAGTTTTCCTCGGTTTGGATCTGTTTGGATTATTTCTGATTAACCGAAACTATTTGGACATGTTTACTGTTATGGCGTGTTTCTATGTGAACGAGGAGTCACCTCGAATATTTGATATTAGAAATTTATGTTTACTTTGTATCTCTATAGGTGAGATGACTTACGGACAAGAGTTTAGTTTTGCACACCAAGATACGTGTGAAATTTGTGTATATGCATCTTTTCATATATTGCATTTAGTCCATGTGTTGGGCAATTATTATGTGTGGTCCATGTGTTGGGCATTTATCACATTCAGTCCATGTGTTGGACATTTATTTTTTAGTCCATGTGTTGGACAATTTTCATATGCAGTCCATGTGTTGGACATCCACTACTTCTAGTTTTGGTCCATGCGTTGGACACCTGTTTATACCTTGAGTATGATACTTATACTTACATAGGCTGGACATGATACTTATGTGGGTTGTGACATGACATTGTATTTAAGTTCTGAGATGAGTGTCTTCTTTTATTATTGTTCCTATATTAGATTCCGGGTTTGGTATTTAGGGATTTATAATTTGAGCTACAAGGTATATACATGAGGGTTACCTTGTTTGGATTATTTCGCTCGACGTACCTATGCTCGTGTTGTAATTTCCTAAGTACTAAAACCCTCTTATCATTAGGGATCTATAATTTGAGCTACAAGGTATATACATGAGGGTTTCCTTATTTGGATTATTTCGCTCGACGTACTTAAGCTCATATTATAATTTCCTAAATAGGATCGGTGATTTTATATATATATATATATGTATTAACTGTATTTTCTGTATACAACGAGCCCTTTCCCTTGGGGTTGGTTGTGATGTTGCTCGCTAGCATTTTGGCGCTCGTTGTCCCTCCCCTTTTCAGGTAACGAGCCAGGAGCCCGGAGAGTCGCAAGTTGATGGCGATACACTTTAGCTTCAACTATTTGTTTTAGTTATATTTTTTTGAGCTTCACTGTAGACTTTTGTTTAGACATTTAAGGGATTTATTCTAGAAGTTGTAAAGGTTATGTGCCTTATTTTCTCTTACTCAGACATTTTGTACTTGAGACTTGTTGAGATTCCAGTTTATTTATTTTAGACATTGATCTTGTATTTCTGTATGTTGGATGATGAAATATTAATTTTATCTCTATTATTTCATCAGTTATCTCTTGTATTATCATTTCGTCGCTGCTCGGAATAGTCAAAACTGGTGCTGAAGTCAACTTAGCCTTCAATGTATCAAAAGCCTTCTGACACTCTGTGCTCTAAATAAACTGTACACCCTTCTTCGTAAGGCGTGTAAGTGGCATCGAAATATTCGAGAAGTCTTGGATGAACTTCCTGTAATAACCTGCTAATCCCAAGAAGCTACGAATCTCTGTCACCGTCTTCGACGGTTCCCAATCAAGCACTGCTGTAACCTTAGCTGGGTCTACTGATATGCCCTCTCTGTTGATGACGTGGCCGAGAAATCTGACCTCTGAAAGCTAAAACTCACACTTGCTAAACTTGGTATATAACTGGTGCTCCCATAGGGTCTGCAAAGCTAATCGAAGATATTGCTGCTCATGATCTGCCTCCGATCTCGAATAAATGAGGATGTCGTCGATGAAAATAATCACGAACTGGTCCAAAAAAGGACGAAAAATCCGATTCATCAAATCCATGAATACCACGGGTGCATTGGTCAACCCAAATAGCATGACCATGAACTCGAAAGATCCATATCGAGTAAGAAAAGCGGTCTTGGGGATATCCATCTTCCAAACCCGCAACTGATGATAACCAGAATGGAGATCAATCTTCGAGAAGAACTACGCTCCCTGCAACTGGTCGAACAAGTCATCAATCCTAGGAATGGGTACCTATTCTGAATAGTGACCTTGTTCAACTCTCTAGAATAAATGCACAATCTCATACTACCGTCCTTCTTCACGAAGAGAACTGGCGTGCCCCATGGAGAATGACTTCGACGAATAAATTCCTGAGCTAACAACTCGTCCAACTGGGTCTGAAGTTCCCTCATCTCAGCTGGTACCATGCGATAGGGTGCGCAGGATATCGGGGATGTGCCCGGCTGTAACTCAATACAAAACTCGACCTCTCTCATAGGAGGTAATCCAGATATGTCCTGAAAGACATCCTGATACTCTGAGACAACTCTAGTCTCTAACAAATCAGCATCCTGATCCCTTCGCATCACCTCCTCGATGTACGCCAGAAATAACTCCGTAAAACGGTTGCTCTGAGAAGTGGCCACAATCATCTCAGACCCATCGGACGCTCACAATCTGTCTTCGCAAAACAGTCAATACTAACATGGTAAGAAGATAACTAATCCATACCAAGGATGACATCAAACTCGGACATATGCACCACTATCAAATCAACGACGAACTCCGAGTCATCTAGACTGATAGTACACCTCCTATAAACGCTCTCCAGAAGTGATATCTAACCTAAAAGGGTGGAAACTGATAAAGGGGTGTCTAATGGCTGAGCTACAAGCTGGAGTCTAGTCATAAAATCATATAAAATGAAGGAATGCGAAGCTCCAGAATCAAAGAGAATACGGGCGGAAAAAGAATTCACAAGGAACATACCCTCCACCACTGCTCCACTAGCTCCATGATCACACGGTACTATCGCATATACTCTGTATGTGCTACTGGCGGTGCCTCAAGTCTCGTCTGCTGGCCCTGACCTCTGCCCTGTTGTCGCTACTGCTACTGGTTCGGACCCTTACCCTGTTGGGCTCCTGCTGGTGCGCTACGACACTCTGATGCCTTATGTCCGACTTTGCAACAGTTAAAACACACCCCCTGGAACTTGCACTACTGATACACTCTCTGATCCTGCTAGGGTCCCTTCTTATGAGGGCCTTGCTGCTACTGCTGGGATCCAAAAAAAGGCCTCTTGTTCTTGCCCTTATCCCCTGTCTGCCCTGCCTTGGTCTTCCCTTCCTTATCCTTCTGAAACATGGCGGTCTCAATCTCCTGTGATGTGGCGGCTTCTGCTACCTCTAAAACTGAATAGAACTTCCTCAAGATGAAGTATCGACGAAGATTAGGGCAGAGCCCTGCTAAGAACATCTGAGCCTGGCGCTCTCCTGTCTACCACATGCCCGTGAAGTGCAGCAACTCCATAAATCTGCTCTCAAAATCTACCACTGACATGTCCCCCTGAGTCAACCGGGACAACTCAAGCTCCTTTCCAGTCCGTGCTACAGAAGAAATATACTGTCCATCGAAAAAATAAACAAAGTCCTCCCATGCAAGGGTCATCGGGTGCTCTGAAGTGAACTGGAGCCTATACTATCTCCCGGCGTCTCCCTTCAGACTGTAGGACGTCAGTCTCTGCTTTTGGACCAAATCCACATTAAGTATATCGAGGATGGTACTCACATCCTCCTTTCACTTATGGGCTGCAAGAGGATCTACTGACCCCTGGAACTCTGGTGCTCTCATCTTCTGGTATCTCTCAACCATACGGAGCCAAGATTCCTGCTCTGTGGCTCTACCTGGGACTACTGGGGGAATAGCGGCAGGTGCAGCCTCTGGGGATCTCTCACTGATAGGAACTGCTGGTATCCCCTGCAGCTGATCTGCTGGTAGTGATGGTGGTAGTGTCAGTGGTGCGATATGACTCGCCACAAGCTCCTCAATTGCTGCTATCCTAGCTACGATGGGATCCATGAGATCAATAAGATACTGGGGAGCCTGCTGCGGCTCAGGTGGTGCCTGTTGTGGCTCGGGTTGAGCTTGAAGTGGCTCAGGTGGAGCCTGTTGTGACTCTGCCTGTCCAACTCTCCGAGTACGAGGTCTACCACGTCCTGCCATCTCTCTGATCATAAGAAAACAAGAGTTTATGAGTCAAAATAGACATATACACATACACAACATATCACAATATGATTTTCACAACAATTTAGTATTCACACAAATACTTTAAATTTATACAAAAATAGTTGTCATAAAAAAATATTCTCAAATTTTTAGATATACGCATATTTCGTCGTCACTCATACTAGGAAATCCTTAGCGAACTCTATACATGAATCCTAAGAAACTCTATCCTAGCTCTACCACTCGACACAGGATGATCCTAAGGATACTGAAACTAGAGCTTTGATACCAACTGTGATGCCCCTGGGTTCACACAACGCTGCAGTCCAAGGTGAAACCAAGAATGTCAAACATATCATGCACCACACCGTGCAATAACATGTTTCACCATCACAATTACTATCACTCTAGTAGAGTCAATAAAAGGTGTAGGTACAAAAGCAAGTAAAAGATAATACAAAAATCAACAGATGAAATAATAGAGATCAAATTAATATTCTATCATCTAGCATACTGAAGTATAAGTCAATGTCTAGAATAAATAAACTGAAGTACTCAACAAGTCTCAAATACAAAATATCTGACAAGAGGAAATAAGACACACAGCCTTTACAACTTCTAGAATGAAACTCTCAAATATCTAAATAAATGTCTACGGTGGAGCTCAAAAGAAAAATATAACTAAATAGACAGCTGAAGCTAAAATGCATCGCCATCAACCTGCGACTCTCCGGGCTCCTGGCTCGTTACCTGAAAGGGAGAGGGACAACGAGCGTCAAAGCGCTAGCGAGCAACATCACAACCAACCCTAAGGGAAAGGGCTCGTTGTATACAGAAAATACAGTTAATACATATATATATGAAATCACTGATCCTATTTAGGTCATTACAACATAAGCATAAGTACGTCGAGCGAAATAATCCAAACAAGGAAACCCTCATGTATATACCTTGTATCTCAAATTATAAATCCCTAAATACCAAACCCAAAATCTAATACAAGAACAATAATAAAAGAAGATAATCCTATCTCAGAACTTAAATACAGTGTCATATCACAACTAACATAAGTGTCATGTCCAGCCTATGAAAATATAAGTGTCATGCTCAAGGTCTATCCGGTGTCCAACACATGGACGAAAAGGTAAATGTCCAATACAATGACTGAAATGGATTATAGTCCAACACGAGGACTTCAATGGATTATAGTCCAACACGAGGACTGAACAAACTGTGTAAATATCGATGAGATATGTGGAAAGATATACCTATATGAATTTCACACGCGTCTCAGTGTGTAAACTTAAACTTTGTGTCCGCATGTTATCTCACATGTAAAGATACAGGTTAAACAATAATTTCTAATACCTGTTATTCGAGGCAACTCCTCGTTCATATTAAAGCACGCAACTACAATAAATAAGCATAAGCAGTTTTAGTTAAACTGAAACACCCCAAACAAATCCAAACCAAGGAAACTGGAAAAGTCCTCATCAGTCGACTCATGAGTCGAATGGGATTGGTCGACTCATTGGTCGACCAGAGCAAACCACAAAACTGTGAATTTTCCCGTCAGTCGACTCATTGGTCGACTGAGCAGAAAATTCCTAGTTTTCTATTTTTGAAGATTATCTACAAAAAGTTAACCTAAAGTTCTTTTTCGTCATGTCCAGCAATATATTTCCGATTCTAACTCATGCGTATCAATAGAAATGAAAGAATTTGCATGTGATCACTTACATTAAAAACCTTAAACATATAAACATGTTTAAAAATGTATTGAAAACAGTAAATCACATTAAAACTCATGTTTAAACAAATTTCCAGATCTGGATCTTAATTTACAAATTCGTTTGTGAGCTTTTTATAACTAAAAAATATAGATCTTGCATCTTATAATGTAAAGCATCTATTTTTATGCACAAAAATACGTTTTAGGCTCAATAATCCGAAATAAAAACTCAAGAAAACTATACAAACAGTGGGGAAGCCTGGGCGAGATGTTACTCACCTCTGATATGATGCACAAACTCCTGGATCTGCCAAAGCATGATCTCCTCCGCTGCACTACACGAAATCCCATGCAAACTCCATCGAGAACTCCTCCAAAACGTCAAAATCTGAGCTAGGGTTTGAGAAGGAGAGAGGGGGGCTAGGCTTTTGAGTTCTAAAGGTGTTCTCGGGTAGGAGATATCATATATGAGCGGTCAAACCGGATACAAAACCGAGCAAACCCGCAAACTTAAAAAAAAACCCGAAATCAGCTCGTCAGTCGACTCATTGGTCGACTCATGAGTCGACTCATGAGTCGACTGATAAGTCGACTGAGCAGTCTAATTTCTAGATTCGTGCACGTTTTGCTAATTTTCTAAAAAACAATGCACAAAACTTTATATAATTACACTCATACTTCTTTAATAACTTGTTATCAAATGTCTCTATAACCTCAAGTCATTAATCATAATAGAATTTTTTATCATTAATAATTCACATATACTACTAACAAAAATATAGGGTTTTACAGTGGTGCATGATAGGTTTGACATTCTTGGTTTTACCTTGGACTGCAGCCTTGTGTGAACCCAAGGGCGTCACATTCACGAAGAGGACTGGCACGCCCCAAGGAGAATAACTCCGATGAATGAAACCCTGAGCTAACAACTCGTCCAACTGGGTCTGAAGCTCCCTTATCTCAGCTGGTGCCATGCGATAGGGTGCGCGAGATATCGGAGCTATGCCCGACTATAACTCAATACAAATCTCGACCTCTCACACAGAAGGTAACCTAGGTATGTCCTGAAAGACATCCTGATACTCTGAGACAACTCTAGTCTCCACTAAATCAAAACTCTGATCCTGTAGCATCACCTCCTCGATGTACGCCAGAAACGACTCCGCAAAACGGTTGCCCTGAGAGGTTACTACAATCATCTCGGACCCATCGGACGCTCGCAAATTGACTGTCTTCGCAAAGTAGTCAATACTAACCTGGTAGGAAGATAACCAATCCATACCAAGGATAACATCAAACCCGAACATATGCAACACTATCAAATCGACAACGAACTCCGACTCGTCTAAACTGATAGTACACCTCCTATAACCGCTCTCCAGAAGCGATACCTCACCTAAAGGGGTGGAAACTGATAAAGGGGTGTCTAAAGGCTAAGCTACAAGCTGGAGTCTAGTCATAAAAGCATACGAAATGAAGAAATTCGAAGTTCCCGAATCGAAGAGAAATACGGGCAGGAAAAGAATTCACAAGGAACGTACCCTCCACCATTGCTCCGCTAGCTCCATGGTCACACGGTACTACCGCATATTCTCTGCCTATGACTAAAGACTGCTCCGCTGCTAGTGCTGGAGAATACGGAACTATCTGCCCCTCAGGAACCTCCTAAACTGCACGAATCTGTCCCTCAATCTTCTGGTTAATGCAAATATGGTTTGCTGGCCCCTAAATCCTCGGATTAACAAGTAGTTTCTCTATTTTCCTACTGCTGGCCAAAATTGTGACTCTGAGATTATCGACCGTGACCTCTGTCATGCTGGTGTACTGCGACAAATCTTTCGCTCTTTGTTCAATCTTGTTATGATTGTAACATGTACTCCGAACTCTGCGCTACTTTGGCGCTCTCGAATCATATTGTTCTCCTTTCTTATATTGTCATTGTCATTCTGGTTTTGATTTCTTCCTTCACTACTGGTATATCTCTCTGCTTTACTTAGACTAGCTCCGACTTCTTGTTGAAATATTGACAAAAATTCTCCTAAATAGGTGATAATTTGCTACCCTGACAAAAATCTTGATGTCGTTGCTATCGTCCAGCTATGTCCTCAATGTTGAATACATCTAACTCCTGCTCTGCGGCTCTATAAATAGCTGATTATGGTGGTAGTGCCTTCATAAATATTGCCTCTTTACTTTTACGACAGGTACAACCGGTGATGGAGCTCCTGAAAGTGGTACTGCTGACAGAAACAGATACACCTCTTGCTCCTCAAGTGTTGAAAGATCTTGCTGCTAACGGTGCCATGAAGTCAATCAAATACTATGGTGTCTATTGCGGTTCGGCTCTGCATGCCTAGCTCTCCAGGTACGATTTTTACCTCAACCACATCCTCGTTTCGATATTTATAATATCAAAAAGAGAGCTTAATTATCACAATAAATGAGATAGCAAAAAAATACACACACACACACATATATATATATATATATATATATATATATATAATGTATCACAATACGATTTTCACAACAATTTAGTATTCACACAAATACTTTAAATTTACACAAAAATAGTTGCCATAAAAAATATCCTCAAATTTTGAGATATACGCATATATCGTCCTCACTCATACTAGGAAGTCCTTAGCGGACTCTATACATGAATCCTAAGAAACTCTAATCTAGCTCCACGACTTGACACAGAATGATCCTAAGAATACTGGAACTAGAGCTCTGATGCTAACTGTGACGTCCCTGGGTTCACACAATGCTGCAGTCCAAGGTGAAATCAAGAATGTCAAACCTGTCATGCACTACACCATGCAATAACATGTTTTACCATCATAATTACTATTTCTCTAGTAGAGTCAATAACAGGTGTAGGTACAAAAGCAAGTAAAAGATAATACAAGTGTCAACTGATAAAATAATAGAGATCAAATTAATATTCCATCATCTAACATACTGAAATATAAGTCAATGTCTGAAATAAATAAACTGGAGTTTCTCAACAAATCTCAAATACAAAATATATGAATAAGAGGAATTAAGGCACACATCCTTTACAACTTCTAGAATAAAACCCTCAAATGTCTAAACAAAAGTTTACAGTGGAGCTCAAAAAAAAATATAACTAAAATAGACAGCTGAATCACTAAAGTGCATTGCCATCAACCTGCGACTCTCCGGGCACCTGGCTCGTTACCTGAAAGGGGAGGGATAACGAGCGTCAAAGCACTAGCGAGCAACATCACAATCAACCCCAAGGGATAGGGCTCGTTGTATACAGAAAATATAGTTAATACATATATATACATAAAATCACTGATCCTATTTAGAAAATTACAACACGAGCATAGATACGTCGAGCGAAATAATCCAAACAAGTAAACCCTCATGTATATACCTTGTAGCTCAAATTGTAAATCCCTAACAATGAGAGAATTTTAGTATTTAGGAAATTATAACACGAGCATAGATACGTCGAGCGAAATAATCCAAACAAGGAAACCCTCATGTATATACCTTGTAACTCAAATTGTAAATCCACTAAACTCGAAAATCTAACACAGGAACAATAAATAAAAGAAGACAAACCCATCTCAAAACTTAAATACTGTGCAATGTCACAACTCACATAAGTGTCATGTCCAGCCTATGTAAGTATAAGTTTCATACTCAAGGTCCAAACAGGTGTCCAACACATGGACTAAAACTAGATGTAGTGAATGTCCAACACATGGACTGCATATGTAAATTGTCCAACACATGGACTAAAAAATAAATGTCCAACACATGGACTGAGTATGATGAATGTCCAACACATGGACTACACATAAATAATTGTCCAACACATGGACTAAAAGAAATATATGAAAAGATACATATACACTAATTTCACACGTGTTTCGGTGTGCGAAATCTAAACTCGTGTCCGCAAGTCATCTCACATGTAGAGATACAAAGTAAACATAAATTTCTAATATCAGATATTCGAGGCGACTCCTCGTTCACAATAAAGTACGTAGTAAAAGTAAACATGCAAAAACAGTTTCAGTTAAACTGAAATAATCCAAACAGATCCAAATCGAGGAAACTAAAAATTTCCTCATCAGTCGACTCATGAGTCAATTGGGATCATCGGTCGACTCATTGGTCGACTGGACAGAACAGAAAAGAAGGAGACTAGAAATTTCCCGTCAGTCGACTCATTGGTCGACCCATCAGTCGACTCATAAGTCGGCTGATAAGTCGGCTGATAAGTCGACTGATTGGTCAACTGAGCAGAAAATTTCCAGCTTTCTGCGTACGTTAATTATCTGCAAAATTTTCAACCTAAAGGTCCTCTGCATCATTTTCAGCAATATAAATACGGTTCTTACATATATGTACCAAACTGAAACGAAAGATTTGTATGTAATTACTTACATTAAAACCCTAAACATGTTTATACATGTTTAAAATGTATTGAAATCAATAAATCACAAAGAAACCCATGTTTAAATCTAATTCTAGATCTGGATCTAAATTACAAAACGTTGGTGAGTTTTTTTATTAACTGAAACATTTAAATCTTACAACCCATATTATAAAGAATCTATCTTTATGCACAAAATACGTTTTACGCTCAAAAATCCGAAATAAAACTCATTAAAATCGTACAAACAGTGGGTATAGGGCTGGGCGAGATGTTACTCGCCTCTTCTGAACCCTCGAGGAATCGATCCTCCTTCGACAGTACCATAGAATCCTACTGCAAATCCTCCAAAAATTTCCTAAAAATTTCCAACAACGAAGCTAGGGTTTGAGGGGAGAGAGAGGGGCTAAGGTTTCTCTGAGATCTAATGGATTTGGGGTTGGTTTCGGGTAAAAGAATATATATATAATACGGTTAAAACCCGAACAAAACACAACCAAACCCGCAACTAAATACAAACTCGAAAACAGCCCGTTGGTCGACTCATAGGTCGACTCATTAGTCGACTGCTAAGTCGACTGAGCAGAAAATATCCAGTTTCGTGCAAGTCTTGTTTATCTGCAAACACCCATGCACAAAACTCTACACATATACACTCATACATCACTAATAACTTGTTATCAAGTATATCCATGACCTCAAGCTATTTATCAAAATAAAAATTATTTATCGCCAATAATTCACATATCTTCATAAAAAAATACGGGGTTTTACAGATCCATTGGCAATTAAATTCATGGAACTCCAATATTCATGATTTCATGAACTATAACATACTATTTTTACCATTTTTTGTCATTTTGACACATTTGCAAGTAATTTCGCTTAGTCTAAAATTCATGATTTCAGAAGCTATTACCCATGTTTTTCGCCACTTTTATTCATTTTAACCCACTGGAGAAAAAATTATCTAGTCCAAAATTCATGATTTCGTGAGCTATAACCCATGATTATTTGCCATTTTTAGTTATCCGACCAACTAGTAAATAATTTCATGGAACCTAAAATTCATGATTTTATGAGCTATAATTTGTGTCTTTTTGCTATTTTTATCATTTCAACTCATTGACAAATAATTTATGGTGTCCAAAATTCACAATTTCTTAAGCTATAACCCATGATTTTTTGTCATTTTAAGGTGTTTTGATCTTTGGAAAATAATTTTATGGAGATAAAATTTTGTGATTTCATTAACTATACCCATTGGTTTTTAGACATTTTTTTGTCATTGCTACATATTGACAAATAATTTTATAGATAATAAAATATACGATTTTATGAGCAATAACCCATGATTTTTTGGCCATTTTAGTAGTTCTAGCCCATTAGCAAATAACTTTTTATAGTGTTAAATGTACGACTTCATCAGCTATGATCCATAATTTTTGATATTTTTAGTTATTTCTACCATTGGCAAATAATTTACTAGAGTCCAAAATTCACAACTTTTGATAATTTTTATTGTTTTGACCCATTGGAAAATAATTTTGAGGAGTTCAAAATTAATGACTTCGTAAGCTATTACCCATGATATTTAGCTATTTTTTTTCATTTCAACCCATTACAAAAAAAATTTGTGGAGTTCAAAGTTCACAATTTCATAAGTTATAATCCACAAATTTTTTTCTATTCTAGTCATTTCGACCTATTATAGCAAATAATTTTGTACAATTTAAATTCACGATTTCATAAACGATTTTTTGTGCGTGGCGACCAAATTGTTTTGCTTCGAGGAACCAAACCAAAAGTCGAGATAGAAGGCTAAACAATCCAAGATAACGGCACAAACACAAACAAACGAATTTTACTTGGTTCGACAATTTGTCTACGTTCACGGGGCAAGAAGGGGATGAGGTTTTTACTAATAGAGAAGAAGAGTACAAACTGAGATTACAAATCACTCAAAACAATCAACTAATCTCACCAACAAATCTCTAATTCTCTCTAAATAAAACCCTAACTAATAGCTCAGAAAATACCTCTTTTCTGTTCTCCAAATATCACCCAATTAATGCTTAATCAAATCACAATCAAAGCTAAAGAAACCCTAAAAATGTGTCTCTATTTATAACAAAACACAATCCCAAATAAATTGGGATTCAAAAAACGAGTCTGTCATACCCGGGGGTGGCAGACACCACACCCCTAAAAACAGGACAGATTTTGTCATACCTGGGTGTGGTAGACACCACACCCATGTCAACTGGGACAGATTCTACCACTTGAGTGTGGTAGACGCCACACCAGGGTGTGGTAAAGTCCGTCTTGCTTATTTTTCATGTTTTTCTTAAATTCCTTCACTGTTTTCACACGATTACCCATATTTTTTGGTCTTTTTAGTCAATTTCTACCCTTAGGAAAGTAACTTTGTGGAGTGCAACAATTATGATTTCACAAGCTATAAGCCATGATTTTTTGTCATTTTTTATAATTTCAATCCACTTGCAAATACTTTCGTGGACTTCAAAATTTATAATTTCACGTGCTATAACTCATGATTTTTGTCATTTTAATGTGTTTCAACCTATTGAGAAATAATTCTGCTGATGCCAAAATTCAAAATTTCATGAGCAATAGCTCTTGATTTTTGGCTTTTTTTAGTTATACGCATTGGCAAATAATTTCACAAAGTCCAAATTCATGATTTAAAGAAGCAATTACTAGGGACTTTAGGCAAGTTTTATTCATTTTTGACAAATAATTTCACAAATGCTAACATTTATGATTTCATGAGCTATAATTCATGATTTTTTTGCCATTCTTTTTTATTTTGACGTATTAGCAAATTTTTCAAGGAGGCCAAACTCGTTATTTTATATTCTATAACTCATGTTTATTTAGTGATTATTAGTTGTTTCTATTCATAGGCAAATATATTCACGGAATCAAAAATTCACGATTTCATGAGCTATAGCCCATGATTTTATGTTATTTTTATTCACTTTGACTCATTTGCAAATAATTTCACAAAGATAAATTTAAGATTTTATTGGCTATTACCCATGATTTTTGGTTATTTTTAGCCATTTCTACCTATCGATAAATAATTTCGTGGATTTTAAAATTCACAATTTCATAACTATAATCTATAATTTTTTATTTATTTTGTCTCATTGGCAAATAATTTCGTGAAGTCTGAATTCACAATTTCATGAGCTATTACCTACAAATTTTGGCCATCTTTATTCATTTTGACTCAATGGAGACTAACTTTAAGATTTCATGAGCTATAATTCATTATTCTTGTCTAACTTTATTCATTATGATCCACTGGTAAATAATTTCGTAGAGTCTAAAATGCAAGATTTTTTTTGCCCTTTTTGGTCATTTATATCTACCAACAAATAATTTTACGGAGCTTAAATTTTCAGATTTCATAAGCTATAACCCAGGATTTTTGGCCATTTTTAGTTATCTAGATCTTGTTAAATAATTTCTTAGAATTAAAAATAAATGATTTTATGAGCTACTACCATGAGTTTTTACCATTTTTTATTTTTTTTGACTCATTAGCAAATAATTTTGTGGTTTCCAAATTAATAATTTTATGAGCTATTACCCATGATTTTTTTGTCAATTCTACTTAATTCGGGGCAAAAAATTTTGTGTAGGCTAAGTTTAAGATTTCATGAGTTATAACTCATAATTTTAAGCGATATTTATGTATTTCAATCTATAGATAAATAGTTTCCTGCTGTCCAAATTCATAATTTCATGATGTATAACTCACTATTTTCACCATTTTTAATCATTTTGACCCGTTAGTAAATAATTTTTTGAAGTCCAATATTCATGATTTCGTGAGCTTTGACCATAATTTTTTGATATCTTTAGCGATTCCAACCCTTGACAAATAATTTTGTGGAGTCCAAATTCATAATTTCATGATCTATAACCTATAGTTTTTTTACTATTTTCAGTTGTTTCAACCTATTGGCAAATAATTTTTCCGAGTCAAAATTCATAACTTCATGAGCTATTACCAATGATTTTAGGCTATTTTTATTCATTGTGATCCATTGGCAAATAATTTTGTGTAATCCGTATTCTTGATTTCATGAACTATTACAATAATTTTTGGATATTTTTAGTCATTTTAATCCATTAGCAAATAATTTCATGGAGTCCAAAATTTAATATTTCATGAGCAACAACCCATGAGTTTTTGCCATTTTTAGTTGTTTTGACCATTAGAAAATAATTTTATGGAGTCCAAATTTTGCAATTGCATGAGCTATTGCCAAAGATTTTACACGTCTTTTATTCATTTTTCAACTTTCGGCAAATAATTTCACAATGGCTAAAATTGATGATTTTAAGAGCTATAAGCCATACTTTTTTGCCACTTTATTCATTTCATTCCGTTGACAAATTGTTTGCGGAGATTAAAATTCATGATTTCATGTGTTATAACCCATGATTTTTTTATTTTTAGTTTTTTCCTACTTTTAGGCAAATAAGTTCACGGAGTCCCAAATTCGCGATCATATGAGCTAGAGCGCATGATTTTGGATTTTTTTTATTTTAACCCATTAGAAAAAAATTTCATGGAAATGGAATTTAGGATTTTATGAGTTATAATCCATGATTTTTGGCTAGTTTTAATGGTTTCTACCACTTGGCAAAAAAATTTGTAGGGTTCAAAATTTATAATTTCTTAAGCTATAAATTACGATTTCTAACTATTTTTATTTGTTTCAACCCATTAATAAATTTCTCAGAGATAAAAATTTATTATTTCATGGGATATTATTTATGATGTTTAGCCATTTTTACTCATTTCCACCCATTGACAAATGATTTTATTGAGTTCAAATTCATAATTTTCTTAGCTATTACCCACGATTTTTACAATTTTTATTCATTTCAACCTATTGATAAATAATTTCGCAATGTTCAAATTTAATATTTCATGAGCTATAATCCATGATTATTGGTTATTTTTATTTGTTTCAGCTCATTGGTAAATAATTTCATGGTGCCCAAATTGATAATTTTATAAGTTATAATTTACGATTTTGGCCATATATAGTTATTTCAGCCAATTGTTAAATAATTTCCTAGAGTCAAAAGTTCATTATCTACTGACCTATTACAATGATTTTTAGTAATTTTTGTTCATTTCAACCCACTAGCAAATAATTTCATAGAGACTAAATTTCACAACTTCATAAGTTATCGCTTGTGATTTTTAACCATTTTTAATCATTTTGACTGACTAGTAAAAAATTTCACGTAGGCTAAAATTCATAATTTTATGAGCTTTAATTCTTAATTTTTAGCCATTTTATTCATTTCGACCCGTTTGCAGATAATTGTTCAGAGTTCAAACTTTAGGATTCATATGCTATAACCCATGATTTTTTTATAATTTTTAGTCATTTCTACCCACTGGCATATAATTTCTGGGGGTCCAAAACTCTCAATCTTATGAGGCCACAATGTTTTATCATTTTCAGTTGTTTCGTCCTAATAGCAAATAATTTCTCTAAGTAAAAAATTCATGATTTCATGAGCTATTGCTTATAATTTTTAGCCTTTTGTTCAATTCATTAGCAATTAATTTTAGGAGTTTAAATTCGCAATTTTATGAGCCATAACTCTTAATTTTTCGTCAAATTTAGTTGTTTCGGTCCATTAGTAAATAATTTTGTAAAGGCCAAATTTAAGATTTCATGAATAGTAACCCCTAATTTTTTTGGCCATTTTATTTTTTTTATCTATTGTCCAAAGTTCATGATCTCGTGACGTATAACGGATGTGTTATAATTATAAACATTGCAAGTGCACAACTTATGTGCATGTAGCATGCAAATGTTGATCCCACGAGGAAGGTGTAATCTAAGAAGGATTCTAGATTGGTTCTTGAATTATGGTAGAAAAGAGAGAATAAAGGTTGGTTGGATGTTGGTTTGATGCAAATAAAAGATCTAAAACAAGATAAAGAGAAAAATCAAGAGAGGAAAGCAAATAAAAGAGTTTAAAAAATCTAGTTAAGAAACCAAGAATCTAGGTTTGAATCCACTAGTTAATTTTTATTTAGATATTAGAACTACTATCTTTTAATTCTCATATCACTAGATTTCTTGAGCATAGGTTATCATGTTATTTAAAACAAGCATAACCTATCAAATTCATATCCCGGCAATATCACCATTCATGAATAGAAAGAAACAATTAGATAGTAATTTTAGATCAAAAAAAGCAAAAATTATTAAGCCATATAAGATAAGTATAGTCAATTGTAAAACCCCGTAAAATACAGTGAATGAATTTTTTTTATTGTGAAATATATATTTATATCATAGATGAATGTGATAACAAGTGTTTGGGGATCAAACGAGTATATTTATATGAGAAAGATCGAGTGATAAGACCAACACACAAACAACATGCACCAACAGGAAATTTCCTACGCGGTCGACCGTGGCGGTCGATCGCCGAGCGTGCAGCAGAAGCAGAAAGCTTCTATTGTTTGTGGAAAATTTTGTAGTAAAAGAAATGAAGAAAAATTGATCTGTATTCCTTTAATCTCAGTTACAATTGGATTTCTTGATTACAAAAGAGAGGAAAATGAATTTGATTCTCCCCTTTGTTTAATTCTGGGTTCTTCACGGTGGCGATGGAGTGCCTTCCTCGAATGCTCGCGTCGAGTTTGCTCTCCGTTGACGATCCGCACGTCTTGATTCACTGGAACATGGTCTTCTCCTCACGATTTGATGTTGTGGAGAACTTACGTGGCAAGTTTGAAAATAACTCTTAATGAGTTAATAACTCAGAGCGAGTTTTAGAAGAACTTGTAGAGCAAGTTTTGAACTCTGATCGAGTTGATAACTCTGAATGAGTTTGAAACTCTATGAAAGAGTTGATTTAACCGAAATCGGTTGATAAGCCAAGGATGAAAGCTCTCTGTTGTTGAACGTTGCTGAAGGATGAACGTCGATCTTCCCCTCGCTGCCAAGCCGAAGATCTCCTCTTCGCTGCCAAGTCTAAGATCCAAAAAGCTAGCCTTTAACTCAATTGAGTTTCCCACTATTTATAAGGGATTTAGGGGTGTAACCCTCCCTTAAATCTCTCCTTAATGAGGGCTTAATAGGGTGTAATTGCCCCCATAAATCTCTCCATGATAGGGTAGTGATCCCCTCAAATCTTGGGGAGAAAACGGTTCTGGAACTGTTCAAATCGTGCTTGAACAAGTCAAACGCTGAAAACAGCGTTCTGGGACCGAACTGTGCGTTTCTGGACCTGAAACGCAGAGTTGGGCCTGTTTTAGGCTGAAAACGCACAGGTCGTGCTGCGCAGAGATGAACTCTGCGTTTTGGACCTGGGACGCAGAGTTGGGTTCTGCATGAACTGTGCGTTTCTGGACCTAGGACGCAGAGTTGGGTTATGCATTAACTGTGCGTCTCTGGACCTGGGACGCAGAGTTGGGTACTGCATTAATTGTGCGTCTCTGAACCTGGGACGCAGAGTTGGGTTCTGCATTAACTGTGCATCTCTGGACCTGGGACGCAGAGTTAGGCTGCACATTAACTGTGCGTTTTTGGACCTGGGACGCAGAGTTAGGCTCCGCATTAACTGTGCGTTTTTGTTGTTGGACGCAGAGTTAAACTCTACGTTTTAAGTCCACAAACTCTGTGTTTTAAGTCCACGAACTCTACGTTTTGACTCTGTGATGCAGAGTCAAGCCTTTAGGCGGGCTTGGCGAGGTTCAGGCTAAGTCCAATGTTCAGACGAAGTCTAGTCTTGCAGACGGACTTCAGAACATAACTTGCTGCGAAAAATAGGTCATAACTTTCAAACCGTAAGTCAGAACTGGACAAACTATATATGGAAATCGGCTATCTCGACGAGACGGAGCCAACCAAACTAACCCCATAGGGTTTAGTTTGCTCTATTAGTTTTTGCCAAATTCCATACGGTTTGAGAGATATTTGTGTTTTGGTTTGAAGAGACCGTCGATTTGTAGTCTCTTTTGCTAGAGCGTTGCAAAGATCGTCATCTTATAACCTTCATCTTGGCTCTTTGAAAATATGAGAGTCGTCGGATTATAACTGCCAATGTTGATTGTGAAGGCTGTTGATTAGAGTTTTCATCAGTTATTGCGAAGGTCGTTAGATTGTAACCTTCATCTATCCACGTGAAAGTCTTCAAATTATAGTCTTCTGAAAGCCGTCAAATTGTAACTTCCATCATCGGTGTTTTGATGGGAATCAGCTATCTGTAGTGATTTTTAGACAGTCTACAGAACCCCCTTTAAAGTTTTCGAAAGTTCGCGGTTGACTGGGACGAATTTTCGGAATACTTTGGATCTCAACTCGGATCTTGGAGCTTTTGATTCCTTATCACAAAGGAGTTGTTCTCTGCACTCGCTTCGAAGGCAGCTTGGTTGAAGGGATTTGCCACGCATGATCTGTATGAAGGTATGCGTCATAATCCTACTTCTGGAATGAGGGGGTGGACCCATGCGTTTTGAACTTGAGACGCAGAGTTGGCTCTCATGTATTTTTGACTAAGTCTTTGAGACTCGTCTTTAGCTCATCTGTTTCAAGTTTCGGCTCACATCTATTAAGCTAATGGGCCTGCAAACATGCATAGGATTTTTGGCAAACCCTCAGTCATCAACGGATTTGATAAGCCTTTACCGACTACCATTTGAGTCGGGCTAGCATGTGAATTATTTGAATCCGTCTCACATGTAACGTTGTGCTAAGAGAATGAACCCTCTTAGACTTGATGCTATGATTTTGAATACATAGACTTTGTTATTTTCACGGGAAAAAAACTAACCGGCAATGCGTGTTAGGCGTAGGCTTATCTCTAATTAGGGATCGAGATAAAGTCCCCCATGCGTGAAAGACATGGATTTTGGTGCTATGATATTGAATACGTAGGCTTTGTCACTATTTCTTCTTGTGTTATATTTTCACTTGAAACACTGAAAGAAAATTAGAAGAGCCAGAGGTGTAGTATTAACTTGGCGTGAATTTTTCACTTAGAGTGAAATTCAGAAATTTTCTTCACTATCACTGGGATAATTCCAGAAAATATTTAATCCACTGGGGATTTTATAATGAAAACTTGCTATTCTTATTGAAAAAGAATTAACAAGTTCATTGGGGGGTTTGACTGTTATAGGTGTGATGTTAACCTAACAGTATTTTATGGACCTATCGCTTTATTAAAGAGAGTCGATAAGTTGATTTGGTCGTTAGAGGTGTGGTGTTAACTTGACAGGTTTGTGGACCTATCGCTCTATTGAAGAGAGTCGATAAGTTGATTTGGTCGTCAGAGGTTTGGTGTTAACTTGACGGGTTTGTGGACCTATCGCTCTATCGAAGAGAGTCGATAAGTTAATTTGGTCAGAGGTGTGATATTAACGTGACAAGAAGAATATTACGATCGGGGCAATTTTGAAGACTTATCGCTCTATTGACGAGAGCCGATAAGTTAATTGTCAGAGGTTTGGTGTTAACATGACGGAAGTTTGTTGCGATCGGAGCAACTTTGTGGACTTATCATCCTATTGAAGAGGATTGATGAGTTAATTTGTCAGAGGTTTAATATTAACGTGACAAGAAAAAATATTGCGATAAGGGTAATTTTGGGGACTTATTATCCTGTTGACGAGAATTGATAAGTTGATTGTCAGGGGTTTGGTGTTAACATGACGGAAGTTTGTTACGATCGGAGCAACTTTGTAGACTTATCATCCTATTGAAGAGGATTGATAAGTTGATTTGTTAGAGGTTTGGTATTAACGTGACAAGAAAAATATTGCGATCGGGGAAATTTTGAGGACTTATCATCCTATTGACGAGAATTGATAAGTGGATTGTCAGAGGTTTGGTGTTAACATGACGGAAGTTTGTTGTGATCGGAGCAACTTTGTGGACTTATCATCCTATTGAAGAGGATTGATAAGTTAATTTGTCAAAGGTGTATTGTTAACATGACAAGAGAATGTGTACTTGTGACTTGCACAAGATTTTGGGAATTAGCTTCTCGCTGGGGAAACTTGCTAGGTGAGTTTATCATCAGGAACGATGAGTTCTGATACTTGTGATTTGAATAAGATTTTGAGGACTTAGTGTCTTGATGGGGAAGATTATGATTTGAGCAATTTCGAGGATCTATCATCCTATTGACAAGGATTGATAAGTTGATTGTCAGAGGTGTATTGTTAACGTGATAAATTGAGAGTGATGCAAGCTGTATTCATACTCTGTGGGGGTGATGATCGTCTGAAGTGTAATGTTAACTTGACGATGTGAAAGATTCGTTACTCTTAATCTAGTAGATTCCAAGTAACTAACCCCCAGCCTTGATTAAGACTTAGCAGGGGAATAAAAAAAGGTTGACAAGGCATATCGCCTAGTAGGGCACTATCCGTGTAGTCGGAATAGAGGTACATCACCTGGTAGGCCATTATCTGATGAGTTTGACTATCAGAGGTAACTGTTAACGTGATAGTTTTGTGGACCTGCCATCCCATTAAAGAAGATTGGCAAGTTGATTGACTATCAGAGGTAACTATTGACGTGATAGTTTTGACGGATTTCGTGGTTAACAGAGGTCTTTTATTGAACGTGGCAACTCAAAAAATTTATTATTCATAATCCAATGAACTACAAATAAACCAACCCTCAGTCTTAAACAAGTGTAGGGGGGAAAAGGAGTAGACATGGCACATCGCCTAGTATGCCACTATCTAACGAGTTAGACTATCAGAGGTAACTGTTAACGTGATAGTTGTTGGACCTGACATCCTACTAAAGAGGATTGGCTTCAGTGGCCGTAGTATCTTCCTCTTCTGACTAAGAAGATTGGGCTTGGTTCGATTGCTCAGGTTGATCCTGCTTACTTTGTTCTTCAGCTTTGACCCTGGTAATAATCTTTTGAGCCTGTTCGCCTTGAGAGATTAGTTATCTCCAGAAATGACATTCTGTAATCCTCATTTGTGCTAGAAGGTCGGTCTGCAAGTTGTGTCGACAGGTCTCTACCAGTGTAGACTGTGTCATACCTGTCTGACATCGCAGAGCCATGTTTCGAAACCTTTTGACGAAGGCTTTGACGGACTCCCTCTTCTTCTGCTTAATGGTGAGAAGGGTATGGATGGAGACTTATATATCCTCTTCAAAGAATCTTAGGAAGAGTCTCTCTAGATCTGCCCACTTTTGAATACATCCTGTAGGCAGTTTCCTGAACCATTCAAATGAAACTCTCTTGAGGGTGCCAATGAACAATCAAGCCAGTATGGCGTCTTTTGATATCACATTCCCAGTCTGTGACTTAAAATGATAGATATGTTGATTCGGTGATCTCGTGCCGTTAAAAGTTTATAGCGTCGGGACTTCAAACTTTGGAGGATAAGGGGCTGCATCCCATTCGGCAGGATAGGGTCTGACAACTCCCTCGTCTTGGAGCTTGCTTCTATTGGCCATGGCATTGAGGCGGGCTTCCAATTCTTCCATTTTAGCAGACTGAAGATTATGCTCGTTCTCAGTCTCTCTTCCTTCATCAGAGGAAGATTCCAGGTTGTGGGCTTCTTGGTCAGAAGCCGTGTCATCAACCACTTTTCCCTTCCCTTTGCTTGTGTGAGGTCGGGATGAAGTTGTTTTTTCTCTACGGGAGAATTCTTGCCTAGGTGGCAAATCTGTCTTCTGAGATTTGGCCTTGTCTGTGACGATTTGATTCATCAGGGCCAAGAGTTCAATGATGGCCTCCTGCTGAGATTTGATCATGGCCTCCTGCTCATCAAGTCTCTTCACGAGATCTTCATGGTTTCCTGTCATATAAGAAGAGCTCTCATGTTCAACAAAAGAGCTTGATGATTAGGACTCTGCAATGGCTGAGTATTTATCATCGGAATTAGTTCCTCTGGCTAACTTCTGATAGTTGACAGGGGGAATGGTTCCTATTTGAGTCCGAGTATGTTGATAAATTCCATCGGACCTATTCAGTGGGTCTTTCAAGCTAGGAGACTGATCTTTCTCTGACTCATCGGAACTAGGGACTGATGATCTCCCTCTGCCGATCATGTTAGAAGTAACTTCAAGGTATTCATCCTCTGAAGTCTTCTTCTTGTGAGAATGTTGTCGATTATTGAGCAAAGCGACGTTCGTTGGTCGGTTGTACATTGACAGCAATTCCCGCAAGTCAGAGACTTGGGATGAACCTCTCATAGAGCGTGAGGGTAGAGATGGAACCCCCTGCCTCTCGGTAGGCGGTACTGGTTCTTGTTTAACATGGATCTTGAATCCATGTTGATCTTTTTAAACACGACGAATCGCATCGTGTTCTGAAAAAGGAACACGAGGGTCGTGTTCTGTTTTACCAATGCTAGACCGAAGTCTGCGTTTTGTTTATGAAACGCATCTTTGCCAGTTACGTTTTTGTCGGTTAACGCAGTTTGTAAGTCTGTGTTTTGGATCTTGAACGCACTCCTGAGAGTTGCGTTTTGGTTCTGAAACGTACTCCTGAGAGTTGCGTTCAGTTTGTGGAACGTGGCCTTGAAGGCTGCGTTTTGATTCTGGGACGCACTCCTGAGAGTTGTGTTCTGCCAGATCAACGTAGTTTTGAGGTCTGCATTTTGATGTTGAAATGCGTCTCTGAAGGCTGCGTTTTGATTGCACAACGCACCACTGAGGGCTGCGTTTAGCATAAACTGAGCCCACTCCTTTGGAGGAGGGGCTACTCGAGTAATCTCGGCTAAAGGAGAGAGCTTCCTTCAGCATAGGAGCAGCAATTGGAGTTTTAGTCTCCTTGAAGATTTTGCGGATCTTGCGCATAGCCTTGGGGCTAAGGGATCCGAGGGAGAGTAACTCCTCATACTTGGCTTGATCGAACTCGATGATTAGAGTTTCAACGGTCGTTCCTGCGAGCTTGACGTCGGATTGCACCATCACTTCTTCATCAGAGAAGCTAGTCCCCAACAGAGTCGCCATCTTTTGTTTTTGGACCTGGGACGTAGAGTTAGGCTCCGCATTAACTGTGCGTTTTTGTTGTTGGACGCAGAGTTGAACTCTGCATTTTAAGTCCACAAACTCTGCGTTTTAAGTCCACGAACTCTGCGTTTTGACTCTGTCATGCAGAGTCAAACCTTTAGGCGGGCTTGGCGAGGTTCAGGCTAAGTCCAATGTTCAAACGAAGTCCAGTCTTGCAGACGGACTTCAGAACATAACTTGCTGCGAAAAACAGGTCATAACTTTCAAACCGTAAGTCAAAATTCGACAAACTATATATGAAAATCGGCTATCTTGACGAGACGGAGCCAACCAACCGACCCTATAGAGTTCGGTTTGCTCCGTTAGTTTTTGCCAAATTCCTTACGGTTTGAGAGATATTTGTGTTTTGGTTTGAAGAGACCGTCGATTTGTAGTCTCTTTTACTAGAGCGTTGCAAAGATCGTCATCTTGTAACCTTCGTCTTGGCTTCTTGAAAATGTGAGAGTCATCAGATTATAACTCCCGATGTTGATTGTGAAGGCTGTTAATTAGAGCTTTCATCAGTTGTTGCGAAGGTTGTTAGATTGTAACCTTCATCGATCCACGTGAAAATCTTCAAATTATAATCTTTTGGAAGCCGTCAAATTGTAACTTCCATCATCGGTGTTTTGACAGGAATCAGCTATCTGTAGTGATTTTTAGACAACCTACATCTATCTCTTGTGCGGTCGATCGTGACGGTCGACCGTACGCAGTTTTGCCAGTTTTTTCCCAGTTCGAGTCTTTTTGGGTTTTAGGTCGGGTTTGTGGGCTTATATATATAATATTATATTTGTGAGAGCTTCTTCTTCACCACAGAAAACCCTAGCAGCCTCCTCCTTCCCTCTTGCAAACCCTAACCCTTCTCCTTGGTGATTTTGGCGGATTTCGAAGAGTTTGAGCGGGATCCAGCGGATTTCGGCGTAGGAGGATATTTTTCCAGCATTTTTTTGGAGTTGTTCATCATCCCTCAGACGAGTTCCATCTCGGCCAACCCTATACCCATGTTTTTAAATGTTTTAATAATGTTTTTATATGATTTGTAAGCCTAACATACTGATTATGTATAAAAATAGATCTATATGTTGTATTTTAAAAAGAGAATGAGTTTTCAGTTAATAAAGCTCACCCATGAAATTCTTAATACAGATCTATATCTGAGTTTATTTCTAACAAGAGTTTTGTAAGAAAAATATTTGTTTTTTGAAGCTTTTGACACAAAATTTACATGTTTAAAATTTGATTCGTTTTATCTATAGTGATTAGACTGAAATTCACATGTTCTGGTTATCCTAAATCACTTACAAATGATTGATAATGTATTTAAAC
Source organism: Asparagus kiusianus (assembly GCA_022839385.1). NCBI lineage: Eukaryota > Viridiplantae > Streptophyta > Magnoliopsida > Asparagales > Asparagaceae > Asparagus > Asparagus kiusianus. Next base: position 1,349,824 of record BQKN01065917.1, on the reverse strand, counting down.
ATCGCACGAAATTTTTTGGATCAAAGCACGTTGAACAGGAACCTGAACTAGGGTTTCTACTTTTACGCGGTCGACCGTGGCGGTCGACCGCGTATCATGCACAGAAGCAGTAAGCTTCTGCTCCAGTCACGGTCGATCGTAGGCTGTCGACGTGGGCTGTCGACCCCTTGGCGATTTTTCTGCTTTTGTCCTGTTGTGCTTAGGTTTGTGTGACTGACAAAATATCTGGGTTATAAGGGTTTGTTATACGTTGAGATTGGTATACATGAGTTGACTTCAGACATGAGGCTTAGATTTATTCACCGGAGCATGAGGGTAAACGATATATATGTGATTTCTGACACTATTTGCATATTACAGTCATCGTGTTGGACTATAAGCTATCAAGTCTTTGTGTTGGACTATAAGCTATCAAAGTCCTCGTGTTGGACTATAAGCTATCAAAGTCCTCGTGTTGGACTATAATCATCAAAGTCCTCGTGTTGGACTATATTCCACTACAGTCCTTGTGTTGGACTTTAAGCTATTGCAGATCATACTTTGGATATTTATTTATACCAGACCACGAGTTGGGTATGTAATTGACATATGACAGGTCATTGATATTTCGGTTGAATATAGAGTTATTATTCTATGTTGTAGCTTTTGAATTTGGTATTTAACTTTTTTTTTTTACAATTTGAGCTAAGGGAGGCATACATATGCTCGTGTTGTAAATTTCTAAACATCAAACCTCTATTTTATTTTTACAGTCGATGTTTGGCTATCCATATGTATTATCAGATATTTTCTTATCCTTCTAGCCCTTTCCCCTGGGGTTGGTTGAGATGTTACTCGCTATAGCGCTTTAACGCTCGTTGTTTCCCTACTTTTAGATAACGAGCTAGGTGCACGAAAAGCCGTAGCTTGATGGAGTTGTTCTATTAACCATTTTTAGTTTTTGCTAGTAGTTTATGTCAGAACTCCACAATAGATGTATTTATGTGTAGGCTGTCTAAAAATCACAGTGGATAGCTGATTAAAACAAGCCCCTACGATAAAGGTCACCATCAAACCACCGCAAACACAACCTCATTTCTGAGATGATTGATCTTGATGGCTGCGACAACAGCATGACTAATAGAGATGCTGATGAGCAGTGTAATGATTTTAGAAATAAAAGGTTGGATTTAGTTAGTGAGTTGCTTGGTAGAGAGTGGTGGGTAAATATTCGTCTAAAAGACACCATGGATGTTGATTCCCGTCTAAGCTCCTACAACGGAAGCCATAATCAAATAGTTTTCGGGTCGATAAGCGAAGAAACTGCAAATGGAGGACTTTTCACATAGATCGAGAAGAGTTACAATTCGACGACACCTCCGACAACTGATGGAAACTCTATTCAGCAGTCATCACAATCTACAGTGAAGGTTACAAGTTGACGACCTTCACACTCCACCACAGCTAAAGCGAGGATTACAGAACAACGGTCTTTGCAACACCTTACAGAAGAAGTTACAAGTCAACAAACTCCTTCTAAAACGCGGAAGTCATCCCCGCGTCACAAATATGGAAGTGCAGGCGACCCCCGCGTTTCCAAGACACAACTCAACGTGAGCGACCCTCGCGTTCGTAAGGGTTCAACTCACACCGACCCCCGCGTCACTAAGCAGGCAACAAGCCAAAACGCGAGTGACCCTCGCGTTCATCAATGTTCAGCTAACACCCAACGTCGCGTCACGATTCTAAGACACGAAGTTGGGTTCTGAACGCCAGATTGGGCGTTTGACTTGTTCAAACACAAGTCGAACGGTTCCAGAACCGTTTATCCCACGTTCCGAGGGATTTTCGCCCACGTAGGAGCGGATATAGGGGTCAGTTACAACCCCTTATCCCCCTATAAAAACTCAACAAACTCGACAGAGTTAGAGGCTGGCTCTTTGAAAACTGAAGGGTGAGCAGGTTGGATTTGAGAGATCAAAACCGCACAGGTTGGAGATTTAGCAGCAACGAAATCCTTGGAGATAGGATTTTTGAATCAATCTCAGGAGATCAGATCCGAGAGGATTCTTCGACAACAGATACAGCTTGATCATTAACCGAATTTTCGGTTCTAACAACTCTATCTATAGAGTTTTAACTCGTTCAGAGTTCTTAAACTCATTAAAGAGTTACGTATAAAACTTCCTACAGAAGTTCATCGTTCCCACGAGATAAGAGACGGTCGGATCGTCAACGGAGAGCAAATTCGACGCAAGCAATCGAAGGAGGCATTCCATCGCTACCAAGAAGAACCCAGTTTTAAACAAAGGGGAAGAACCAATTTCGTTCTCCTCTCTTTTGTAATCAAGTTGTAATCGAGATCAAAGGAATCAATTCAAATTTTCTTTTATCTTCTTTATTGCAATTTTCCTACATACATTATGAAACATTTGAGTTTTTATTCTAGTTTTGTATAGGCAATGTGCCTTAATATCATTTCATTTGATTCTTATGTCGAGATATTTGTATTCAGTTCAGATATTAGCTTTTTAGAGACTTATTCATTTATATCAGTGGTAGTGATTATTCTTCTGAGTATCTGTTGTTTAGTTTCCTTTCTGTATACTCTCTTTTGACTGTTTTGTACCTACACATGTTATTGATTCTACTAGATAGGTAGTAACTGTGATTGTGAAACATGTGTTAGACCCTAGAGGGGGGTGATTAGGGTCTTATGCTAATCTAATCCGATTTTATGCCAATTAAAATTAATAACAAACTATTCTTGCAAGAGAGATATACAATATGTTATAAACAAGAATAAGCAATATGAACAAAGAGTAATATCCTAGAAATGAGATATACTATGAGATATATGCAAGGATATATAATTAACACAGGGGTAAACAATCTAAACTAGATAGTGTGCAATATAATCAACAAGCAATATACAAAGGCGATATAAGATATGAACATAAGAATAAGTGCGCCAATGCAATCACAAACAAACGATATGATTATGGAGTTCGGTCCCCACGACCTACGTCTCCGCTCCTCACCTCAAGGAGATCTCCACTATCACAACCGGATTTTCTATGTTTACCCGAATAACGTTTACACCATACAATACGGTTTTCTAGTTTACCGAAAACTCTACAACTAACACACTCTTGCAATCTCACTCTACACCCTCTCAAGTGTTGAACTAGACGTGTCTCCCTCAAGTGCTCGGATACAACCTCTCCCTAGGTTCATCAACCAATGCCACTCCTCTTGGGACGATCCCCGACTCTCGTCACACACTTCTCTCGGTGTACAAGTGTATTACAAAGTGTATCCTCACAATTAGGCACAATACAAAGTGTTTGTTCTCTACAAGGATGAGAACGAATTATAAGCTCACTCTCTAAGTTACACTATCCCACAACCTAATTACACTATGAATATAAATATAATAAGCTCAATGGTTGTGTGTGTGTAAACAAAGAGAAAATAAAATTAACTAAACTCAATATGAACACTTGCTTAATAAAATGATAATCAAACAATATAAAATATAAAGCTAGATTGAGTTTAGAAAACTTCTCAATAGATCAAGAGTGGAAGGAGGAGTTGGATGCTCAAACACCAATAGATGATCTCCTTAAGCTCTTGTGAAATTGATTTCACAAACTCAAACTTCCAAATGCTTAAAAACTTCTTAAACCAAACTTAAACCCTTGTTTAAAACTCTTTAAACTTGTTTTGAAAACTCTCTCTTGTTATAGAAGAGCTGAAGGCAATGGGGTATTTATACCCACTCAAAACTTCAGCAAAAACCCAAAACAAAATGACCAAAAAGCTCATAGAATCCAAAATCAGATTCTGTACAAAATAGTCGTTGCAGTATACGGCGGTCGATCGTGGAAAACTCGCGGTCGATCGCGAGCCAGCTTTGAAACTCAGAAAACTTCCAGAGACTTACGCGGTCGACTGTGACGGTCGACCGTGGGAATTTTCAGCTCGACGATCGATCGTAGCGGTCGACCGCGAAAGTTTCTGCAGCCCACTCAGCAAAAGACACGGGCGCGGTCGACCGTGGCGGTCAACCGCAAACTGATATATAAAAAATTAACATTTTCAAAGTAAAATGTTGATTTTAAAACACTGTTTAAAAATATCAAATAAATTCCAAAAAATGTAAAACTTTGGAAAATAATTGTAGACATGATAATAAACATGCTACAAAAATTGGTTTGCAAAAAGGACTTCCCAAATAAAAAAATCATTATTTTACAAAATAGTCCAAAACACGAAAATGTAAACATATGAATTTTGACATTTAGGCTAAACCATGTTTTGAAACTTTACAAAATGATTTTATAGACTTGAGAAAAGATGTAAACTATTGTTATGAAGTCTATAAACAATGAATGTAGTATTTTATCAAAATACACATATAATGCACTAAAACATGATTTCATTGAACTAAATAAAATTGATATTGATGAAACCATATTTATGTATATAAGTATGAAACTAAAATATGTTTTCTAATTATATTTAATTGTTTTATAGTAAAACTTGAAAACTATCAAACCAAAACATATATGTATATATATAACTATATATATACATGGAAACCAATAAATGTGTGTGTGTATATTATATTGAGCTTAAGGTATTAACACACATAATATAAACCTAAACTAACTATTACCCAAGCTTGATCTTGATCTTCATTGTAGCTCAACTTGGTAAACTTGGATGAAGTTAGTAATTAGATCTTTAACTTGATAGCAAGGCTTCACTCCACTATTCCGCCAACCTCCTTTGGATATGATCGTTGAAACGCAATTACATCCATCCTCCAACTTATTGTTTGCCTAGAATAAATACGAAAATACAAACACTAGACAAACAATATTAGAAGTAAATTATTTGTTAAACATTATCAAAACAAGAAGGCCAACAACATGTCTTAGCATGGTGTTTGGTGCTTGACAGGTTTGACATTCTTAGTTTTACCTTGAACTGCAGCCTTGTTGAAACTAGGGGTGTCACATCAATGAAATTCTTTTTCTACCAATTATTCTTCTAGTTGATTATCCCAAGCAAGATTAATTAAGCACAAAAAGAGAGTAATTCAAAAACCAAATGAAAAGTAAACTAGCTTCATCTAATCCTAGAAATCCTGAGAAAATTAGCTATTCATGTTACTCCTAGAAAGGCTAAATACCCATATTGGTATTTTAATTCAACCCCATTTCCCAACAAGGTATTTTAATTAGGAAATTCGGCGATAAGACATTTTAATTGAATAAAAGTACCATTTAGGTCCTTTTTCTCGTCGGCGGCCACTTCTCCGGCGAAAACTCATCACGTGCGTTGCACGTGGGGGATTAATATGTGTTTAAGATGCTGATGTGGCTCTCTATTCTGACGTGGCAGGGAATTAACCTCTAAAAACTAATTCCCCCCAAAATAGGACATATTCCCCCTTTCGTTTTCAGAAATTGAGCGCGAGAGAGAGGGAGAAATAGAGAGTGAGCCATCATCGTTGAGGCAGTTGAAGGCGATAGATTGCAGAGATTTCAACTGATGGTGTTCCTTGGTGCATGCATTAGGTGATTTGCGGAGGACGACGAGTTGGTACGGGTTGACAGGAATGTGAAGGTTTGATTCTCATTATACCTATGAAATCTTTTGGTGGCTTTGAAGAGGATAAGTTAATCACGTATTTAGTTTGAGTTAAATGTAAGATTAACCTAAAATTTGTTGCATTTTGTTAGATTTGATAGAATTAGGATTTTCAAAGTTGTGGTTTTTTTCCAAATAATGGGTTGAATTTGATAGAATTATTAACATTTTTAGTAAATTATGCAGATGGCTAAGCAAATTATGATTAAATATAGACATGGGGGGACATTGGACTTCGGAAGTAATGTGGCATACATTGGTGGTTCAGTTGATGTTGAGTTTTGTGATGCAGAAGATATTTCATTAGAACAATTGAAGATGAGTGTTACAGAATATGGTTATAACAATGTCGGGATGTTGTATTATTCTATTCCTAGTGTAGGACTGGCCAGTGGAGGTTTAAAGGCTCTAAATTCAGATCAGGATCTTGCAGAAATGATTGAGCATGCATTGAGGCACAGAGTAATAGAAATCTATGCAAATCACGATGTTGACATGCCATTAGAAGTGTTAGAAGGTCCTACTTCAGTTGCTACTTCTCCTAAAAGAAATATTCCTATGGTTAGGAGAAAGAAATTAACACCCAAGAAAAGAGTAGATGTAAAAGAGGGCCAAGTGAGTATTTCAAACCCTACTATTTCACCACTGTGGGTTCCCTCCAAATCACCACTGCCCAGTCCCTCCAATTCACCTCCTCACAAATCTGCACAAATATCTTCTAGTGATGATGATGATGACTCAGTGGAGGATGAAAATTTCAGGGTTGATCCCACAGAGCCATTGTATGATGATGATGGTGAAGATAAGGAATTATTTGATGAGTTTAGTGCAAAGAATAGATCAAGAAAGGGAAAGCAAATAATGGAAACAGATAAAAATGTAGATGAGAATGATGGTGGAGACATAGACTCAGCAGAATCTGAAGATATTGAGAGTCATACGAGCCCAGTAGGAAGTGATGATGATGAGTTGTTTGAAATAAGGCAAAGAAATAAGAAAATTTTAGAGGAGGAGAAGGGTAGAATAGCTTTTAATGCTGGGGCAAGATTGGTAGATGATGTAGATGATCCCCCCTCCAACAGTTAATGAAGCACAACCTGAACCACAACCACAACAAGCTAATGAAGGCAACACCAGTTCCACCCCTATTCATGATACAGATGCTGGTAATATCCCATCACATATTGAAGAATCGCATATGTCACATATTGTGGGATTGAATGTAGTAGGTCCAAACTCTAGAGGCACAATCCCTAAAACTCAAAACTGGCCTAGTTTTTGGACATATTATGAAGGAGGCTATCAGAGTGATCAAAGAAGCAGTAATGATGAGGAACCATTGTTTGACAGTGATCATGAAGCACCTGAGATCAATATGAAAAAGAAAAAAAAAGAAAGAGTGAACTACAAGTATTTCAATGAGAGAGTGGATATGAAAGCTGTGCATTTTGAGCCAGGTATGCACTGCAATAATTACTTCATTGTGTTGTCTTAATTATACATCATTGTCAAAACTAATCATTTGTGTTTAATTTTTTTCAGGGTTAAAGTTTACTTCTAGGAGTGTGTTAAAGGAGGCTATTCTAAATTATTCTATTCAACAGCACTATGATCTAGTGTACATGAAGAATGACACTAAGAGGATTCACATGGGTTGTTCACTTTGCTTTTGGCAGATGACTGCTGGTCCAGATTGTCATGAGGCTGGTGTTTGGCAAATAAAATTTATTAATCATGATCATACTTGCTGCAGGACTTTTAAAAATAGATTAATAACTGATAACTGGATTGCACATGTTTATCTTGATAAAATTCTGAGGGATCCAAAGATGAAGCCAAGTAACATTGTATCTGACATTTATGAGAATTTTCAAATTAATGTCTCATTGAAAAAATGTAGGAGGGGGAAGGAGAAAGCTCTAAATGCAGTCCAAGGATTAATGCAAAGACAATATGGCTTGTTAAAACCTTACATGAAAGAACTAATGAGGTCAAATGTAGGTACTACTTGTGTTCTGAAGGTGGCTGAGGGAGAGGCAGGACAACCAAGCACATTCCTTAGATTTTACGTTTGTTTTGAAGCATTGAAGATGGGTTTCACTTTGGGGTGTAGAAGAATATTTGGTCTTGATGGTTGTTTTTTGAAACATGCTTGTGAAGGACAATTACTTTGTGCAGTGGGGAGGGATGGTAATAACCAAATGTGGCCCATAGCATGGGCAGTGGTTGAGGGGGAGACAAGGAACTCATGGCAATGGTTCCTAAGAATTTTGACTGTGGATCTAAACATGAATGATGGTAATGGTTGGACAGTTGTGTCAGACCAACAAAAGGTTTGTGCAATGCATTTCAGGATCTCAAAGTTTGCTTTCATGATCTCATTGTGATTAACTCAAAGTTTGCTTTCATGATCTCAAATTTTCCTCCTACTATGCATTTCAGGGATTGGTTCCTGCTATACATGAAGTGTGGCCAGCAGTTGAGCATAGGCAATGTGCTAGGCACATTTATTCTAATTGGAGGAAAATTCATAGTGGGAGGGTCCTGCAAAGTCAATTCTGGAAATGTGTTAAAGCCACCTCTATGCCAATTTTTCAAACTGAAGCTGCCAACCTAAGGATAATTTCAGAGCAAGCTTATGAAGACTTCATGGCTAGAGACCCCAACACATTCTGTAAGTCTCATTTCAAATGCCACAGTAAATGTGATGTTGTAGACAACAACATGGCAGAAACATTCAACTCTTTTATATTACTTGCAAGATATAAACCTATAGTGTCCATGTTAGAGGATATTAGATTATCTATAATGGATAGAATGCAAGAGAAAAAGAAACTGGTGAGTAAATTTGTGGGGGGAGTTGCACCTAGAATTCATAAGAAGTTGGAGGAAGCATATCAGGAGCAAGTTCATTGCCGTGCCCATTGGAATGGTGATGAGAATGAATCTGGTTTTGAGATAATCCATAGAGGGCAAAGTCATGCAGTGGATTTGAAAAATATGACATGTACATGTAGGAATTGGGACTTGACAGGAATACCATGCCCACATGCAGTCAGTGCTATCTTACTTATGAGAAGGAAACCTGAAATTTACTTATCAGAGATGTATTCTCAAGAAAACTATTTGATTGCCTATGCTGGAATGTTAAATCCAGTACAAGGGAGTAATTATTGGGATACAGAGGGAGTGGGAATGGTGTTACCCCCAAATATTGTTAGAAGGCCAAAGGGGAGACCCAAAACTGCTAGGAGGAGAGACCCATCTGAAGGTTCCAAGCATCCTTCTAGGTCATCAAGGCAGGGATTAATACAAAAGTGTAGCAATTGCCACAGAACAGGGCATAGAAGACCCAGTTGTCCTGATACAGTAACAAATCCTCCCAGGCCAGCACATCAACAGGTATTGTAATGCCAATTATTTAGATATCTTTAATAATCTCATATGCAATCGTATTATCTAATTTCTCCATTGATTTACTTCTAGGAAAATCAATCTCAAGTTCTTGATGAAGGCACAAGTGGAAGGAAGAAAAGAGGAAGACCAAAGGGGAGCAAAACCAGACCTAACATTTCCATTGAAGAGCATAGTCAAACTAACACTCTTCCACCATCTCAAGTTTTCATAAATAAAAGATCAATGGCTAGAGGTAATGAACAATACATACTCATTGTGCACCAAGTTTTCATATAGATGCTTACTGATGCACTGAATTTGTTATGTATTCTCTAAGCTCAATCTCAAAATGCTAGAGGAAGAAGTGATATGCGACGGGGCCGAGGCAAAGGAAGAAATAATGCAGTCATTATGCCAGAGGGTTTTGGCCTATGGCATGGTGATCATGGTGAAGTAGCTTATAGAGACCCAAGTGCCTCTCAAGCAACAATCATACAGGAATCAACTCCAATTTCAACCCAGGATGTACACCAAGAGGAGCATACACAGGCTTCATGTGCACATAATAGTGGGTTGTAATTATATGTAATTATATGTAATTATAGTTTAGCTTTTGGTAATATATAGACTTGAGGTGGTTGAATGACTTTTTACTTGTTGCTGGTTATTGTAATCATGACAAACACATGACAGTCAAAGAGTGACTAATGTAGTTTGGCTTTTGGTTTGTATGTTGATTGTGCAATGTGATTATGAGCTTCTGTACATGAACTTAAGCTTGGAGTTACTGGTTAGTATGTTGATTGTGCAATGTGATTATGAGCTTCTGTGCATGAACTTAATTCATGAATACAGGGCAATGTGATTATGAGCTTATGTACATATAGAACTTAAGCTTGGAGTTACTGGTTTTGACTGTGGATTGTGCAATGTGATTATGAGCTTCTGTGCATGAACTCCCTTAAGCTTGTGAGTATGCTTTGTCACAGGAAAACTATATTTGACAGGTTCACTCACAAAGATAATGCATGAATACAGGGTATACCATGACAAATTTTTCCCATAAACAGTGACAAATTTTTCATGTCCTGATGCTTCTTCTCATTAAATTCATAAGTTCATACAATATGCTCTTAAACATTACATATCCATGTCCATAAACCAAAAAAAATACACAATAAAAAAGACTACAAACAAAAGTGATATCAAACTGACTCTCTTCAGCAACATCATCCTCCTCTTCTCCAATTGAAGCAAACCCTCTAATCTGAAACTCTCATCTCTCAATTTTGATATTTCTTCCAAAGAGCAAGCGTTCTCATCGTATAAAACCTGGAGCTGGTCTCTGAAATTGGCATTTTCAACATGGCAATCCTTCACTTCGGCCTCAACTCTTTGAATCTGCCTATCCCTAAGCTTCAATTCACTCCTCAAGTTAAGTATTTCATCTCGTAGAATAGGAAATAGAGTAGAAGACACATTACAGAGAGGTCTATCGAACCATTCCCACATTCCACAGCCACCATTAGGATTCTGACATTTATAAAACCTTCTTCCAGGATTTTCATCTGTAAATGATGTATAATACCCACAATCCATTCTACACTTACAAATTTTCATGCCAACCGTCCTTGCTTCATCGTTCCACCTTCTAATACCTGCCAAAGAATTCAAACCATGATTATTACTTACATGCGATCCCAATTTTCCACTCACCCTGCTTGCTTTCGAACGAGAGCTTGAATGAGAGCTTGAACTTGATGCCGACGACATAGCTTCTTCTCTTCCAATGACCCGCTGTCATAAACCCTAATTCCCAATTTCCCCTAATTCGATCCCTCTTTTATTCTCCCTGCCACGTCAGAATAGAGAGCCACATCAGCATCTTAAACACATATTAATCCCCCACGTGCAACGCACGTGATGAGTTTTCGCCGGAGAAGTGGCCGCCGACGAGAAAAAGGACCTAAATGGTACTTTTATTCAATTAAAATGTCTTATCGCCGAATTTCCTAATTAAAATACCTTGTTGGGAAATGGGGTTGAATTAAAATACCAATATGGGTATTTAGCCCTCCTAGAAAGTAAGAATAAAAAGAAATAAAATCCTAAATTATATAGCACAAAATCCTAGCATTAACTTTAAGTAAGAAATTAAATCCTAAACCTGCATTTCTAAACAAGAAATAAAAATCGAAAATAAAATCTCGTATTACAATGGGTTGGCCCCTCTTGAAGCAAATCTTCATTAAAACAAAAGGAGAAGAACAAATTTGAAGAGGAAAATGCATTAAAAATATCTAATAGCAAATAAAATTATTTAAAAATTATAGGAAATGAGGGTATAACAATGCAATAAAAGTTATAAAAATGCAATAAAAATTGTTAATCAATAATTGTGACGCCCCTGTTTTCACACTTGGCTGCAGTCCAAGGTAAACCCAGAGATGGCAAACCTATCATGCACCTCCATTGTGTAACAACATGTTTTACCAATTATAGTAATATCCTCTAGTGGAATCAACTAAAAGTGAAGGTACAAAACAGGCAAATATGAGAAATAAAAATACAATAGACATGATGTAGAAAGAATTATCTCATAATGATATCATGCCTCGACTATAATAAACTGAAATACGACTGATATACATCTGGAGTCTGAAATAACATGACATGTCTCAACATGGATCAACTAGAAATCGTACTAAGGTAACATGCCTTAACAATACGAATACAAACTCAAGTGACTGAATGGAAACATAAGACTACTGTGGAGTCCATACTAGTAAAAGTATATGACGGTGACTATGCAAGAACTCCGTCACCCTGTGACTCTCTGATGCTTTGAGCTGCCTGAAAGTTAAAAAAAAGAAAAAAAAAGAGTAACAACAAGAGCGTCAGAGCGCTAGCAAGATTACCTCTATCCGCCCCCGGGAAGGACTACTAGATGTAGTGGAGGTTCTATCTATTAAGCATAGTCTACCTAGACCGTTTTCCCGTATCTGATGGTATTAAAACTTAGAAATCTAAAACACGAGACGTAGTACATCGAGCGAAATAATCCAAACAAGGAAACCTTTATGTATATACAGTATGCCTCAAATTGTAGATAACTAAATATTAATCCCAAACTAAGCAATCAAACATATAACTAGAAAGTAAAGCATCATAATTACCATATGTATCTCGTATAATCGCATAACCGAGTATCTCAATCGAATATCTTAACAATGAGTCGTGGTCACTTTTGGCATCCGCCAAACACTCAGATAAAAATCCTTGTTGCAATATTATTGTGTCCCTGTGTAAAACAACAGGATAGGAATATCAATTCCTACACAATCTATACGGAAATAAAGACATAGGTTCACTAACCTTAGTGCACGCTCGTGCAGGTAACTAAACATAGATTCAAAGACACCAGCACACTATCATGCAGATAATAAACATAGTTTCATCAACCCCATCGCACTATCATGCGGATAATAAACACAGGTCCATCGACCCCAACGCACTATTATGTGGATAAACAAGTGTCATAGGTCCATTGACCTCTTCGCACGCTCGTGTGGTTAAACAAGTGTCATAGGTTCATCGACCTCTTCGCATGCTCGTGCGGATAAACATATGTCATAGGTTCATCGACCTCTTCGCATGCTCGTGCGGATAAACATATGTCATAGGTTCATCGACCTCTTCGCACGCTCGTGCGGATAAACAAATATGTGTAGTGGAGTGAAATTCATTACGGTCTCATTTTCGGTGTACTAACTCACTAACTCAAAAGTGTAATCGTAACAATATTTTATCATAATCCCCTAGGGATACTCACATAAGTATTACAATATATTTATGACTATAAGTGTAACAATCGAGTGGCTCAAACTCCACAAACACCTCTCAAAACAGAGCAAACAAACTCCAGAAAATAAGAAACTGGGTCAAACTGCTCAGGAAAAGGTCAGCGCTGCTATTAGTAAAATGAGTATATCTTTTTCTAAAAAACTATTTTTAGAAAAAGTTTTCTGTTTTGAAAACTAGATTCACACATCTTTCAATTGGCACTGGTTTGGTTAAATTTATAATTCATTTGTTATGCCAAGTTTTCTGTTGAACTTCATACATGTACAACAGTTTTTTCTGCAGGACGTGTCATTAATAAAAAGACTATATCTTTCTCTATACAAACTCATTTTAAGCTTGGTTTTCTGTTTTAGAAACTAGATTAACATATCTGTCATTTAGCACTATTTTAGTTCAATTTGGAGTTCATTTAATATCTCAAATTTTTAGTTTAATATCATATACATGCTACAATTTTCTGCAGAACGTGTTGTTAGCCAAATGATCATGTCTTTCTCTTGAATTCACACGTAACTATCAAAGTGATTAATTACACATGACAAGATCCACACAAAAAAAAACAGAGGAAATATTTCATTTAATCAGATTCACATTTATTTAGGAAAAATCACAAACCTATGTTTTAAGCATCGTTACTAATCATGCGAAATATAAACGATTATTCCTCTAATATTTCAACATTATTTAAATATGATTAATAAACGAAATAAATTCCAAATTTTCTAATGATCATGATCATAAATCTAATAGCAACATTAAGGAAAATAATATTTTTAGTTTTAACATTTGATTAAAATTTATTATCAAAATCTAACTTGTTTTAACATGACAGATTTAGCTCAAGCATGAGAATCTCATCTTTAAACTTCTTATAATTTTAACTAATTACTGGGAAGGTTTGGGTAAGAGATAATCTTGCCTCGATGATGCCGATATTCTCAAACAAACGATTGCGCGAGAATTCCCTTCACTCCAGTCGCTAGCCTCCGCTTCCTCTCCACAAATGTCACAGAAAACACTATGTTTCTCTTCTACTCTTTGTGAGTTTTGTGTGTTTTAGAAGAGAGGAAGTAAGAGGTATATATAGAGAAGTTAGGGGGACATAGAGCCTAAAACAAGGAGTAGTGGTGGAGGGAAACATGGAGTAGTGGTGGAGGAAAACATGGAGTAGTTTATGGGAGTAATTTGTGGGATGTTGCTTAGTGGAGGAAAAATGAGGAAAACTGCCTTTTTCTTTACAAAAGAAATCCGACTATTTTCTGTTTATTTTTCTGTGTTCAGTATATTAGCTGTAACTTTTTCATTCGACATCGGAATGAGGTAATTTAAGATTTGTTAGAAAGCTGTTGAAGAGACCTACAACTTTGATCTTTTAAGATTCGAACTGCATCAATATGTAAACATATAAACTTTTAACTGGCCATATCACAAGATATGCATTTGCACTCGTATATTCACAAATATACATTGAATTGATCTCAAGTCAATTCCTGTCATACTCAAATATCAAAATATGATGTTTATCACCATATAACATATTTATTATTATTATTCATAAAATATTTAATTTTTTGGGGTTTTACAATAACCTGCAATTTTAACTATTTTTGTCATTTGAACCACTTGATAAATAATTTTATGAACTCTAAATTTCACTATTTCAAAGATATTAAACATTTTGGCCATTTTTATTTGTTTCAATCTATTGGCAAAAAAAACTATCAAGTATAAAAATTATGATTTCATGAGTTATAACGATCATTATTATTTGTCATTTTTAGTCATTCTGACTGATTGGAAAATAATTTCGCGGTGGCAAAATTCATGATTTCAGGAGCTATAAGTCACGACTTTTAGTTTTTTCTGTCATTTTGACCCATTGGCAAATAAATTTTTAAAGATCAAAATTCACTACTTCTTGAGCTATAACCCATGAATTTTTGTCATCCCCCCTAGAACAACATTTTCTTTCAGACCCTTCAACCAATCAATACGACCCCGTAGAGCAGCTTTTGCTAAAACTCTAGCAGTTTCTTAAAAACTTGCTTTGGATATGAAACTTTGAGTATTCAGAGATGCTCTCTTTGTTCCCAAAAAAATTGCCTGATTAATAGATCGCTTCGACTAAAGCACTCAAAAATCTAAACAGACATTCCTTCCATTTCGTTCAAAAAAGGAGGATATAAGATGAAACAAAAGAAAAAATAATATCAATCCTTCCATTATTACAAAGCACGCTGTAAAAAATAAAACACCTATTAACAAATATTTTTGTGGATGCAAAATTTTATGATTTCATTAGCTATAACCCGAAAATTTTAAACATTTTTCATCTTTGCTACCCATTGATAAATAGTTTTATGGAGACTAAAATTTACGATTTCAAGTGCTATAATCCAAGATTTTTGACCATTTTTAGTAGTTTCCACTTATTTGCAAATAGTTTCAACCTATTACAAAATAATTTCCCATAATCCAATATTCATAATTTTACGAGCTATAACCCATATTTTTTAGTCATTGCAAAGGCTTGAACTTTTTTGATTGTTTTGACTCTCTAGTAAATAATTTGGTCCATGAGTTTTAGCCATTTTATTTGTTTCATCCCATTGGACAATAATTTTGCAAAGTTCAAAATTTTATAATTTTATGAGCTATTACCCACACCTTTTGTGCCATTTTGAATCATTTTGAAAAATTAGAAAATAATTTTATAGTTTAAAATTCACGATTTTAAAAACTATAAGTCATGATTTTTTGTCATTTTTAGTTATTCCAACACATTTGCAAATAATTTCACTATGGTCGAAATACATATTTTCATAGGCTAAATACCCATATTGGTATTTTAATTCCACCCCATTTACCAAGAAGGTATTTTAATTAGGCAAACCTGCTTTAAGTTATTTTAATTGATTCAACTTACCAACAAGGACCTTTTTCTCATCGGTGATTAGTTTTTCGGCGAGAGCTCGTCGCATGCGTGGCACGTGATGACTTAAATTGTTTTTTAGCTGCTGATGTGGCACGGATTTTCTGACGTGGATAAAACAGTTGGTCGAATCTGTCCTATTTTGGGTGAATTGGGATTTCTAGAGGGTTAATTCCCGCCTTTAAACACTGTCACGTCAGAAAATCTGTGCCACATCAGCAGCTAAAAAACAGTTTAAGTCATCACGTGTCACACACGTGATGAGCTCTTACCGAAAAACTGGTCGCCGAAGAGCTCTCATAAGCTATATAATCAATAATTTTCGGCCATTTTTAATTGTTTGGCCCCATCGGCATATAATTTCAACAAGTCAAAATTTATGATTTTAAGAGCTATAAAATATGACTTTTAATCATTTTTAGTTGTTCCGACGCATTGGCAAATAATTTCGCAATGGTCAAAATTCATGATTTCATGACCATTACCCACGTTCTTGGCTAGTTTTATTCATTTCGACCCATTGGATAATAATTTCATGGAGTTCAAATTTACTAATTTATGAGCTATTACCTATGAATTTTGGTCATTTTTATTCATTTCAACCTATTGGCAAATATTTTCACAGAGTCCAAATTCAAGATTTCATGAGCTATTTTATCCACAACTATTGGCCATTTTTACTCGTTTCGACCCATTTGTAAATAATTTTGCGAAATAAAATATTCATGATTTCATGAGTTATTACCCATGATTTTTGGTCCTTTTTATTTATTTCAATCTATTGACAAATAATTTGGTAGAGTTCAAAATTGACGATTTCATGAGTTATAACCCACGATTGTTGGTCATTTTTAGTCATGAGTTATAACCCACGATTTTAGTCATAAGTCATGCTTTTTGGCCATTTTAGTCATGATATATAACCCACGATTTTTTGCTATTTTTTGTCATTTTGAGCCATTAGCAAATAATTTCACGGAGTACAGAATTCAAGATTTTATAAGCTATTACCCATGATTTTTGGTCATTTTTAGTCGTTTCAACCAATAAGCAAATAATTTCGCAGTCTAAAATTCATAATTTCATAAACAATAGCCCACAAATCAATTTTAGTTATTCTGACCAATTGGCAAATAATCTTGCAGAGCGCAAACTTCATGATTTCATGAGTTATAATCAATGGTTTTTGGCTATTTCTAATTGTTTTGACCAATTAGTAAATAATTTCGTGGAGTACAACATTCACGATTTTATGAGCTTTAGTCCGTGAATTTTCACTTTTAGTTGTTTCGACTTATTGGCAAATAATTTCGTAATAGCCATATTTTATATTTTCATGAGCTGTAATCAACAATTTTTTACCAGTAAGTTGTTTCGACCTACTGGTAGATAATTTTATGGAGTCCAAAATTCTCAATTTCATGAGTTATAACCCATGATATTTTATAAATTTTATATTTATAACTCATTTAACATTTCTACTTAAAATCTACATTCTAATTTTGAGAGACATAAATAGTCTTAAATTAGTTTTCTAGTAAAATATTCTAATTAAGTATATATACATAGGACTAATTTTTCATTTATAAATTTGACTCCTATTAAAAATCAAATTGTTTAACAGAATGAATATACTTCAATAAATTCATGAATCATTAATATTTATCAAATATTGAGTATTCGAGTTTGAATTTGAAAAACCAAATGTATATTCAAATTTGAATTTGAATTCGATAAATTGAAGAAAAAAAACCAGATATGAACACTTTAGTACTCAATTCGAAACAATACAATTCAATTCGCAAATGCAACTGTACAAGATTTTTACCTTCTCAAGTTTTGAATTCATCTTTAATAAGTGCAGATCACATTATTTATACACATCGTAGACTACCCACTAAAAATTCAACCATTATAATAGAATTAGCCAAAGAATATCCAATAAAAATTCGACTGATTAAGAACACGTCTATATGAATATAGCTTCGTCGTTTACGTTTAAGCATTCATACAACATTATGCAGCACTAACGTGAAACCAATAAATACAAACTCAATCAAACAGTGCTTAATAAAAGAGTGCTGCTACGGGGACCCAAAATATGAGACCAAGGGCGGGGACAGGTGAGGTGTCCCATCCCTATTACATAATGAGTTGGTCATGCCAACTCATTATGCAATAGGAAATGAACAACTCACCTGTCCCCTCCATTGGTCCCATATTTTGGGTCCTTAAATCATTTTCCTAATAAAAATTTAAGTTGCAAACAGGAATCGCATCCCCCACTCACTCCTCTTCAATAATGATGTATCGCCTTGCAATAGAAGTTGAAGGGGCATAAAGTATTTAATGCCCCAAATTAGGGATACCAACAATTAGGAGCAGTCACTGAAAATCAAACCCTTCTACAGAATAAGCTTTCACAAATGGAGCATTGCAGTTATGACGCACACCACGCAAAGTAAAGCTACAATAATTTTTCTCACCGTACCTTTTTACATATCAACCTCTCCATGATACTGTAATGTTGACAACAACATTGGATAACTAAAATGAATATATACATTACTTGCATCCAAGTCACTGGGATTTCGACAGATCTATCAACCACTAAAAGTGAAGTTTTCACACAAGACTTACATGTGGAGATTCTTTATGTTCAATGGGGACGACACTCATTTTTCCTTTTCTAAGACTATACTTGAGCGTACATGTACAATATACAAAAACTATGATACAATGATACAACACAACATTTTCCTATCTCACAGTACATAGTGAAACTTGGATATTCACATAATGCCGCTAATCTGATTCCACTATCTCGTACTAAGCCTTTGCTCTTTTACCTTTCCAGATCCATACAATTCCAACACTTCAAATTTCTATGGACTTTATACTAGAATCATGAGAACTTCTTCCAGAGTCAGCTCGATCAACTTGCATAACTGTCCATGTTTTCGGGTTTGAGGACTTCAGAAGAAACGCGAGAGCAAATGAACAAGTTGCCCTCACAACTGCATCTGATGACTGGCTCAGTTTGACTACAAGCATCCCAAACACCTGTAGGAAAAGCCAGATGTCAATACTTTCTGTTGTGGAAGAATCACTTGGGTGAATAGCTGTACAAATTTAGAGACCTGTGAAAAATAAGGAGCCAATGACCGTTGATCTTCTAATAGTGACAACATGCAACTGGCGAAGTATATGGCATTTGCTTGTATGACTGGCCAAGGTGCATCAAATGCCTGAAGAACCAAGTGTTTAGGTAAGAAATAAAAAAATCTGATTAATTTGGGGTTTTTGTATAGATAACCCTTAAATCTTGTGTATTTATAAAATTACCCCCAAAATCTCGTATTTGCAAAACTACCCCCAAAAGTATCACCTACGGGAAAATATCCCCAATATCTACAGCTCATCAATTTTGATGGACTAATTTGTAACTGCAATGTGCAAATGTCAATAAACTGGTCAAAGTTTACTTGACATGTCCAACAAACTTTTTTCTTTTTTCTTCCTTTCTTCTGCCAGGGGTGGGGCTAGATTTGCAAATTCTAAGCTTAGAGGGGTAGTCTTGCAAATACTCATAATTCAAGGGGTATATATACAAAAATTACTAACTTCATGCAATTTCATGCAACTGGATATCCAATATATGCTCACC
The DNA here is from genome assembly GCA_022839385.1 of Asparagus kiusianus. Classification (NCBI taxonomy): domain Eukaryota; kingdom Viridiplantae; phylum Streptophyta; class Magnoliopsida; order Asparagales; family Asparagaceae; genus Asparagus; species Asparagus kiusianus. Next base: position 1,330,325 of record BQKN01065917.1, on the reverse strand, counting down.
TGGATTAGAGAGGCTAAGTAGGTATTAACTCTTGCAGAAAAATGATGACCTAGATGCCTTGTTAGGTCCCTTAGAAAGTCCTCATAGTCGCTTCTGAAGACATGGTGAAAGATTCTGAGGGATCTCTTCCTATTAAGAAAACCTGAAGTAACAAACTTTGCCACTCTATACTCACCGACGATCTGAATTGAAGCATTGTTTGTTGAGGAGAGCAAATAGCCCATCGACTTCCAGTAAGGGTACCAATTGTTTGAAGGTATTCTATTTAAGAACATGAAAGAAGTTTGTAAGTTATTCTAAATGTAGGAAACAGTGGGTGGTAAGAACTCTCGTTTTACCCTGCAAGCTTGACGGACACTGAGCTCATCATCATAAAGATGGACAATCAGCCGTGGAAGTGTGGCATGAACCTGGAAGCATAATTTACAATTTAATATAATTCTAAAGGAGATTTGTACCTCATGATATAAAAACAAGTAAAGTAAACACTAATGGAATATCTAAAGAATACGTTATGATACAATTGTATTACATTATGATCCAACCGTAATAAGGAAAAATCAGGATGTTGTCTTTCATAACCATATTCAGACTAATCTTTCTCCATTAAGACAAGTTCCAAACATGGAGCACAACCAGTACTTTGTCGAGTTTGGTAGTTTGTGGGATGGAAAAATGGTAAGGGAAAAGTTGAGATCAAACCGAATGCAACAGCATTACATTCGTCTTTTTTCTATTTAAGCACACAACACTATCTGTAGGTTAAAACAGAAACAGTCATAACTTCAACTTCATGTCACTGTTGTCCACATTTCGCTACCAAGTGAGCATGAGGATATCCCCTCAAGCACTAGAAATGTCAAGAAAGGCGATAAAATAGAGAAACCTGTGAAATTATAGAACATAACCATAGAATCATGGATTATGAATATTTAATGCAATCTTCTGTAAGGCAACAATTTTGCTCTTCGGTATCCAGGGGATGTCTAAATATTTGAATCTCATATGCACCATTTAAATCTTAAAGCTTAATCTTCATTAGCTTGAGGGGGAAAATAGAGAACAATTGAAATGACTTATCTGACAAAATCAATAAACTTAGCAAGAATATGATTGATCTTTTTGTTTCATAAAGCATCCAATATTCCTACTGAAATTTAACCATGCAGATAGGGTGATACCTGCTCAACGAAAGCCTGATGTTGTGAACCAACTCCAAAGTTGCTTAATTCTCCATATGCTGCAAAAGCATTGGAACGCATCTTCGCATCCATGCAAATCTGTTTCAATAATTCCAAATACTTTGAATTAGCCTGCCGAGAGGAAACGTCTAATCTTTAATTGTGAGTTTCTTCAAACGAAAATCTACACATTCATGTCTACTTATCATCGATCAATTTATTAGAGCAGATTTAACTTTGAAGGTCTGAGTATTGAGCAGATTAAAATACTTCTAAGGTTTGACATAATTACTTTCATCTTTTAGTAAAAGAGTTGAAGCAGCCTAGTTCATCGTTCATATTGAGGGAGCTACTGAGAATCCATAGTGTTAGAACTGAACATCAACCATCCACTCTTACACCACGTGCTAATGATAGGCAGATCTAAGCACGAGACTTCCAAATGGGAGTATTGAGCTGAAGTTAAATTGTGAAAAAAGAGGACAAAAAATAACCCTTGCCCACATTTTCGCCAGGGGGGGGGGGGCCCTACCCAAAATGTATTATACTAGCCTCATGTAATTCTAATGACCTAATGTGTAGATTACATGTACTGAAATGACTATTTACTAGCAACAGGAAAGCAACATAATCAATCAAACTTACTGCTAATTAGAAGAAACAAATACACATGATATCATATATTATACATCGCTAATACTGCAAGCATACTAACATTTGTCTTTAGATGTTTACATGATGAATTATTTGTTGAAAGATTGCCAGTTTGATACAAAAGTAAGTGAATTTAGAAAGAAACAATTTTCAGAAAACCAAATCACCTGGAGATTTCGTAACCTTACAGAGAGATTGACTAAAACAGGATCTACTGCATCTTTAGGAGAAGATTTCAGCACCTGCATATATTTGTACATATGTATACGGTCATGAAAACGTTGCAAGAATAATTTTCATGTCTGCATTTAGTTACCAAACCAAAAGAAGAACTAGAAGCTTTATAACAGAAAAAGAAACTCACTGTCAATAAGCACTGCAATGCTGTTAATTGGACTGATTCATCAGGATCTTCAAGTAAAGCTACTATTACACCAAGAACTTGTGCAATATATTGACACATATTATTCTCTGGTATCTGAGATGAAATACTAAACTATTAAGGAAACAATATTAAAAAAATAGAGTTAGCTAAGAAGCATGGATTACAAACACAGGAACATAAACAAGGAGATAACTGCATAACATTCTTTAGCACATAAGAATAATTAAGAGCCAGTATATAAATATAATAAACTACTGACACCTCCATGCATCCAAAGGCCTACAACTAAGATGATAACTTAGTGTGGCATGTATATATAAAAATTATAATCTGTCATGCACTTAAAATAATTCTGCAAAAGAATAGCCCAGTAGGGCCTCCCAAGTAGGGCCTCATCTCTTTGACTTTTTAAAGCAGGTCAAATATTCCGCTTCTTGTAACTAAACATCTAAACCTATCATCGTAATCCTATATACAGCAGCCTTTTCTCAACAATTTATAGTCTATAATATATAAATCAGCATAAACAAATATCTGAAACGTGTCCATAAATGAATTGATAAGAAATATAGAACATGGGTCTAAGAAGTGTATGAAAGTGTTCTAAAAAACGTACTATATAATCGAGAATATGTTTGGAAAGTGTCTTACATGTGTCCAAGCCCAAAAAAATGTTTTGCATCTGACACGTGTATGGAAGTGTACATGCTATTTAGGTAGTTAGAAAGAGGTTTCCGATGAGTATATTATTCCTATAACGTTTGAAAATTGAGTTGTAATAGGTCCAAGTCAATGCTACGGGGAATCAAACATAAACATCTACAATAATTCTACAATAAACGATTCCCTGTTTACTACTTGATTCCTTGTTTGAAATATATTTCTAGATGTAGTCTCTGCAACCAGTGTAGATTATAATGGTTTGCGCATTTTCAGTACCACCACAGAAAACACTAGCTTTTACATAAACCTAATGATCTGCTGAAACTAATAGGGTTTATGGGCAAAAGCAGGAAAAAACCAATCTTTAATGCACGCATGCGTGCACAAGGGGAAAAAACACAGAACATATTCCAAGCTTAGAATATTGACCTGAACAAGTCCTCGTAAACAAAGACATCGTACGGTTGCTGATTCATCTGAGACATGCAAACACATCACCTCAACCATATGTTCCAATAAGGATGCAACCCCTTCACTGAATAAAGGATAACTAGTTAGTGTCAATCATGGGTTACAGGGCATATATCCAGACTCCTATATATCTTCAGATCCAATAATCAAAGAATCTAGAGTGTAACAGTTAATACATTCTACAATGTACAGCCATGGGAGCATGGAATGAACATCAATGAAGACATGCAATGCATCAAACCTGTATTTGACAAGCTGACTTGAATCGAGATACAATTACCAAGAAACAGTGATATCTTTCTTTTCTCTAGATGTTTGTTTGAAATTCATTTATATTAGAACCATTTTTTTATAGCTACGGAGGTCTGGCTCAGCAGCAAGGATGTCGGAGCTATGGGAAGTCTCTGATCCAAGAACAGCACATGCCCTTTGCTCAGTAAAGAAAGAAAGAAATACAGGTCTTGGTAAGATGCAGGGATTCACCAGTAGCTAAGGGTTACAACGGTACATTGTATTTAGCTTCTGAAACAAATTAACAAAAATAGCGATATAGGCCACTGATAATATTTATCAGCTCATCATGAAGGAGGGTAATAAAACAAATAGAAGGATAAAACCAAGGGAACACAAATACAATTTGTTTTAAGTTTTTCTTTTCATCCATTAACTAACTTATTTCGAGGGATGACTGTGTTTCATTCTTTCTTTCTATTTCCTCTTGGTTTCAGATGTATGTGTGCGTATGCGTTGGGTGGGGATCGGCAGTAAGAGGTCGTATGTGTGCATGGAGCGCATGTGCACGCAGACAGCTTGATGTTATATTACCCTGACCACAAACTAAACTAAGTCCTATAGTATTAATACATGGATTGCAACAGCATTTGGCAACATTTTTGCCCACCATTAGTTGCTTGTGGTAAAAAATTCAGATCACATAAGGTCCCGACTCCCTGGCCAGTGAGTGATAGGACACACCTGAACCTAATTAGAAAGAATTTATGAACATAAATCCATATACTATTTACTTTTTTATATGTTTAGTCTATAGAATTTATAAAGTATGCTTATATTGAATTTATGAATGCTTAGATTACATTTAGGACATGATATTATACATATGCGCACTACCCGATATGGCAATCCGATATTTAGTCAATGTCCCCCGATATATCCCCGATTTTCCCTATCCGACACAGATTTCAGCCATCCGACATGAACCCGACATCCGATATTTAAAACCTTGGGATTGTGTCACCTCACTACCAAGCACAAAATTTGTGCTTGGTACCAAGCATACCCATATTCCTCTCTCTCTCTCTCTCTCTCTCTCTC
>BQKN01065917.1:1289635-1315639 GCA_022839385.1 Asparagus kiusianus | reverse complement strand
ATATATATATACATACATATGAATGTATGTACATACAAATCCCACAGGTTTGAACTTTCCAAAACTAGTTCCGTCATAAGATCTAGTAAATAGTGTTATAAATAGTCTCACAATTTTGACTTCTGTTATTGGATGAGAATATTCTAAATTGCGAGTGATGCTGTGGATCCAAGATAAGTTGGTCACCAAGTCACCAAGCACCATGAGTGTGATATCTTCATAAGTGATTAAGCCTAATAACACAATTATTTTCAAATTTTCTTAACTACGTGCCACCTAGGTATTGAGTTGTCAAATTTTAGTTAGCCTACTTTCCATATGTCACAATGTCACATATTCCTTAGCTTTCACCCATATGTTTCCTTGGAAAGATAAGCACAAGAGGAAAGAGAGGAAACTTCATTTTCTCATCTGACCTCCTGTCCTCTCTTTCTCCAAGTGACCAGCAGCCCCTTTGGGCTCTTCTCTTCTCCAAACTTTTGCAGGAAACTCCTCTAATTTTCAATAATTACCCCCTCCTTTTAATGATAACTTGATTTGCCCAAACTTGAAAGAAACTAATGAAGCAAGTTGAAGCTTTCAAGGTTTACTTGAAATAGAGACCTTCATAAAGTAATTTGTATCCCTCCTTATTAATCCTTATAGATCTAAGATAATTCATGAAGAAATGAGATTTTATAGAACCTATATGATAAAGTAAAAGTCATGAAAGAAACTATGATGGGAATCCAGAGGGAAATAAGTTTTTTTGCATGACAATTTGTTAATATGTTTGATTGTTATTCCTTGAATGATGTATATAAAAAAAAGACCATGAAAAGCATTTTTCTTGACTGAAAACTTTAAGATCATTTGACCTCTGTGTAACCATCAATCAGTAAGGAAATGTTTAAGAAATAATTTAAGTAATTTATACCCAGAATATCAGACATTTTGATTATTGACAAAACAGAACAGCCAGAAGTCTATACCAGATATAGCCGTAATAAACAGCTTGTATCTCTCTCTATGTAACTTAGATTGATGTCCCGTTTGGGACACTACAAAACTGACCAAAAGATATTTCCGTTGATATATTATGAGCCCTAGTTGCCTCTGTTTAATGTCCTGTTTGGTCCAATAAATTGATTGGTTCAGAAATTTCTGCATGCATGCAGTAATTTATTGGAATTATCTTGAAATGGAGAAATATAAACATATCAATAATTCCTTAATATGAAACTATAAGTATGGTGATATATATATATATGAAATGGTAAACGATAGCCAAAGCAGAAGGTTAACTAGAAATAAACCTCATAAAGAGTTTGAATTGAAAGCTTTAAGGACTTTCAAAAGATATTAGGGAAACCATTCTATACTAAATTAAAATAATGAAACCCTCATTGTTGTAGGAGGGCGAGATCAGGACATCGGCGACATGCAGACTAAGGATCCAGAGAACTTTAAACTTGAAAGGTAAGTGGCATGTGTTATCTATTTGTCAGCACATGATTTGATGGGTCAATACTAAGTTGATCACTTGCTATGAACCTTAATTCATGTACTTAAGCTAACATTAGAATGTGTGACATATACAGCCACAAAGCACTCATTATGGTTTATACATGATTGATCCTAAATGCTTCTTGTGTGTAAGATTTATAAGGACATTCAAAGTCCTAAATACTTGATGTTGTGAGGAAACACCTCCTACGTGGAGGATACCTCCTTTCAAAGGCCTATGACCTAATGGAGGACTTGAAAACTGTGACTTCACTCAACTTCCTTGGTGGAAGAATCGATTCTGGGAAATCTTTATCTCATGTAATACCATCTTGATATGTTAAGGAATCTATATGCTGCATTTTAAATTACAATTTATATTGCTTGAAATACGAACATGATCAAAATCTATACACTGATTTATTTGATGACCATTAATTTAACTAATAGACCATGTCAGTTACTGGGCTTCCTAGCTAACCACGCTCGTGGTTACAACTAATTGCAGGCCCTTTTCAAGAACAAAACCAGACATCTCAAGAGGTAGATGCTGCGTGAAGGAATTACTACTTTGGATTACTTTTGTACTATGAACGTTGTCGTTACATAAGCCCTTGTAAAGGCAAACTGTGCTTTGACACGTACAAATCTTTATGAGCAAGCTAACTGGCTTTAGTATTTTGGATAGTTTGTGTTCTTGCAGGTAAATGTTATCCACATGAACAGGTTTGTATTGCCTTAAGCCTTGCAAGTATTACTTATTGTTACCTGTGGCGGTTGTCCAATCATGTTTGCATTTTAGGTTTGTTACCAAGTACGTGTTTGGGTTGTGACGATGAGGATACTCTAATCATGGAAGATTATATGGATTTTCAGATGTTGGTTTATCAAGCACTATTGCAAATTATAAATACAACTACGAATTCTTTTGTTCATGGCTATAAACTGAGTTCACTTGAAAATTTTAAAATGAAGGATTCTCACTTGTTATACACATAAAAGAATGACGTTGAATAGTTCTTCATTGAATTCTGTAAAAAAAATAATTGCATATTTCATGGATGACATTGTGGACAATTTGACATGACTATAAAAAGAGTAATTATCACTATTTCGGAAAATTACCTCTTTAGGCCTCTTTCTAGAAATGCAACAGGCAACCTCCTGAATAAGGGCAACCCACTCCTCTTTACCCTTGTGTTCTCCATCTCTAGCCAAAATCTACAAAGAATAGAGAGTAACCTCATCCTTACCTTCTCTAAGAAAATAGTGCGTTCTAGTATGACATTTGATGTTCAATTGATAGGAACTCTGATCCCCAATAGAAATTGATACCTTTCCCATTTCAAGATCTCCAACACAATCACAGAAAGACTGGAATGCAGTTAACAAAGTCCTTCAATATGTAAAAATAGAACAATAGTTAGAAGCAGTTATTCGGAGAACTTTCAGAACATAGATGAAATTTTACAAATTTGAGCTCATATTACCACAACTGTTCATGCTGACCCAGTCCAGCAAGGCCGTGGCAACTTCCTAATTGAAGAGTAAGAGAAGAGAAAACAGAAGAGTAATTTTGCTCCACTGCTTTTTTACCAGTCTTACCACCACCTCTGTGGTACATTCCAATCTTAGCATCCTTTTCAAATGCAGAAAGTCCACAAAAAGAGATCACCAAAACTACACAAGCCTCAGACATACCTGAACAATGCAGTGAGAGCAAGAATAGCTGCTTGCAAGATGTCCTCATCACCGTGATTCATGTTGTCTCCCCTTTCTGTATCACCTCTAAGGATAGGTGTTCGATCAAGTACAGATATCAAATGCTCCAGAAACAAACTTGAAAGCACGGAATGCTGTGAAAATGCCTGTTGGCATACAAAAAACAAATAATGTAGAAAAAGAAGTTAGAACAAAAAGAAAATAATACACATAAGGCAAAAAGGTTGTAAAATAACAGATAATAAGCACACCAAATATACCATACTTCCTTTCCCTTAAGTAATTTTCACTTTTTTCTGCAGTATCTGGTTGTAAGTACTTGATGAGTCAGGAATCAGGATCAGCAAAAGCGATATATATGTGATATTCAATCTTGATCAATCAACAAAATAAACTTGGTCCCCACATGATTATGAGATATTCAATATTGATCAATGAACAAGATCTAACGATGGAAAGAGGTGTGTGTAACTATCTTAATTACACCATTGGTGTATTGTAACCCTACGCTCTATATAAATAAATAAATACACACACACATACATACACATGCATACAGTTTTCCATATATTTATGTGTGTGTATACATACATGTGTGTGCGCGCGCGTGTGTGTATATATATGGGGAAGGCTTATTTGTCCCTAGGGCATAACTAGCTTAGTTATGCCCGCTAGTAAAATGTGGATTATGGAACAAATTTGGACGATCAACTCTGCTCATCTTGGTCTATACGTCTTAAAACATCAACAACTAAAAAGTTCATGCGTTTTGAACATATATTACACATGCATCAAATTGTCAAAAAATTAACGGTTTTCTAACAATACAACGAAAGAGCCCTGTTGATATGATTTGCTTCATTCATCATAATATAGATGTCTCAAAACATTTATAAACCAAAATCATGATGTTTCACTACTTCTAACACATTTTTTATCGTCTCTTTAGTTGTATTGTCGTAAAACAGTTAAATTTAAAAATTGCTAGATGGATAAGCAAGGTTTTAAATATCAAATATTGAGGAAATATCGGATGGCCAAAATTAATATCGGATTGTGGATTGGGGATTTCAAGGATATGTAGTAAATATCTGAATATCGTAACGGATGTTTGCATATATGTATAATGCACTAAAATATAATCTCAACATACTTACTAAAATCTAAGCATGCAAAATATATATCGACCAACATATCGACTAATATATTGTCCATATCAAGGACATATCGCCCAAAATAACCAAAAGCGGTAAAGGATATTCAGAGACCATATCGATTGCGACAAGCCATATAAAAGAATATATCAGACGATGTATCGGGTCATGTCTGCGATATTTAAAACAATGTGGATAACTATAACCCAATATGCCTACTTTTTTGTCTATATATCATTCAAAACATAGATCGAAATGAATGGAGTGGATTAAGTAAAAAGATCGCATATACTGTAGTATGAAGGTGGGCATAACCAAGCTAGTTAGCCCTAGGAACAAATAAGTCATCCCCGCCCCTACAAACACACACACACGCGTAGAGAGAGAGAGGAATACGGGTATGCTTGGAACCAAGCACAAAATTTTTGGTGCTTGGTAGTTAGATGATGGAATCTCAACCATAGATGTGAGTGAGATTAGTAAGATGGAACATTCCCATGTGACACCTTTATCTTTGTAATTTACAACCTTAAGATGTGGGGTTGAGATGCATTCACCTCACTACCGAATGAGCTGCCCACTAATGCTGATAGTATTTAGGCCAACCTAGTTGTCACATTGGGTGGGTGTGGAGTCTAGCGCTTGTGAGTGGGCAACTCATTTTGCTAAATGAGCTGATAGCTCATACCCATTGTCATCGTATGCATATACATACATATGTATATGTATATTAAGTTTGATGGATGTGAAGTGACGGCGGTTTATTTAACAAAATAAACGACCAAGAGATAGAAGAGGTGAGACCTGACCCTTCTGATGTGACTAGCAGGGTGGACCTCATAACATGACTATCTCTTGGTACTAGCTCATTTAGCAAAATGAGCTACCACGTCATAGCTATTTTTTTCTCACACACCGCGAAATCCCCTCCTCTGGGGGACCATGACCACGACCACTGGCATGCACACGCATACTTTGTTACCTGAAAAAAATATGATACTTTGTTGGTTGGGATTCGAACATGTGGTCCAACTTCATATAAAATGTTAATATCTCTTTTAATTAATATGCCCTATAGGAACAAAAAAAACCATTAGAGCTCTGTGGTAACTATATTTGACATCATACACTTAGTGACAGCAGTATTTTCTGTTGAAAAATGCACATCTGAACACTATTTTGTTGTTTTTTTATTTTGGATTCAGCTACATACAGAACAGTCCAGTGGGTAGTGTCAGACAAAGACTTACAGAAAGTAGAAATTTGCATGAAATTTTTGTCCGACAGGCTTGGCTACTTAAGGATTACTCACAATAAACTCAAAATTTTAAGTAACAGCAACATCTACGCTACTGGTAGGCCAACGGTGGATCCAGAGAAACTTTCTTCTGGGGGCGGAGGACAAGTATCTATTTTCCCAAAAATTAAAATATAACATTATAAAAGAACATTCTTGACAAATGGACTAATTCTCAACTTACATGGTCTAAAATATAAGCGGGCTACAGATTTTTTTGGTGATCGTATAAGCAAGGGTTGGGGCGCAAATATTTCTAAATTACTAGGGCCAAATTGTAAGTTTAGAAGGCTTGAGAATGTAATTTGTCATATATTTAGCGGTGCAACTGCCCTCCTAAGTCTACATGTGCATCGGCACCCATTTACACTTTATTCAGTCTGTATCAAGCTTCACTGTAAAAATGAACAAGTGTATTCGGTATCACAATGGTGTATGGTTTTGTTTCTGTTATCTGTTCTGCTTAATAACTATACATATTTCTTGATGAATGTACCTGCCATACTGTAATTGGTCATACTGTACTTGCACATTGATCATACATTAAGCACCATACAGAGAAGCATGTCAAATCATGTTCTATGATAAGATTCTTCGGCATATTGCAAAAAGCCTATCTATTCAACATCCTAAGAGTCAATGTTCAGAAAAAATTTAAGCAGTCACTGAACTAAGTCACACCAGAATTGCTGATAAAAGTATTAATTGACTAAAGTCTGCATAGCTCCACCATGCAAAATTATCCATATAAAAGTTTCACATAACAATGATGCAAGGAGAGAAACTAACACAAAATGCCTCATGCATTGGCCAACCCCCTCGCATCCTGGATATATCTTTTGTAACAATATCATGCCCAGCAGAAGCCAAAACTTCATTGAAAACGACAGTTGAATTAGTCGTTTCCGCCAGGCATGATATCTTGCAACTATTAAGGAAACAGATGGACAATACAAATCACGGAGCAAGCTTGAATCCCACCTTTTATTTAGAAAACTGCAAATAAATAACAGAAAGGATACAGCATTAAGAATTTCCTGACGAGAGTGTTTGTCGATTACAAATATAGCGGCTGAAAGCAAAGATTGAGTTGTCCTGCAGACACAAACATGATAAATGTCAGATTTTCATGCTCACTGGAAAAAATATAAAGCTAGTATCTAGTCTAATACCTGGAAACATCAGTTTCGTTCAACTGATTTCCCCTGTTAGTGATGAATTCACTAACAGCCTGAATAACACCATCTGCTGACTGCTTAACCCTGTCGCATATGGCAGCAGTGCACATATGCAAAGAGATGACCAGCTGGTCGAGAAATAAGAGGAACATTTTCAGCTCATATATGAGTGAAATTAAATTTATTCAAAGAGGAAATACATACCTCATCTCTTGTTAGTAAAACACATATAGAAGAAACAACCCTATTGAAGACCTCTGATTGATCAATAGATTCATCCTGCAGGATCACAACCTCAGCTACTTTTCACCCATAACCTATCACTTAGCACAATACAATATGGTAAGATAATGAAAAAGGCACTCACCCTTCTCAAAATGGAAATCACGTCTTCAAGAGACGACAATGCATTGTATGACAACTCCAAATCAATATCAGTGGCTATCAATTTTGGAAGCGATAAGGATATGCTGAAAAATATACCAACAATCTACAGAACAAAAGATCGAATGTAAGGACACCATAAAAGGCATTTACATTCTGAAAATTACAACTGGACACCTTCACATAGATTTAACTAAAAATAGAAAGTTCCTAATGCCCAACCTGAACTGCAAGTTTTCTAACTTCATAACTGGTGTCAGCACAGCGTGGAAGATAAGCTATGACCCTCTCCCCCAAGCTTAAGGAGTCCCGGCTTGGCAATACATATGCAGCTGGAAGGAAAATTTATGTCAAGCCGTGATTATTATAATGGAAGAGACACATGGATAAAGCCACTTATAAAAGTTGGTTTTACATGGTAAATTCGATAAGTTCTTTTGCACTGCCCGATCAATTTGTACGTTGTGTGAGCAACTTGAGCGGCAGCCAAGCCCACAAATTCCACCAGAGCAAAGTGCACGGAACTTGAGCAACAACTCATAGACAGCAGCGCAAGCCCTTCTCCTTTGATGCTCCACTGAAGATGAAAGATAAAAATCTATCTGCCTTAGTATATGCAACAGCTGCTCCGCTCGACTACGACCATCTTCGCCACTGACAAGAGCAACTTGTTAATGCAGGAAAAATCAAGAAGAAAAGATGGTAAGAAAGGATGTAGTATGGGTAGTGCTAGACACTACAAAAGTAAAATGAATATCTTCTGAATATTGTGCAAAGCATTGAATGGAAGCAAATGAACACGAGAAACAGAATAAGATACAATAGGCTCAGGCGAACTACATGAAATACCAAACCAGTGAAGTGTACATTGTCAGTGCTTTTGTCACTCAAACCATAAGTCCAGTAACCCTTTTTATAGGCTGACGTTGCAGTAGGCATTCTCCAGCAGTCAATTCTCTTCAAACTTTCTTGGATCCTTATCTATGAAACTTGCCTTGGAATATGTTGTTGTAACTTTTTTAATGTGCATATGGGGTAACTTCTGTCCATTGGATAATTTCCAAATCATCCGAACTGGCTTCCCGTTGTCCACTTTGCCAGCATGGTGCCTGACACATCATGTAAGAGCTGGCACGAGAAGTTTTTTTCTTTTTCATATTTACTTCAGAAAGTCTGGTGCAAGACCAAATTAATACTGAAGGACCCTTGGCCATCTCTCCTAAACATGTCGTCACATACCTGATACCTAATTAAAAAACAAAACTATACTATGGACCATGGTAGAATTGAAAAATAGGTAGCCTCGCGAATTTCCAATGAGGACAAGAATTTAAAAGCTAAGCTCGTGGACAAAAGATAAACGAGTGGAACACACATTTTCAGCAAAATTGAGGAATATCAAGACAGCCAAGTAACAAGTCGTACTAACACATTGAACCACCATCAGCTTCTGAAACACAAAGTTTCTGCTTTAAAGGGAAGGAGTAGGGATAGCTGTCTTGGAACATGAGACCTTCTTAGAAGGTTTGATACAGCTCCGACATGTTAGAAGCTGAAACCCCGTTTAAACCATCTAATTGGCTGCAATTGTAGCCGTCTTTGTGTCTCTTTCAGATAATCAAAAGGCTACCAAACTTCTTTTTGAAAATGATAACCGTCTTCTGAAGAACTTTTGAAGTAAATGTGCAAATTTTCCAACCTCCAATCAGCAACTGGGACGTTAACACAACAAAGTATAGAAGGAAGTTGTGAAGCTCATCCAAAATTTATCAGCCGCTTTGAACCTTCAACATTTTCTTCTTCTGAAAAGCAAGAGTATCTTCACATTTAAACTATCCTACTACTGAAAGTTCAACTTACGTACCTCCTAACCATACTTTCATCCTTCATCCTATTTTCCTTCAAAACCATCAGGTAAGAACTAAGAACCATCTTATTTGCTAATTTATATAGTCTCTATACTTGCAGCTTAAATTTTTGGTGCCAGAACTCATAAAACTAAGACACCGTGAATACAGTGATAAATATGGTGAAGATGTAAAGGACTGTAAAATTCAACTTCAATCACAGCTAGATAGAGGGAGTGTTTCATAAATGACCCTTTGAATTAGTGAAAGGCATGTAGTAGACCGTGTTATGCACTAACAAAGTCATTTCAACATTAAATTTCATTAGACAGAATAGATGCCAACTTTGATTACACAAATCTGGACAGCAGGTTAAATGCATTCTTTTCCTTTCTTCTCTTGTATGTATGTGGAGAGGAAGCCTTACCTCCAGTGGATAAAACAACATCACAGCTCGTTTATTTCCTATGGAAACCTCATTGAATGAGCTACTTGAGAAATTGACTTTTACTAGGTTGTTAAACTAGATATGCCCTTGAACTCCAAACTGAAGGGTCAACCCTGCATCCTTGACAGTTCCAAAATCACTATGTTCCTATCCAACCAAGCAGAATGAGGTCCATCTACTCATAGTACATGCACAGTGTTCTAGTTCTAGTAAGAAATGCTGTTGTTTCGACTAATCTTAATAACTATATTCCTAGAGACTTCAAAAATGTTTCCCCTCTAAAGGACAAAATTATTCTTTAGGTTGCAGATGAACTTGCGAGACCTCATACCTTTATCAACACTCATAGAACGAAATCTCTCTCCATCAACATGCTTCCCTGTGGAACTTAGCGCTTTGGATAGTTATAAAATGCAGATGACATCTGGGTTTAAGGTGGTAGATATACCACCAAGGATCGCTACCAATAAGATTTCGGAAACAAATTCCAAGTGGAATCATCTAGCTAGACCATGACAACTTCCTATTTAGGAGAGTGATTTACACGTAACTCTAAAGATCTGAAGAACGGGTTCTGCAGTTATGCACAGGCGTGCTCATAGTCATTCCAGCTTCAATAGCATAACCCTTTTTAGTTCATTTCAGATCTAGTTGTAAATAAGGATAGGTATCTCTACATTCTAACAATTAACGCTCGCATGGGAAACATTAAAAATAACACGAAACCAGCAAACAGCATACCATAGATGAAGGTGAGATACATAAAAAGTGCATTTATTATATAAATCTGCAAATCACGAACCATAAAGGAAGGTGAGAAATATAAGAATTCCATCTACAAGTAGTATCCAAGATGCATATTTAACTAAACTACTGCTACGAAGTGCATCTATTAGTAACATACAAACTTCATATTTAACTAAAATACTACTTACCTTGTTAAAAGAATGGCGCATAATAGAGTAATGAGGTTCTTTATGAGTGGCTCAACAATATCAGAAGGATCATTAGGCAGAGCAAAAAAACCTAAAGTCGCCTGTTAAGATGATGGTATTTATTAATAGGAAGAAAAGAAAAACAAATTTCCAGACAATGTCCATTGTGCTTAATAAAACATTTGTCTAGTGAACTACCTTCATAACAAGATTCCTCGTCTCCATTGGCAATCTCGGCTCTATAGAAACCAAAGTAGTACACGCGCTTAAAGCAAGGCTCTGTAGGAAAACATAAAATGGTACCAAAACCAATGCTCATACACCTGTAAATATCAACTAGGAAGTGTGCATGCACAAACAAATGAGCAAAAACTTCACATACTTGAGTGTGAAGATGCTGACTACTTGAATCAAAGGAACTATCGCTATCGTCTCGGCCCATCAAAGTAAGCACATAATCAAGCAGCTGGTCCCTTCTCTTTAGGGAGAATGAGATTCCCATTTCAGCAGCATTGATAACAGCACATCCTGCATAGACCATAAAGTATTAGAGGACAGCGAAAAAAATCATTCCTGAAATATAGTCATAAGAACACATAAAATAGTCATATTGAAAAAAAATTATAAGCATGGTCTTTTCTATTTGGCTCTTTTGGACTCAACTTGCATCCTTGAGTTAAATATAATACTCATACACTTTTTCAGAGGGAGTAACGAGTATCCTGTCATATGAGGGGATTCTCATACAAATCAATGTGCCTCCTGAGTCTCAGCCAAGTGAATGGGTTTTCTTTTCTTTTTGTTGGTTTTTTTTTTTTTTTTTTTTGGGTGGGTGGGGGGGGGGATTGGTGGAATTCCTCAAAGCTACGCTTTGTGAGATTCAACCAAACCATCGTATATGAGAGAATCCTCTCATATGACACACACAAAAAATCTCAGCCATGTGAATAAAGGAGAGAGAATCCCTCATAGCCACACTTCGTCAGATTCAACCAAATCATTGTATATGAGAAAATCCTCTCATATGAAATGCACGCACGCATGCGCACACATGGTACCTGGTAGGTTGCATAATGTGTAGATGACAACTAGTCAAGACCACAGGAATTTTGGTCAAATCAGACCCATACTTACTACACAAAACCAGCATCATGTATCCAAATACATCATAGAAACAATTTTTTTATCTCAAGAAAGAGTTTGATGTAGAATAGCCTGTTTACAGTGCCATTTGCTATTTTGCCAAGTTTCAGACAAGCTGATTAAAACTAGAGAATTCCTTTATAGGGCTTAAACGACTCACAAGAACAGGGAGATCAATACAGCATAGTTTATCACACAAGGTACAAAGTATAGGCAATGTACAATAATAGCGAGTTGTAATGTGAGATCATACACAAACTCCCTCAACATGACTATTCTCCATTTGATCAACTTCCAAAGCTACTATGAGCTAAGTTGCATTGGTACAGGGACTGGTACAGGACACAACAAATTTGTCAAAGGTAGGGCAGGGGAACACGGCTATACATATGTATGTTATGTATATTATGTATATTAAAATTAATAATTTACACAATATCAATATTGTTTTACCATTCACATAAGATCTAAATAAGAAATAGATGTACAGTGTAGAATATAGTCCAAGAAATGCATGAGGATTGTTTTAAATTTAAACATGTATTATATAATTGAGTATATGCCTCAATAAACGTACGCATATATTCAAGAAGTTTCCAACAAGTTCGTTACAGTTACAGGTACGGCTTCTGATTTGAAGTCATCAGGTAACATAGACTAAAAGTATCACCTTTTTAAGGATATTACTACCTCAAAGTGAAAAACCGAAAAATTAACTCACAAAGCAAAGAAACAGGGTGTGATAGACAATAAGGGTCTCCACAACAATGTAGGAGAAGAAAGTGACCTAACAGATCGATTGCAGTAATAACAGCTTGTTTTGCAGTTGAATGTTCCACGTGCAGGAGCCGTGAAAGCATATTGGTCCCCTGTAAGGAAAGTTGTAAGTACATAACAATCTCATTCCAAATACAATGTCAAAAGCTGCAAGAGAACAGAGATGAGAATCCTCAATGTTTCCAATACAAAAGATTATTTATATAAGCTGCAGAGAAAAAAGAGAAGACAAAGTTATTATTCCATCCAACCTTAATCTATCTTCGATCTATACTTCTATAAAAGAGGATTGCTACGTTGGAACTTTTGATTTCCTTTTATACCCTCTCAATTTTACCCTAATCTATCTCCATCTACTACCATAAGGATATTCAATCTCTTTAGCAGTCATTTCCTTTGTATGAAAAATGATTTTTGATATAGTGGACCCCCTAAAGTTTTGCCAGTTGAGAGAAAAGTTCTGTTAGTTTTGAGATAATTGTTTAAACTTAACATTAAAAACTAATTTAACAATATCCATTAATCTATAACTATATGTGCAACGCACGTATAGCATACTATCCTCTCTAAAATAGAGGTTAGGAGAGTTACATAAACGGGTGTGGATACTGACCCAATTACCCAAATACCAAAATAACTAAACTTTTAATAATTTCTAACGTAAGCAATAGATGTGAAAGGTGTGGCCATGAATAAATTATGCAACAGAGTACAACCTTCATAGCATATGCATCATATCTGCTCAAACATGTGTTTGTGTGTGGCTTTTTGTGTGTTTTTGTGTGTAAATACATTAGTGATAAAAAGAACATGTTGCTTAGGCAACAAATTTTCCAATGTGGCTCATGCACGATGCTACATATGTGTCTTATATGTTTGGTCGACCCGCATAATGCACAATCGAGTTGCATCTCACACTCAAAATATGCACTCTCAAGAAAAATAGATTTTCTAATAATTTAAATATTTGAAAATATTTAAAAATTCCCAAAATATATGAAAAACTGGGGAAATGTGATAAATTTCAGAAGGATGCAAAAATACAGCATTTTATGTGTATGGGTAACAGACAGTATAACCGAACAAATTGACCATAAGTCATAAAAATATAAAGTTTACAATATAACTAACAAAGCATAAAATTTATCAAATACCAATACCAAACAATAAAATAGAAAAGTTAACATCACTGAAAGTGAACTCACCTCTCTTTTTAGTTTTTATGTTACATCTGGCTAAATGTTAACTTGTAGTTTTGAGATTACTCATTTCAGTATAGAAAATAACGCGTTTCATAACGCAAAATAACGCTTAATGTAACGTAACGTTATGGTGGAAAATAACGCACGAACAAAATAACGTGCGTTATTTTATCCAAAACGCACGTTACGTAACGTGACGGCGTAACGTTTTATAGCTTAGGTTATTCTGTCAATGGCTTGGATTGCTTTTAAAAAAAATTGAACGGCTGTGATTGAGTTACTTATTGCATTCAACAAAACCCTAAATTAAAGCCGTCACCTCCATATAAATTTCTTCTTCTCCAGATCTAACTCGTCGTCTCCCTCAAGCCCTCTCCTTCTTCTCTTGAACGCGAACGAAGCGTGAGCTTCGACGGTTCGACCGTGTCTCCTGGATCTCCCTTCCTGTCGTCCACCTTCCCTTCCCATCATCTCCTGGATCTTCCTGCAGTCGGCCTCCCCTTCTCCGCATGCGAAATCCAGCGCTGCCTGCAGCCGCGGTCTCCCTGCCGCCGCGTTCGCCACGCACCACATCTCCCCCATCTTGCTCGACACCACTCTCCCGCCGCCGTCGCCGTTGGAGGAGCCGTTTCTCCCCCTTTTCACGTCATCGTCGAAAGAGGGTGACATTTTCTATCTCATAAGCCAGAGGTCTTCTCGAAACCCTGCTTTTTTGTTTTTGATTTTTAGTAGAATAGTTATGTTTCTTGATGCCTGTGTCCTCGTTAGGGTTTTTATTGGAGAAAGATCTATTTTTGTGAATTTGTGATGATATATTGATTTGTGAATTTAAGAATTACGATGATTATTCATATTTTTTAAATAATAATAAATTATTTAACCTACGTTAAGAGTTACGCTATTTTGCGTTTTGCGTTAACCGGAGGTAAGCGTTACGCTATGCGTTATCGCTATTTTCAACATTGCTCACTCGTTCAAAGATTAGATACCAAAAGAGTAGAGAGAAGGAAAATGTCGAAACTTGTAAATTAAATCAAACAGAGAAGATAAAAACAAAATAAGACGCACCTCTTACATTTGCTAGACTATTGCCCGGAGTGCGAAAAATTAAAAAGAAGAGTTCTCTTTGAATTGAGGAGAAAGATAGATCAGTGGGGTTTTAGTTTAATAATTGAATCTAGCTTCCCAGGGTTTTGTTTAATTGGTGCAATTTCTCCAAATTTGTTGTGTTTAATTAGGCAATTGATAGGTTAAAGAAAAGAAAAATGCATAATCATTTGTTTAATCAAGTATGCCAATGAATAATCCACATGTAAACAGCTGTTCTTTGTGACCGCAATATGGAAGTGCACAGCCCTTATTAGGTTTATGCAACTGCATGGACGGCCATGTAGGTATTCATGTCTTTATAGAGAAATTATTAATTTAAATATGATTTCTTTTCTAGGCTATTTTTAGAACTTTTTTTGGCCACAACTAAGCTAGCAACAGCGGTAGGCCAACACAAGACATCGGTCTAAAGTATTGATCAAAATTATAAACAAAATTCGTCATGAAGTCAGGACGTGGGACGCTACTTGAACCGCAACCCAGGTTCAATCGTCCCGGATTCAAGGTGGTTCAATCGTCTCGGATTCAAGGTGGAAGACGTCCCAATTCACCAACTCTAGCAACCCGATTTAGAATTCAAGCCGGTTAAAATTTTGGCAAACAATAACTCCTTTTTAAATAGAATAGACAACTAAAAAACATGAGAATTTAAGCAATGAAGTATGCATACTTTAAGTGCACATAATTCTCACGGTTCTTCTACCATTACTGATATAAACTAGCATATTTTTTAAATTTTACTATCGCAAACCGAACATAATATGTACCATGTTCTCTAGTGTACCATAACCTTGAATCTGATTCCTATGAGTGGATAACCACGCTCCCATACTCAATCCATGAACGGGAACGAATAGGGTCCCATGCAACTATGGGTCACCAGAACCCTATCCAAACGGCATCTTAAGGTATGGGTTGGAACATTGTCAGGATAGGATCTGATTACTCGGGGCATTCTGTTTTGTGTATATATATGATGAGAAATCCAAATCAACAATTGTTTTTGGTTTAACAAAATTATTATTTGATTTTAGCAGAGTTGGACGTTTTAATAGTATGGAAGTATTTTTGTGAAAGTAAATACCAAGAATGCAAATTCAGGTATAGGACATTGAATCTTAATTGAAGAATAACAGGAGTTCTCCAAAAGCAAAGACATACCACAAGAGCATTGATTCTAGCTTCTATAACAGTTGAAGGAGCATATCTCGCTGCATATCCGTACATTAGAGCTAAAGCAGCATATATATCATCAGGATCTTCACCTCTAGCTCTACTTGAGAAGAAAGATAAGAACCTACACCATAGGATATCAATGAACAGTCAACACTGCAAAAGTTTTGAAACCTGATAAGATATGTTTTATAAGGAGAAAAAATAAAGCATGCATCCGGAACTTTATATACATTTATATTACCACAGAACAATGCATTTGTAAAACAAGGCCAAGCAAATATCACACGAAAGGATGTCAAACTCGTTATACATCTTGAAATGATTTGCATCACTTTCAAGGAAATGATATATCACCATAAATAACAATACAACAACTACATTGCAACTCACTCTAACTGGCTAAAAAAGCTTACGAATAGAAGTCCATTTGCAGCTTTGCCTATCTTTGGTGCGATCAAGCTAGCATGCGCACAGAGAAACGTAGGAAGTGATGACAAAAGTTTTTGCAGTACGGGACCTTTGTGGGTATGAACCTCTAATATATTATCTCATTACATGGCAAGGTAAATTTACCTTGCGGAAAAACAGTAAAGAAAACATACGTAAACCAAGGTACAAAGTATCAATCAACACCAATATTTAATAGAGCATATCATATCGAACCTTAAGTATGCTGATATGATTCAGATAAAGGCGTCTAATATCGTCGATTACATTTCTCTATGTGGTGCTTGGGTGAGTATGTATACATACGTAACTGACGAGGAACAGTGTGTCATTCCAGGTTCTTGCCAGGTGTGATACTAATTTGTCACACATCTAAACACACTAATCTGTCTCATGTCTGGTAACACAAGTTTGAACTGCAGCCTTTACAAACCCGAGCCCAGCCCATTGACACCCCTAAAATTGTACAAGTCTTAACCCCGTCTACATCATTCATGAGCTACGGGCAATAAGCACAACAGAAGAAGGCGCATAGTGCAAAGTGTAGAACGGAAAGATGGTACAAATGATAAGAGCAAGAAGTAATATGATGAGGAAGCACAAGAGAAAAACATTACATATTTACGACATGAATGATAATAACGACTACAAACAATCCATATTAGCATTCAAAGATAGATTTATTCTTTAAACAATGTTTTATACACCATATAACATTAATCATGAAGGGAAGGCAAGAAACACTAAGGGTACCTTTGAAACCTACTGTGTCCAACATTATCCAGTATTGATTTAAGTTTTTCCAGTACAGTATCCAGATGTGAAGCTGCTACCTGCAAGAAAATTCAATAATGATGATGAAAAATAACATCAACAAGCAAAACACAACTCCTATTACCAACATACCAAACCCATGCCTTTGGCAAGCCCCAGCCTATTTACAGGTAAAGATATGTTAGCTTGTTTATACATCGAATCAATCTTGTTATGAACATAGATTCTGTCATCAACTTTTTGGAGAAGCATGCCAAGGCATCTGCAAAAGGTAAAATAAAAAACATTAAGGATATCCTGGAACCACAGCATGATAGAAACAGGAGCCTCAAAATAAAATCAAATTTCTAAAGTCCATGTTAACACCATATTTTCCAAAATAAAATCCAAACTTAAGCCAGTACCTGGAGCAAATAAGAGACTGAATCCAACTCGAAAGTAACTTATTCTCGCTATATGGTAAACACTGCTATGGTACTTCGTATACTAGTATATTACAAAATCCAACATTAAGCCAGCTGTGAGATGAAATTAACAAAAAGCATGTTCCAAGTGTCCATGAAACCCCCCATGCACATATCAACATAGATAAGCTTAATTATGTCTATGTGTATGTGTGCGCATGTCTGTATTATCAACATTTGAAAAAGCTTTTTGAAGCAACTATGTGGCTCGCTATGAAGAAGTTTCAAGGATAATTGCTTCGAAGCAATAAATAAGTGATCCATACCTAGAAACAAGTGCCTCATCACTTACAAGCATAACTGAGTATGCGCTTTGCGTCACGTGAAGTGCTTCAAATCTTTTTTCAAGCAGACTTCAAGATAGGATATTTCTGAATAAAACTAAAATACTACAATCTCTTCATTTTCCTTTCGCTGCTCATAAGAATTTTCCCTTCTTTCTTTTTCATGGAATTAAAAAAAGGTGACTAATCACTTGTAGGTATGCTGCTTTGTTAGAACATTTCTTTCTTTTTTTGCTAATTTAACTTGTTCTCCAACAAGTTTGGGTTTGGTTTCTTGCATCTTAATTTGTTTGGATGGGTTTTAAATTCATCTCAAGCATTTGAATTTTTCTCTTTCGTGAGTTGTGTTTATTTCCCAGTTAATTTTTATAGGGACACTTTAATCATCTTTTTGCTGATTTAACTTGTTTTTCAACAAGTTTCAATTTTAGGTTGGTTTCTAGCTTCTTTGTGTGTTCAGATGGATTTTATGTTTTGTCTCTAGCATTTGATTTTTTTTTTTACTTCTGTGAGTTTTATTTATTTCCGTGTTCAAGTTTATCTTGACTCTTGAACCAATGTAGCAGCTGAGCTTAGCTTCTTATTAATAAACTGTTAGTTTAAGCCATATACCTTCAATATGACCACGTGACTAATAAGATATATATCTAATACATGTAGCTTAGTTTACTACAATTGTGTTTATACTTAGCATATTTCATCCTTCCTGACTGTCCAAGATCTAAATGCATCTATTTGTAAAATTATTACCCCTCTATCTATTACATGCTTATAATAATTAATTTATGAGGCTATGTTTCATGCCTTGCATCTTATGTCTCACTTCATAAAAGGATCCAGCACTTTGCCTTGCACTTCCACCTTTTAAACAGTCCATATTATACATGTTCTTATGTACATGTAAGGCATTGATGACCATATTTAGAGCCTAAGTTAAATGTCCACTTCTACTATTACAATCACAAAGGAACACGCCTAATGTGGCATCCATCATCATGTGAGACATTTAAAAGATAGGAATGATGAATGGTTGCATTTCAGTAATCCTCTGTATCTATTCAAATATAAACCCTTATAAGCTAGAAAATAGTAGTGAACCCACACTGCCAAAATAATGAGGATGCTTGGGAGGCTTAATTTTTTAAGCTCATAAGTTATGCTAGTTTTTGGTGGCTTTTGACTTCCATGATAAATCTTTTATAAAATTTGTATGGGTAGAAAAGTAATTCCCTTGGTCAAACCTCGTTTATTTAGTTGAGCTCATAAGCTAGTTTTTCAAATGTTAAGTAACCTTAGCTTTTTTAAATTGAGCTTAAAAGCTAGCTTAAAGGTTACTTAGACCAAAAAATAAGCTACGGCAAATATTCACAATGCGAAAAACATACACATATGACACACCAGATAAAAATACCGTAAATGTCCTCTTTAAATGCTATCCTTTTACATAAGCAACTAAGGCTTTTACCTGTAAGAAGTGTACCCATTCATGTGTACAGTGCAAACATCCCTCCAAACTAGTACACGGCAATAACATAGAAATGGCAATAACATAAAAATATATGCACGCGAAACTATAGTTTATGCAACTCTACATAGTTGACATAACATGCCTTTCTGTCCATAGGTGATTTGCATGCACAGAATATTTAAATATATTTAGTTAAATGTAATTCATATATCTTCACACTTGAAAAAAAGGCTTCATATATCTTTACACTTGAAAAAAAGGCTTTCACACATATACTTCCCAAACTGAAGGTCATAGCACTTGTTCTATCACAATATAAAAAGTTAGTTCATAAGTTCCTGCAAATATATCATGTACATGAATATAGACTAATAAATAAGTGACTCTTTTATCTTTTCTCTCCTTTTTCAGTAGTACGTCTGTGCACTTTTTTCGTTTCTTAATGTTTTGTGTGTGAAGGGTGAGGAGGCGGTGTTTGATGTCTTCCTATGTTGGTCACGTCTTCTTGAAGAGTATGCAAGGCTTGTGATTATTTCATGTTTTTGCTTAATGTATAACACCTATTTAATATTTCATAATGGTAAGTATGCATGTATTTGTGTGCAGATAGTATCATATTTATGCAAGATTTTAAATGTCGGATGTCGGGTTCATGTCGAATGGCTGAAATCCATGTCGGATAGCGAAAATCGGGGATATATCGGGGAACATTGACTAAATATCGAATTGCCATATCGGGTAGTGCGCATATGTATAATATCATGTCCTAAATATAATCTAAGCATTCATAAATTCAATATAAGCATACTTTATAAATTCTATAGACTAAACATATTAAAAAATAAATAATATATGGATTTGGGTTCATAAATTCTTTCTATCGGGTTGAAAAGAAACTCTTAAACATGAGAACGGGTCAAACGGGTTTGGATATTTATTACTAAATCCAAACTTGATAACAAAAAACGGATCTTAAAAAAAAGTACCATATCGGCCGATTTTTTAAAGCTAAAAAAATAGGCCGATATGCCCGATATGACCTTGATATTTCCGATTTGGCCCTAAAACCGACATACGAGTTGAAAACGTCCATATCGTGTCGGTCAAGCCCTCAAACCGATATGTCGGCCGACATGTCGGACATGTCGGCCGACATTTAAAACCTTGTATTTATGTTGTGCAGATACTAGCATGTGTATTTGTGTGCAGATAAATTGGTCAGGTCTTCTTGCAAAGAATGCAAGACTTGTGATTATTTCAAGTTTTGTTTAATATACGACACTTTCTTAATTAATATTTCATAATGGTAAATATGCATTTATTTGTGTACAGATACTATCATACAAGGTAAATGTATTGACAACACACACATGCACGCACATTTATTTGTGTGCAGATACTGTCATACAAGGCAGCACGCAACTAATAAACAAGTTGAAAGACACGTGTGCACACGCGCCGATGCACACCCGCACACAAATCTGTGAAAACATTGGAGTGGTGAGGGCCAGCTTCTACCGTGGAACCAGCAGGGTTACTCCATCTCTTGATAGCTTATTTAGCACAACGAGTTGTCACCCGATACATATTTTTTAATGTGTATGTGTTTGTGGATGTATCTCTGCATCTGTATTTACATATCATAGATATAATTATATATTACTAGCAAATGTCCATGAAAGCTGAAGAAATAAAACATCAGCTGGAATGTATATAAAATAACAGGAATAAGCCAGCATAAGTATGAAAATATAGACATTTAAAGAGTAGTCATCTCCGCTGAAAATCAGTACAAAATGATCCAAATACCTATGTAGCAGTGCTGAATGCTCATCATCAGCGGCATACAGGTTATACTGTCTTTCAAAAGCATTGCCCAAGGATATGATCCATTCAGTGTCTTGAAGGACATCCAGAGATTCTGACAAGAACTGCCATTAAATAAGAATCAGAAGTAAATATAAAACCACTAATCAAAGAAATTTTTTTGTTGGTTATGTGGTGGGAGGAATTCAAAAGTATTTTAGTAGGACATACAGAATAAAAATATCCACACAAAAAATACTCAATTAGAAGTATATCTCCCAGATACCTGATCACTGATCAAAATTATTAGACAACTAAGATGTAAATACCATGTATCACTAAATATTAAAAAGCATGTAGCATTTAGTACTGCACGTCTGAATGGAGAAGTTTTCTACAAAGGAAATTGTAACTACAAAGAAAAAATATTGTGCAACATCCACCAGGTTCAAAGTCAAGAAATCAGTAGACTATGAAAATATATAAACCAGACTTACATTTATAATCATATCGTCCCAGGTCTCTTGATATGAAAGATCCTGCTTTAAGTCTTCGGGATCACTGATATACACCTTCATTTTAGGTACCTACTTGCCCCATGAGAACTATAAGATAAATGTATGAACAGAAATTCTACACATTACTATAGCAGAGATATTTTCTGTCCAGAAGAAAGAAGTAATAAGACAACCATATTACTTAATATCAAAAAATAAATAATAAATGCTTATACGAGAAACAAAAAGAAGCACTGCTCATTTCAAAGAAAATTTTCACAAAGCAAGAGTTTTAGCTCGTATGATAACAAAGAAAATAAATAACAAGCATCTTATGTAAAGTACTATAACCAATAGGTCCAGAACATGACAATTGAATCCTGTAGATACATTTATCATCGACTTGTCTTAAGTACATATTTATTAGATATATCCATATATTTTAGCCCTACTCAGAAGAAAGCATATTTTGAAGCTAGATACATGTGTAAGTATAATCCTTATAGAAAAACCAAACATTGTAAGGTTCAGGTCATAATAATATGTTTGACCATCACCATCGTTATGAATTAATAAAGAAGTATACTAATGTGAATCACATGAAGATTTATCGTATATGATCTTGGAGGAAAATTCTTAGTTTAGTAAAATCATCGTCTGACACGGATTGAAGTTACTTCACTATAAAAAAAATTCTTTTTTTGGATATTCTGCTTTAGTTAGCTAGAATTCATGGATTTTAGCTTTGCTAAGAATTAATTTGTTCAGGATAGGAATTTTAATGATATTTCAATTTGAGCACTTTGGTGCATTGTTTTTTCAGTAACTTGATTATCTTAGAAATTTACTGTTTATGTTAATGGACTGCATGCAAATTACTCCCCTAACCAAATTCATCTGTTATTTCTGATCCCTCCTCTCCAATCCATCTGTGACCGCCTATAATTACTAATTATCTCTAACCTTTAGAATATAAACTTGCGCTGTTGCTGTTGCCAGTCTAGTACCTCTGCATTGCTGCAGCTCCTTTCTGTTACTACTGCAACTGTTCTGACTATTGTGGCTGTAGTTCTACAGAACAGTTCACACATCCTCCCTCCCTCTCCTTCAAGTTTCGGAGCAAGATCCCAAATCTTAGAAAAATGTATCAGACCAAACTTAAGGGGCTGTTTGGAAATCAGAACGTAAACGAAATGTAGAAAATGAAGATAAAAGTGTTTTTTCACAGAAAGTACTTTCGCATGACCTTCTATCTATAAAAATAGACTATTCATCAACATCTTAAGTGAATCTTGTTCTCGATCTTACAGAATATAACTTAAACTAGAAAACTCTAGATCAAAAATCCTACTCCCACTTGATGCTGGAAGAAGAAAGATTCTGCATAATAATTCACTTAATGCCCACACTCCATGGTCGAACCCTGACCCCATCAGATTTGCCAGTTCCATTCACACGCCTAACCAAGTAACCATACCCCTAGAGAAGTATGTTGATGTATTTCACCCATTATCAGAAAATTTGACAGGCAATTCAGTGAAGCATCTAAATGTATGCATTAGGTCAGCGCTTAATTTTCTATATGCAAAAACTGTTGATCACAAGTGGGGATGCTGAGATAAATTGCAATACTATATTGATCTATGTAAAGAAATACCTTAAGATTGCAATACCTCATCTTGCCAAAATAAGCTGAGATTCTTTGGATATAGCGGTCCTAAGCAGCACAAGACCTGCAAGGTTTCCAAGCCGGAGGTAAAAATACTGTATACTAATATTCCTTCACAAGAGCAGCATCAAAGTACAGTGTGCTCTAACTGATTTTTAGTACCAATGTCAATTATGTGTATAACAAGGTAGAAATGAAGATGAAGGAGAAAAAAACGAGAGATCAACCATGTGGCAGGAGAAGACAGGTGTCAGGAGAAGACAGGATCCTATATAGGACCAATGCAGTGCATCATGAATGATAAATATTTGAATGAAGTTTTCAACTTGTGCTATCAGCATAAGTTAAATGCGAAAGATCTATTAGTGTAGTCAATAAAAGAAGGTACGTAAATGTCTAAAGGATGGCTAATTCAAACCCCATCTGTGTAGTCGAAATAAAATAGAAATAACTTGCAATATAATTATGATTATAAAACTACATCCTATATATAATATGGCCAATGCTTATGCACAGTTTTCAGTAAGTAGAAAAGTAAGGTATGACACCGTTAAGATCTGAGTTGCCAACTGCTCCCTCGCCAGTGGATCATGTAGAAGCACAATCAAACGCGCAAAAAGGTCCTGCATAGAGTATCGTAGAAGTTTATTCTAAATGCAAATAAATACAAGGAAGATACTAATTTGAACATGGTGCTTACCTCAGGGCTCGGGATATTATTTGAGGAGCTAAATTCACAAAATGTTGCATTTGTATGAGAAGATCTATGTCTACATAGCTCAGATATGCATTTGCAAACCTGAAATTGAAAATTAGGGATAAGTAATCAAATTATTTAGAACAATGTCCGAGAGAGAGGCCAGTAGATATAATAAGGACATTCCATTCAACAGCGGGTAATAAGGACATTGAGATCAACCCATATAATCCCACGAACTGACTGCCTAAGTAACAAATGAAAATCAGATCATCAGATCATTTTCAGGACAAAAGAGTGAATGAATGCCAGTTTAGGGAAGATGAAATTCTCAGGTTGAAGGTCAAAGAAATCATGAAAGTGCATGTTCTTTACGTGGACTCAACATTGTTCGCATAGTTCAGAGCAGGTACTTGTGAAATAAATTATTGTCCTGCTATTACACCTAGTTTCCATGACCAAAACTAATGTGTAATTTAAACGCCCAACACTATGCTCATGACTTGGATTTGTTCTTTGGGACAACCTTATTTTCAATGAGACGTCAGTAACAGGAACGAACTTCTTGGTGCTCTTGGAATCAGTGTTTTAAAAGCAAAAGATGAGGTCTAGGCAACGAGGTCCATTGTTGCCTGAGGGGAGGGGCGCCAAAAAAGGTGATCGTCTAAGTAAACCAAGGTGATAATTCTTCAAAACATTCATAAACATTATGAATAATATGCAAACATCAATAGATAGCAACAAGACAAATTAATCAGTGCCAAATTATCAAAGTTCACAAATCTAGTGATTTATAAACCATCTAAATGAAGTAGTAAGCAACAAATACTAAATAGTAATATTAACCATTACAGCTAGCATAGATTATTAAGCAGCAAACTTTGAACTTTAAGGTTCAACTTGTGGCATGTCGGCCAAATGATATAGGTAATAAAGTACATTACAAAAAATAAGCAAAAACTCGACCAAGAAAAAAAGAAATAGAAATTCAATAACAAAGACTTTACTTTATTGGACACCTTTCACACCCTCAAAATTTTGAAATAGAGACAAACATCATGCGTCTTGCATCACAGTCCCTAAGCAAGTGCCGCGCCTAATGCGCCAAGGCAAGGTCATAAGGTGCTAAGGCAAGCTCCTGAGGCTATAAAAGGCGCTTGCCTTAGTAATTTTCTTCGCCTGTAATATGCAAGGCACTAAGTTAGAAGATTGCCTAGACTGAGCGCTTGAGGTGCTAAAGCGATCGCCTTTAAAATAATGCTTGGAATGTGGTTGGAATTTTACATCAGTGAACATTCAGTTGCCTGACTCCTAGGAAAACCAACCTGGGACATGACGCATTAAGAATATTGCCTGAAATCTACCACAACATGTCAAGAACAAATGCATAGCAGGCAGACTGTCCAAAAGTGGGACATGTTGATCTGAAATATCCCTGATGCTTCATTCAATTTAAAAACATGCATAGAACATCATATTAAGTGATAGTAGTAATCTTAATGACTACCTTAATTTCAAAAGTTAAAAAGGATACTTATAATAAACTCTTGAAGGGTATCTTTCGATTCAAGAGGTCGGTTGGACTAGTAGCTCTGATATCATAACAACTAGGAATACATGTATTTTTCCTTGATTTATTTGTTATGTACAGAGGCTAGATTTATACTACTAATTCAATTGCCACTGGAGCAGCCACGTGACAACATTTTAGCTCCTTATTATCCCGCCAAGAAAAAGCTAGGAAAGAAAAAAGAAAAAAAAAGAAAAAAGAAATAATTGAAATCTGTTAAATTTTACCTTTGTTAAAGCTGATCAAAATTGAATTCCCTCTACGATCCTCCATCTTCCCACTAAGAAAAAGATAAACCTAATATTATCTCTATATTAAAACTAATCCAAATTGAATTCTTTCTCTATTAAAATTGATAAAAACTGAATTATCTCTTAATTAAAACTACTCAAAACAGAATTCTCTCTCTCCAACCAGCTACCTTCCATCTTTTGGCCTAAATTAAAACTACTCAAAACAAAATTCTCTCT
>BQKN01065917.1:1261355-1279805 GCA_022839385.1 Asparagus kiusianus | reverse complement strand
AGTGCACTTCAGACTCTCTTCAGATCTTTATAAAACAAGGGTCACCTCCGCAAGTGCCTTCCGAATACCCAAGCTCTGCTCGTCTAACAGAGACTGCACAACTTCAACAAGTAGCATCCTTTTGCCATGCCAGGCTTCCAATAACCTTGAAGTATAAAGCATTAAGGTTTAGGATTAAAACTGCCAGCAGCACGGGTGAGATTAGGGTTAAGTTAGAACCTAGGAAGCAGATGCTTTAAGATGCATAATGCTCCGATGATTGAAGGCTCATCTTTTGTCTGGCACCTCTGCACATAGAACACCAAATAAGAGATGAATTCGCTTAAACCCATGCTCTTCCCAGTGTTTGAAAATACAAGATGATGTGGAAGTGTACGTTCACAAAACAATAGATATTTATGGATCTGATATCATGTAAAATAATAATTAACATATAAAAATTGTGAAATAACTCACATTCAGAAGGAAGACATAGAGATCTTCAGGGTATACTGAACCAATTACCAAACAGCAATGTTGGATTTCATTATAAGTCTGTAAAGGAAAGAATAAAAATTTATAAACGTAACAAATACGATAAAATCTACTGGATACCTTCATGCTCAAAAATCAAAGAACACTACAAAGCATTAAAACTTGCCCCAACTAGCCTGCCTGCTAAACCGCAATGCAGAAATAGTGGTAGAGAAGAGTATTAGTACGGAATCCATGTCACATACTATACAGACCAGAAGCTATCAGCAGAAGATGTGATTATCTAAAGCTGAAAATAAACTCGCTAAAGGGGGCTGAAAAATATCACTTGGTTGACTTCTAAGAAAACTAACACACTCAGTGCAATAAATGACAAAACTTGCGACACAGACAGACTAAAAAATCCTGGCATCACAAAGATACAAGAAATGAAGCAAGTCAGAAAAGTCTAGGCAAATAACTCCCATCCTAGATGTTACATGACTCTCCTATGTAAAATCTCTGTAACAAACTTGATTGAGCTCTAAATTTGGAATGCAGGTGGAGGATTCTAAATCAGGAGTATGGCGTATGTGAGAATAGGAAAATAATAAACAATACTCCAAAAATATGGCACTTCCAGTTAACAAACAGCACATAGGTTAAAAAAACATATGATTCCATGTATAGATCTAAGACTCCTCAGCTACTTCTGATTTTACTAATTTTAACATCATAGAAATGAACTTGCTGGTGCAAGTCCGAAACCACGTTTCATCCATAGTAATCAAGTCACTATCTAATCCCTCATTAGTCATGGACTTGCTGTGCCCCTATCATTCAGAGAACTTTCATGTTATTGCCAGGAAATTCAAGAGGGAAGCTCCTCAAGCACTTCCATAGCACACTAACCCCCCTTCATCCAAGGCACCTACATATGCTTACCATACTAATTAATGAATATATGAAGAGAATGATAAACATCAAAGATCTTCAATGGACATTTTATTAATATATAATTATAAATCTGTCCTTATTTGAGAAATTGCAAATCAGGTAATTAATGTACCCAGAAACAAATGTGAAATTCAACAATGACTAACTAGTAGAAAGCTTGTAAACGGAAAATTACTTGGTATTTAATAGGCACCTTTAGGCCAATTGAGAAATCTGAATGATCATTGTTACTGTTAGTAATGAATGCCACTGGGAGTAGAGCACTTAAAGTGCTTGTGAGTTCCTGTGAATAAGAAAATGAAGCACTTTTTGTTCTCAAATGTCCATAAACAACTAAAAACACAAAAGTATATGAATCATTCTATGAATACTGTAACATCAATACTCAACATCATTTGACTAGCATACAACATTGCCATTTTCATAAAATGATTAAATTGTGAAATGAAAAGCAGCAAAGGTAGAACACTAGCAACTAAACAAGTGACAAAGTCAGATGTTCGAATGAAGATATTTATCTAGTGATTATCAGGGATATGCATGGGATATAATGCATATATTAGTCATACAACTACTTAATTGAACTTCTGTTGAAAGGGAGAGGTAATAAAATACATTTATAAAATAAAAATTACAAAAACATTTATAAATAATACATATGAATGCGTGTTTACGATCAGAATGAATAGCTTATATGACCTTACACCAACTCTCATGGTAAGTACCAAAGGATCACCCTATGAACACTTTTCACCTGAAACATTATTGTATGAGAATATGTTTGGTGTGTTTGCTCATAAGCGTGAATGAATGAGCATGTATGTGTATCTTTCACATCAATTGCACATATAATTGAGGTGGGTAGGACTACAGATGCATGCATGCACACATGGAAGGCACACATACATACGCACACACAAATGTGACCGCCGGAGGCAGGGGGTAGGGGGGGAGACAAGCAACATTGAGTTGCAGGCAAATATATAGTTGTTTGGCTATCCCTTTACGCATGCTAACTAGAGTAGAAATGTAGAGTTAGCACCAGAAATATGTTACATTAGGCTCTGAGACTTTCTTTAACAAATGCTGAAGTTTGCATTAACTTTTAACAAAACAACATGTATAATACAATAGCTGATGTAAGAAACATGTGGTATTTGATGTAGAGTGACTTAAGTTATCTACAAAGATCTTATAGTGCATGGAGTAACATTTAATCTATTTCTGCCTTATTCACAGACGTGAGGCAAAGATCTTATATTGCATGGAGTAACATTTAATCTATTTCTGCCTTATTCACAGACATGACGCAAAGATCTTATGTTGCATGGAGTAACATTTAATCTATTTCTGCCTTATTCACAGACAAGGGGCAATGTGATGTAAATTGATGCATTGCATGAATATAACTTTACAAGATGCCGCAGTGATCAGGTGATTGAGAATCTGAGATAATATGTCAGCTTGCATGTTTGACCAAATCATGTAAAATGTGTATGTTATTTGCGTTAACCTAAAAGGTGTTGCTTGTCGAGTGTCCCATGTGTGATTAATGAAACGTTTTTTTGCCATTGCATATGACATTTACTTTAGCTTGATAGTGCTGCTTGTTGTTTGACTGCTGGTTTACTTGAGAAGATCAATGCTAGCAGTTCGAATTAAACTCTTCTGTTTGTTAACTGCCCGCTAGGATGGGTCAACCATCACGCCAACAAATGGAGGATAATGTATGAAGCCTTTTTCTCCATCAGGTATTGCTTCTCTAAAGTTCCCATTGTAAACTGAGTTCCCTTGTCTGGGATGAACTTTCTATATGAAAAGAGGTAAAGAATCCTATATTTCCTAGAACCACCTAAGACAACTACCTAACTGATTAGGACTTTTCATCACATCGGGCCCGGTGCTGACTGAGGAACTTTTCAAAATGTATAAACTTGTACATCTGATGTTGCACAGAACAATAAATGCAACAAGATGTCTTGCATATTACTTGACCTCCTTCCGGGACTAAATCCTGAGTGGGAGCCCTTCTACAATTATTCAATTACTATCAGAGGATTTCTAATTGACTTATATCTAATCAACTAGTATTAGTCCTGTTTTGAATTCGATGTATTGACTGATATCGAATAAAATCAGACATATACCAGTCAAAACATCAAAATATCGACAGAGATAGAACAAACAAAAGTTAATACATACATAGGAGGTTGCAGTAGTCAGCAGAAAGGTAGGATGCGCTGGCCCAAAATTCAAGATGGTCTACAAGTATCAAGACAGGAAGCAGTATGCTATACTTACCAACAATATCATAAACTATAAGCTTCTCCCATCAAAATGGACCATTCTGGAGCATAAGACTAATATGCTATACTTACCAACAATACCATAAACTAAAATCTTTTCCCATCAAAATTGACCATTCTGGAGCATAAGACCAAGTACAACAGAATCAACTAAGTTTTACTGGCAGGACATGAACCTGGAATCAGTTCTATGGGTTTGGTTCGTTGTCTTACAAAAGTTAGTAAGAGGCTTTCCTACAGTCTAAGGCCAATAAAATGGTGGGAACACCATCCATTTTCATTTTGGAAGAAGAGGAAGGCCAATCTAATTTGGCACTCAATTTAGGCCATGCAACCAAAGAACAACCTTCAAAGTTCAATAGGCTACGAAAGACCAATGCAAAAGAGAATAAAAAAGGATTCTTATACAAATTCAGCTCTTATGCATGGTAGACAAGAGTATGGTAATCAGGAAAAATAGAACTTTTTTTTGGAGGGTTAAGGCAGCATTAGTGAATTAAATAATAAATTTTAGAAATTGAACTAGATAGCTTAGTAGTATTGTATTCAAGTGACGAGTAATTACTTGACATTCGGGTAATTACCATAAATTTCTTATCAACCAAATAAGTTAAATGATCATGCAGATCCACGTTACAGGACTCCCAATACGAAAGCAAACCTGACGATTGTAGCTCATTCCAACCATTGCATAACATTTAACATTAAACATGCAAAGGATGATTTCAGAAATGAATCTGAGAATGCAAGAGGAGAAGAATAACCTTCACTTCTTCCACGAAAATAAATGATTGATATGTTAATGATACAGATAGGAGCATATACCGTCGATGGACTTTGGTACAGCTAAGATGTGAATAAATAATCCAGAACTACCTCAAAATCAAGTAAAGGAGGCCCACTTTCTGATAATAAACAGGCGGTTAGAAGGTTATGCAGACTTTGAGTGGCTAGATAAGCACATTCTTGATCTCTTTTATAGCTGAAGAAAGAAAAAAAATAAGAAACAATTATTCAAACCAAAATAACTTCATAACTGATTAACAAAGGATTAGTTAAATATTTTCATCAAGGGCATAAAAAAGCATGCTTACAGGTCCAGTATAGTTGGAATAAGCCTCGGCAATGCCGCCTTTAACTGTGAGCGGGTGATAAGACCAACCATTTGTCCCATTGCCTCAACAGAAGAGAGTCGTACCTGTTTCAAGCATAATTTCAATAAGAAGTTAAATGGTGTCAACAAATTATATGAAGTGTCACTCCTCTACGCTCCAGAATGCATATCATTAAGAAACTGGAACTTCTAGTGTCTTAGTACAAAGTATAATAGCATTTGGCTGCAATACTTAAAGCACAAAACAGTTGTCTGCGCAAAATAGTAGAAATGGTCGAAAATTTAGACCACAAAAAACATTCAGAAAGAATTTGAAGCAACCACACATTCGGCGCTCAAACTTCAAAATAGCAAAGAAAAGATCATCCCTACACTTACACCCTTGCAAACCAGTTCCTGCTAGATTGTAAATACTGAACATCCCATGTCATAGATCTAAATAATTCATTACTTAAAATATAACTCAAATATGCGTTAAAAGGCATCAACCAGAATGCATTCATTAAGAAGCTGGAAAAGATAGCAACTTAGTACACAGTATAATAGCATGTAAGGGTCCCCAAAAAGTTATCCAAACAAACGAGAAGGTCCAAATTTTTAATATGGGAAGAATTCCTTGTAGGAAGTGCAATGCAAAGGTCCCATCTCAAGAAGCAAGAAAGATCTTTGTACACTTTGAAACTGTGATGCCCTCAAACTTAGTACCACATCAACTAATCAGTGGGTATTTGAAGTGCTTATATAATGAAGTCATGGGCTCAAGTGTGGCATCAGCTAGTCAATTCTGACAATGATTTTAGCCAAATAGCGTGTTACGCTCAGTCGGTCCCACGGCTTACATTACGCGAACGGGACTCGCGAATTGGGGGCGTGACAAATGGTACATGTTAATATTTGGAGAGAAAAGAGATTATTGGAGAGTTATCCCCTCACTCTATACTTTATTTATAGAGATAGATTAGTTACAAGTTAGTCTCACAAGCAATGTGGGCCTAAATTAATACTCTATTCTTCTAACACTCCCTCTCAAGCTGGAGCATATATATCATGCATGCCCAGCTTGTCACAAATAAAGTCAACCCGTGTTCGACTAAGTGGTTTTGTAAGAATGTCTGTCAACTGATCTATTATCGATATATGTTTTTTCGTGATGATTTTATCTTCGAGCTTCTTGCGGACTACATGACAGTCGACTTCAATGTGTTTGGTTCTTTCATGAAACACAGGATTCTCAACAATGTGAATTGATGCTTTATTGTCGCCATATAGATTCATGAGACATTCTGAAGGGAGACCAATTTCTGTCAATAGGTCTCTGATCCAAACCATATCTAGTGTCACATTTGTCATAGCTCTGTATTCTATACAACACTTTGCTTCTTACTTTTCCATAACACTAGATTTCCTCCGAGAAAGACACAATATCCAGTAGTTGATCTCATATCAAAAGGACATCCAGCCAATCTGCATCAGAAAAGCCTGCAACTCTGGTGTGTCCTTGATCTGAGTAGAGAATTCCTGATCCTGGAGCCTTCTTCAAGTACCTCAAAATTCTCATTACTGCATCCAAGTGAGTAGTTCTTGGTGCGGACAACAACTGACTCACAACACTGTCAGCGAATATGATGTCAAGTCTGGTCACCCTCAGATAATTCAGTTTCCCTACCAATCTTCTATATTGTCCAATATCTTCAAGAAGATCCCCCTGATCTGGTAGTAGTTTTGAGTTCACATCCATTAGAGAATCACTGTTTCTACATCCTAACATCCCAGTTTCTGAAAGCATATTCAGGACATACTTTTTTGTGACAGAAGAATACCCTTTGTTGACTTTGCGACTACAATACCTAGGAAGTATTTTAGGGAACCAAGATCTTCGGTTTAAAAATGTGTCTATAAATGCTTCTTCAGACTGTCAATACTAGAAGCATCATCCCCTATAATTACAATGTCATCCACATAGATAACAAGTAGAATTTGTTTCCCATTCTAAAATCACCAGAAGACAGTGATCTTTCTATGCACGACTAAACTCAAATTCCTGAATAACCGATGCAAAACGTCCAAACCAGGCTCTCGGAGATTGTTTCAGATCATAAAGTGATTTCTTCAGCCTACCCACCTTCGCATTTTCCCTCTGAGCAACAAAACATGGTGATTGCTCCATGTAAACCTCCTCATCTAGAATACCATTAAGAAATACATTCTTGATATCCAACTAATGAAGTGGCCAGTGATTTGCCACTGCTAATGAGATAAAAATCCGAACAGATGTCATTTTTGTCACTGGAGAGAAGGTATCTAAGTAATCTAAGTCATACATTGCGAATAGCCTTTAGCAACCAGCCGGGCTTTTAGGCGTGCCAAAGTTCCATTAGGATTCAATTTGACAGTGTACACCCACTTGCAGCTGACAGGCCGCTTTCCTGATTGAAGTGGGACCAAATCTCAAGTCTCATTCTGTCGCAAGGCCCTCATTTCGTCTTGCATCGCTTGGTTCCAACCTGGAATAGACAGGGCTTGTAACACATTCTTAGAAACCAAATATAAGTCGAGGAAAGTAACAAAAGATTGAAAGGTGGAGAGGTGATCATAAGAGACAAAGTTAGAAATAGGATGTTGAGTACAAGTTCGTGTCCCTTTTCGAAGTGCAATAGGAAGATCTTCCGCGGAAGAGGGTAAATTTGCACTTACTGAATCTGATTCTTCTGACGGAGGATGTAGTGTTGAGGCCGACGTTGGCTTAAGAGCAGGAGCAGAGCAACGAAGATAACTTGAATTGGGTCGTTAAACCGAGCGAAATCTTTGCCAGTAGCGCAAATAGTATTATCAGTGGATGAACCACCACCATTAACCAATAACCAATGACTCTTGTAAGATTAAATAGTCATACTCATCTGATGATAATGGAGTTAGAGAACTAGAATAACCAGGTTTGTCTTCAAAGAATATTACATCAGCAGATAACACAGGACGATTAAGTGATGGACAGAAACACTTGTAACCTTTATATTTTCGGGACTAGCCAAGAAAAATATCTTTAATAGACCGAAAGTCAAACTTTTATTTGTTTGGATTGTGATTATGAACAAAGCACAAAGAGCTAAAAATCTTTGGAGGAAGCGAAAAGAGATCATCGTTAGGGTATAAAACTTTAAAAAGAATTTTATCTTGCAGAACAGAAGAGGGTATTCGATTAATCAAGTAATATGCTATTAGAATAGCTTCCCCCAAAACTCTTTGAGAACGTGACGATGAAATAGCAATGTTCGAGCAATATCAAGGAGATGTTTATTCTTTCGTTCAGCAACTCCATTTTGTTGAGGAGTGTAAAAGAAGACTGATGGAGAATTCCATGTTGTTCAAGGAAACTAGTGAAGTTGTCATCCAAATATTCTTTTGCATTATCAGATCGAAAAAAATTTATCGAAGTCCTGAATTGATTGACTATTTTAGAATAAAAGAGTTTAAATGTAAAAAAAAAACTTCAGACCTAGACTTGAGAAGATAAATCCAAGTAACACGAGAGTGATCATCCACAAAACTGATAAAATACAGGAACCCAATTTAGAATTTATTGGGCATGGCCCCCAGACATCAGAATGAACAAGATCAAATGGCTTTACAACCCTCTTATTGACTCGATTAGAATAAGATACATGATGGTGTGTGCCAAGTTGACACGACTCACTCTAAAGAGGAAAGAGATTTAAATGGGGATTTAGAAGCTTAAGGACAGAGAGAGAGGATGCCCTAGCTGACAATGGTATTGTAGAGCTGATGACTTTCCAATACAAGCTAAATGTTTAGCGCTCAAGTCCAGTTTATAATGATTGTTCTGCTCATGCCCTGTCCCAATCGTTTTCTCGTGACCAGTTCCTGAAAGACACAATGTGTAGGGAAGAATGTCACAGTACATTTTAGTAATTTAGTAATCTTACTAACAGATAAAAGGTTATAGGAAAAACTAAAAAGATAGAATACGGAGGAAAGGGGGAGACTAGGTTTAAGATTGGTGTTGCCGATATCTTGAACAGGTGTACGTGAACCATCAACTAATATAACTGAATTAGATGTAGGAGAGAAAGAGGACAGGATACCTTGATTTCTAGTCATATGATCAGTGGCACTTGTATATATAATCCAAGTATGAGACGAAGACGATGTAAGTAAAGATAAAGAGGTGCATGCACTTATGATAGTAGTAGATAAAGAGAAGGATGATGGTTGTGAACTTTGGTACTGTTAGAATAATTAAAATTGCTGAAATTGACGCTGCAGCTCCGCATCCTGAAAGACTAAATGTAGTTAACTTTCAATATCAGATGAGTTGAAGTTGTCCTGAGCGGCCATGTAAGCACTCTTGCCTTCTTTTTTTTCAATTCAGAACAACTATATTTGAGATATCCTAATTGATGACAGTAGTTACAAGTCTTCACTGAGTCATCGTCATTAGTATGTCTACCTTGAAATGGACCTCCAAGGCCACCTCATTGACCACCTCGGCCCTCAGAATGACCAGTGTGATAACCTCCTCTCCTTTCAAAGTTGCTTCTACCTCTTCCAGGACCACCAGTATGACCCTCTCGTCCATAAGACTGTCAACTCTGAGTGGCAAGCGCAGAGCGATCCGCAGTGAATGTAAGTGGCTGTGCAGGAACAGCGTTCTTTAAAAAGTGATAAGTCTCAACCAGAGAACCAATGGCGAAACTCCCCATGATTTGTGATCGAGCAGAGGAGTAAATGGAATCTAGGGTACCCAAATAGTTGAGTACCATAAGTTTGTTCCATTGGTTTTATATCTGTTTTACATCCCCAACAATAGAAAAAATCTGACAAAGTTTCTCAGCTAGACGATTGAACTCACCATAATGATCATCCATGGGTTTTACCATCATGTTTCTTACGAAACAGCTCTTGAATAACTTCATATGCTCGATTAATATTACTGCTACCCCCATAAAGATCTTGTAAGAAACACCAAAATTACTTCACTTTCATACAATAAAGGACTAAATCCTGAATTTTAGGCTACATAGTATTAAGAATCTGATGTAAGAGGACATTATCATCTAATGTTCAAGACTACAGTGTCGGAGTAAGAGGGTCCGTCAACAAATAACCAGTTTTGCCTCGGTCGGCCACATAGATTTCAATAACAAGCTTTCACTACAAATAGTTAATTCCATCAAGTTTTCAATCAGTGATTCTACCAGAAAATCTCTGAAACTTTCGTCTGGACCGTTAACTCAGAATTCTTGAGTTCCTCAGATCCGGCCATCATGAAACAGACGAGTAGAGATCAAGACAATACCCTCTACAAGTTGAACAAGTCCAAAAACCCGAAGGTTAACAATACAAGAACCCGAAGATTATCATACAAGAACCCGAAGGTTAAAATGCAAGAGTCCGAAGGTTAACATGAAACCCGAAAGTTAAAATTTAAGAACCCATTTTTTTTTTGGAGAACAATTCGTAGATCTAAGTCAGATCTGAAAACAAAGGGTGATCGCCGACGGCGGGAGTTATCGAGGAAGATCGGATCGGTGAAGTGGATCTGGATCTAGAGTTTCCTCCATGGACCACCGATTTAACAATCCGAGTCGGACGTGAAGGAGGTTTGGACGTTGATGTTTCGATTGTAGAAACAAGAACTGAAATGAATATCTTAGCAAGGTAACATAAACACTCTTCTCAAGATCAAATCCAAGTTTGAACTCGAGGAAACACCGAGCAAGGTAAGATATCCAAGTTGTCAAGGAAGCAAATGACAACGAACAAAGCAAGTGACGGCGGTGGTGGACGAAGCAGATAGCGACGGATTTGATCTTTGGCGGCTAGGATTTTGAGAGAGAGGAGAGGAGGCGGAGAGAGAAGAGGAGGCGGCTAGGGTTTCAAGAGAGAAGAGAAGGCAACTAGGGTTTCGAGAATTAGTGTTAGGGTTAGAACAAGTGACGACGGGAATTAGGGTTAGGGTTTAGGGTTTAGGAGGCTCTGATACCATGTTAAACTTTGGAAAGAAAAGAGATTATTGGAAAGTTATCCCCTCACTCTATACTTTATTTATAGAGATGGATTAATTACAAGTTAGTCTCACAAGCAATGTGGGACTAAACTAATACTATCTTCTTCTAACAGTACCAAAGCAGGTAGCTAACTAAAAGTGTGGAGTTAAATGCTATGCAGGACTAACTGCTACACCGCGTAGGTGGGGTGAGAGCCACCTTAGAACCCGTAGGAGTCACCACTAGAGTCCACGTCGCCTGGTGGTGACATTGGGACAGACCAATTGTCAAGTCACGATGAGAACATTTAAGGTGGGATGATTGTGATACCCCCAAACTGTCTCATATCAACTAATTAGTGAGCATTTATAGTGATTTTTATATGGACTCAAGTGTAGTTTCAGCTAGTCAATTTTAGCAGCGGTTTTAACTACATAACGCGCTACAATCAGTGGGTCCCACGGCTTACATCGCGCCAACAGGCTCGCAGGCCCGGGACGTGTCGAAAACCTTTTTCTAACTTTTTCCTTCTCTGTTCTAATCAAGCCGAAGGATTCAGTTTATTCAAATCCTTAAGAGGACACATGCAAATGACAAGTGGAGTTGACATGCGTCTAGATATAACGTACAGTGTACTGCATGGTGCAGTTATAATGTCTCTAGATACAATGTATCACATGGTGTTGAATATGTACTCTCCACCATAAATAAGAGTCAAAATAAGATTTTCTCATTCGCTACCTCTATTTCAATAGGTCAATCACAATTCCTTGTCTACAAATGTCAAAACT
Organism: Asparagus kiusianus; assembly: GCA_022839385.1. Classification (NCBI taxonomy): domain Eukaryota; kingdom Viridiplantae; phylum Streptophyta; class Magnoliopsida; order Asparagales; family Asparagaceae; genus Asparagus; species Asparagus kiusianus. The sequence goes on along the minus strand of BQKN01065917.1, from coordinate 1,268,179 downwards.
TAAAAACAAGATCTTTCATGTATGTTCCCTCAATATAAAAACCAAAGGCTGCCACATAAAAGGTCAACCTAACCACCCAAAAAAAATTATCTTACTTTCATCCAAAAGAAGTAACACCTAATAGAACAAATTTAGTCCACAGCATGTGTTCATCTCGAATTTTTATCACCTCCAAAGTAAAGAAAGTTCATTGCAGCAATTTCTACAAACAGTTGGAGGATATCTCTTCTTTTGGAAAGCACCTAGAAGCTGTCATACGAAATGGGGTTGAATCTTGAACTGGTTCTGACCGAAGACCAATTAGCTCAACTCCACAAGTAGGAAGCAGATGCAATCAGGGCATGGCACCTGACAATTTGGTACCGAAGCAGGTGATCGATGAGACTGATCGCTCTGAGTTTAGAAGTGGGTAGATAGAATGTCGAAAGGCACCATACAGAAGGGGGAAGCATACCTAAAGAGTGGGAGAATGGGTTGATAGACTGCCGCAGCTGATCTGAGATTCTTTAAACTCATCACAAATAAACTGTGTATCTATTTCTTGATTCAGTTATATGTTGAACAACATCAGATTAGTGTGTATATAGTGAACAATTGCAATATACTAGCTCTTCATAGCAAACAACAACAAGGTCATCTTGCTAACAATTAGTAAACAGCAAAGCAGACGATGATGCAGTGATTGCATTAGCATAAAAGAAATGTGTGCTATAGAATTAACATTAACAAGAATAGATTATATGCACCTTCAAATCTCGTGAACTTGCCCAGACTCTCAAAAGAAGTTCGAAAACAGAATTCAAAAATGACCTGTGTGAACATAAGTATCATCGTCAATATGAAAGAAGCTTCTCAGAAACTGACATCATAATGCAAAAAATAATAATGAATCATGCAACTCACATTACATCACTATCAAGGAATTGAGCAGAAGGAAATTCACCAAGATATTGCCAAACAGCCTGACACCAACATTTGAACGCTGGAAGAAAATTATATCAAACACAAAAGAAAATTAGATCAAAAGAAAAAACGATATACAAAGGTAAAGAATTTCCTACAACCTTATGGTCTCAATCAAAATCAAAATAATATTAAAAAGTTTCAGTAGAGTTGGTCAAGATACAGATTCACATTCAGAAGATGATTGCAAAGCCGATCATACCATTTGAAAAAATTGGTCGTTGGATATCCTGTATGTTTCCAATAATGGGCAGGACTCGTAAAAGGATGTCTTTCAAATGTGGAGCAAACTGCAAGGCTTCAATTGACAAAATAAAATGGTAATTCCAAGTTTGTCCATCAAACTAGCACAGTGGGAAAAATACAAATATAGAAAGTAATGCTTAACCTTCAACAGAAGCAAATTCCGCAAGTATGTGAATCATGGCAGGTAGAGATGGATTAGGTCCAGATAGGTGAAGAAAAATTTCTTCCATCATCTATAATCATATGGCCAAAAAGAGAAGGTTTGTGAGAATTTCACACAAAGACATATCCCAAACTTGACTAACATAAGGCAGAACCTAACAAACTATGAAAAAAAAATTTTGGTGCAAGAAATATTTGCAAAACAAGAGTGAAGCTCGAGAATATTTCCAAAGCCAGGAAACAGCAACAAGAATTAAGGATGAATAAATAACAAATAAAAATCCACCTTCTGCAGTAGAAAGTAGAAACACCATCCAAATGTGCATTGTTTAACTGATACCAAGAGGTAGGTCCTAACAGTCAACTCAATTGGCAAGAGATTCATAGTCTACTAATTTAACTCCAATGGTGACTCCCTGAACACACTCCTTGGCCACCTTAAACACTTTACTGTAAACTCCAATACTGACTTGGTGGACACTCATTACAGGATCATGCAGGAAATAGAGCCAAACATGATTATGGATGATAGACTTCTTCACAGTTGGAAAAAGAAATGGAGTACCCATTCAGCTGAGCCAATATGCAAGGCAGGCCAGACCAAAAGAACAGATAAATAGGCACATATTGTTTATTTTTAGCAGAATAATCAACTATCTTTATTTTCAACTACACTTATCAGCTTATTTAAATGTATTCGTAATAATTTCTTCCATTATGCTGTTCAATAAGATTTGCAAGAATTCACATCCTTCACTTTCCTTATAATGGGACCAAGCTGTTTCATCTCTTGAAAAATTCAATACCAAAATAACGCCAGACGAAGACTTAGAAACAGCTTGACGAAGAGAGCAAAAGAATCTGCCTCATGGTGCACCAAAAACATAACTAGTTTACATATGGTTTATTATGGATAGATATTTGGGCTCTCTCCCTCCTCACAGTTTGCTGGCTTTTACAAGTGAGTTCTCCTAGTCTAACAAGTTCAGTATGTAGAATTAATATAAGAAAGCAAAGGAATCTACACCATGGTGCACCAAAACATGGAAAATCGTGCAATAAAATGCTAATAAATGCATTAAAACTTCAGAATCAACAATCAAAATCTAAACAGAATCAATCTCGAAACCTGAAGTTCCCATAGCAAATGCTTAAAAGAGGGAGAAAATATTCAGTGGTCCCCATATGTTGCATTAATTTGTACCTAAGAGTTGCCCACCCCTGGATGTGTAATACAGGGACGCAGGGGCAGATTCAGGATGTTTCTCTAGCTTGTGCACTGAATGAAAATATAATGTGCTTTAACAAGTTTTTCTATTTCTTTTCCTTCATCAATTTTAATAGTCAGATGGCAGGTACTCTATCAAGGTAACTGAGTTGTTTTCATCTTCTAAATTTTGAATGGCAAGGAGTTTATTGAAGTGAAATGCGCACCACAAGTTTAGTTGTTTACGGATAAAAGTTTTTTGGGTGGACACTAAACAAAACTGGGCACACCATAGATTATGTATAATCTTTAAACCAACTTAAGCCCACAAGGAATCCTTCTCAACTTAGTTTATGATAGGCACGTGCGTAACCTCATGCGTAACCTCATGTATATGTGCCTTTGCACTGCCTAGCCTAACCTCATGTATATGTGGCTTTGCACCTGACAATGGGCTTAAATATTAGTGCACTAATTCAATGATTAGTCTTCTTTTAGTGCACAATTAATGTAGTGATCACCAAAGCTCACCAGGTCAGGGACATGGGCTCCTATTGAAACTAGTAGAGTAGCAGCCGCCTTTTGCCAATCAGCATTAAACTCCTACATCACAATTGCACACATCAATCACACAACTCCCACTAAAAACAAATAGGGGGAAAACAAAAATAAGATTTTAAATAATTTGCATGCCTTCGAGGTGATCATCTCTGCAGTAGCGATCTTGGCTAGCTTGGTCATGTAAGCGGGATCCACATCATCATGGTCGATCGCTCGAACAGCAGATGCCATAACAAGAAAAACTCCGGCCATATTCCCAAATCTCTGCAAACCAATTCGACCAGAATAACAAACTCAAACCAATTCTGTGGTTTAAAATAGGTCATTACAAACTCCAAAAAACCTCTCACCTAATAAGTTCCACAAAAAACCCTCTCATGACTCATCTGTTCATAATCGTGTATGAATTGTTTAGGTTATTATAGACAATAATGAAAATATTAATTAAATTAAGAGTAGTTGTGGAATTCAAATTTCAGCCTCCCACATGCATTAAGTCCACCCTAAATCTATTTAAAAAACTAATGATTTTTGTAAAGCTTACTCGCACTTTATTATGCCAAAGTTGCGCCCGCTTTTAACTTCGATATCCTAAAGTTCTAATTTGACAATCTGATATCCCAGAGTGCAACAAAAAAAAAGACTTTAATTTTGTTTAGAAATATCAACACAGAAATGTGAATGAGAAACAATTGTCTTGCCAGTTTCTGTTATTTCAGTTTTCTGAGTTTGGGCTTGTTTGGTTGCTTTCCTTATTTTCCAAAAACGGTTTACTTTTATTTTTTTGTGTTTCCTTCACTTTCATGGAAAGTATTTCTTGTGTTTGTTTCACCAAAAAACATAGGGTAAAAGTAATTTCCACCACTTTTCTTAGTTTGGTCCAATTTGAAAAAAGAAGAAAGTAGTTGATGCGTGAATAGATTCTCACATTTTCTAGTGTTTGGTTCAAACTTAAAAAAAAAGAAACCATGTTGTGATCACCACGTTATGATCACCATGATGTGCTTATTGCTTACCACCCATATAGGACAAAATTATTGTCAACATAAATTAAGAGGTGAACATACCCACTATTTGAGGGACTAATTTCAAAATATGAACATTTGAGGGAGGAATTCATAATCTTTAAAGATTTGAGGGACTAAATTTAAATTGAAGATAGTAATTTGCAAGATGTTTAAAGATTTGAGGGACTAATTTTAAAATATGAACATTTAATGGATTAATTTTAAAATCTTTAAGGATTTAAGGAACCAATTTCTGATTTGAGGTAGTAATTCGCAAGATGTTTAAAAGTTGAGGGATTAATTTCAAAATGCTTGCATGGGACCCAAAGCCCAAACAAAGGCCCACCCACTTCCATTCCCCCTTCTATAGTTTCTTTCCCCCCTTGTTCTAGGGTTTTCCCCCTCTTTCTCTCTGTGATCATGGGCAGGTACGAGTGAATTTTTTAATTCAATTTTAACCTGTTTTCTGACAAAATCAGGCTTTTTGAGAAGGAAATATGCTTTCCTCCAAAATTGATATGGCATTCATTTTTTCCCCCACTTTCTGTTTTCTTTTTACATACCAAACATCAAAAAATAAAGAAAAATAGCAATTCCCATTTGTCAGTTTTCTTTTTGGGCTTTTCTTCACATTATTAACCAACCAAACAGGCCCTTTATGGAAAATGAGGAACAAATTTAGGCTTTGGGATGTCAAAAATGTCAATTTAGGGCCTATTTCGTTGGTTAAAAATGTGAAGAAAAGACTAAAAAAACTCACAAAGGGCAAAATTGCCTTTTTACTTTATTTTTTGATGTTTGGAATGCCAAAAAAGAAAACGGAAAGTGAGGGAAAAATGAATGCCACATCAGTTTTAGAGGAAAGCCTCTTTCCTTCTCAAAAAGCCTGATTTTGCCAAAGATTGGGTTAAAATTGAATAAAAAATTCAGCGTAGCTGCCCATGACCAAAGAGAGAAAGAGGAGAAAGATTACTCATTCTCCCACCTCCATGGCTCTCTCTCTCTCTCTGAAAAATTAGAACGCGAAAAACCCTAGAACAAGGGGGAAGAAATTAAAGAAAGGGGGAATGGAAGTGGGCCGGCCTTTGTTTAGACCAACAACGGAAGTGGGTGGTAAGGTTTTAAATATCGGTTATCGGGGATTTATCGGACGACCAAAATCCTTATCGGATAACGGAAATCGGGGATATATCGGGGATAAGTAGTATTTATCGGAGTGATATACCGTATGATGTGTATATATAATATAATGTCCCAAATTGTAATCTAACCATACTCTCCTCTTTCATTCTCTCAACGTTCACTAAATAATTAGAGAAAAAACCAACTGAATGGTGAATATTATTTGTTGCTACAACTTCAAAAGTTGTGTTGAGGGCGTGGCGTCGATGGAGAGTCCAAGTCAAACATTCAAAGTCACAGTTGATGATGGCGTCGATGGAAAGAGCTCGACATCGATGGAGAGCTCAGCGTCGTTCAATGTCGTCAAGTCAATCAGATTAGTTGATGATGGCGTCGATGGAAAGAGCACAACATCTGTCGAAGTCGTCAAGTCGATGAAGTTAATGTTGATGAGAGAGCAGCGTCGATTGGTCGAAGTTGATAGCATTGAGATCAACGGAGTCCGAAGAGGAGCGGAGGCGAGCGTTAAAGTCGGCGGAGGCAAGCGTCAAGGTCGACGGAGTCCAAAGAGAAACAGAGATCAGAGGATTAGGGCAATGGGCACAGTCGCACAAATGAGGGGAGAGAATAGAGGATTAGGGCTACTTAATCGAGTTTAAGTTTTATTGAAAAGAACGGGTCGTGTCGGGTTTCATGTTCACTCAAAAACTACCCATTACCCAAAATCACAACCCAATAGTGTGGCCCGATAATTCCGATTTTTAGAGCTGCTAATATCGGCCGATAATCACCTTTATCGCCGCATTATCGCCGATAAACCCTAAAAAAGATAACCGATTTAAATTCTAACTTATCCTATCGGAAAGCTCCCAAAACCGATAACTCGGGATAATATTGGATTATAGGCTGATATTTAAAACATTGGTGGGTGGGCCTTTGTTTGGGCTTTGGGGCCCATGCAAGCATTTTGAAACTAATCCCTGAACTTTTAAACATCTTGTGAATTACTACCTCAAATCAGAAATTGGCTCATTAAGTCTTTAGAGATTTTGAAATTAATCCATTAAATGTTCATATTTTAAAATTAGTCCTCAAATCTTCAAACTGCAAATTACTATCTTCAACTTAAATTTAGTCCCTCAAATCTTTAAAGATTTTGAATTCCTCCCTCAAATGTTTATATTTTAAAACTAGTCACTCAAATAGTGGGTATGTTCACCCTTTAATTTATGTTGGCAATAATTTTATCTTATATGGGTAGTAAGCACACCATGGTGATCACAACCATGGTTTGTTCTTTTTGTAGTTTGAACCAAACACTAGAAAATGAGGAAATTTATTCACACATCAACTACTTTCTTCTTTTTTTAAATTGAACCAAACTAAGGAAAGTGGTGGAAGTTACTTTTATCCCACGTCTTTTGGCAAAACAAACACAAGAAACACTTTTCATGAAAGTGAAGGAAACACAAAAAAGTAAAGGAAAACCGTTTTTGGAAAATAAGGAAAGCAACCAAACAGGACCTTAAAGAAAAGGTGAAACTATGTGGCATTGA
>BQKN01065917.1:1202432-1253992 GCA_022839385.1 Asparagus kiusianus | reverse complement strand
GGTTTTGGAGCAGTGCAAGGAACAGATCGGTTTTTTCTTTGTTTTTGGTGGCTGTCTTTTGTTTTGAGAGAGATAATTGTGTGAGGGTTTAGATTGAGTGATTGTAAACCCTAATTGTGTTCTCCCCCTCTAATAGTAGATCTCCCCCCTCCTTGCCCCGTGGACGTAGGCAGTTTGCCGAACCACGTAAAATTAGTTTGTTTGAGTTTGTGGCCATTGTAATAGATTTAGGGTTCCTCGACACGCAGTCCTAGAGCTGACGAGAGGAAGAGCAAATATCCCACTTTGATGGGATATTAGGCTTCAGATTCTTGTTCTCTTTGAGAAACAAGAATTCTTATCGATCTTTCTCTCTTATTGTGCACCAGAAACTCTGCCGAAATTTCCGCTGCGCACAACATAGAAGATCTGTTTTTCTTTCTCCTGCCCTCTTATTACATCACTTATACAAGACCCACTACTGACCTCAGCAGTTGGAATTTTTCTGAGGTCTCCTATGGTTTGCTTAGAACGGGAGATGTTTTCTACTCTAGAATTTTCGAGGGCTTTCGGTGTGCCTCTCTTTTTGTCAATTTTAGTTGGTTAAAAATCAAGGCTCCTTCCTTTTTTTCCTCTTGAGGACAACATTGTGCCTCTCAAGAATTTTTTAAGGAGCAACATTGTGCCTCTTTCGGTCAATTTTGGTTGCTGGTTAAAAATCAAGGCTTCTTCCTTGTTTCTCTTGGAGAAGCTACATTGTGCCTCTCAAGAATTTTTTGAGTCGATTATCTCTCTTGATATGGCATCACGCATTTTCATATAATTACAAAAAACCAGTAATACACATCCCTCAAATTATAAAAATCAAAGCATCACAGTAACTATTTTAGGAATTACAAAATAGGCATTAATCCAAAGCACAAAATTTATAAATTAAAATCAGTGCCAAGTAGACAATACCAGAGAATTTCTCATTTTGTGCTTCCACCAGCGGTGACCCCTCCAGCTATCCTCAAACAATCAATAAAAATATCCAAAAAAATCAAATTAATTCTGAAAAAGCAGACAGTTGACAAATTTACGAAATTGATACCATATCATACCTTGCAAGATAAAAGGCTAATACAGCACCCAAAAGGCTCCTGCTCAACTCTGACCACCAGAACTGGACACACCTCAAATCCTAAGAACTTGATTTGGTAAACATAACACCTGAAAGTGTTCTCGTCAATGCGCTCGATCCGCTGAGCATCGAGCACTGAGTACTGGCTCACTGGTAATCTCATGTACTCCGCTGCTCAATTCAAATTCATGTTAATTCAATTTATTTTTAAATTGCAGAATTAATGCTCTCTATACGTTTGCTGCCACTTGCCACCTTGCAATATGTACTACTGAAGGTATTAATGAGTTTTCTTGGGGGGTAAATTACATAAAGTTTGCCTGAGATTTGCAAGGCTGACAGAAGATCCCATGAGGTTTTAAAAGTGACACTTTATCCTCCTCATTTTCAATTTCTAGTAATCACCAATTTCCATATCAATATTCCTATCATAATCATATATGTGCTTGTGTTATTGCCATAATAGACCCAAACTTCTTTCTAAATTGTATATTAGGCCCCCAGGTATTCATATTTCTAATTTACATCCCAAATCCATTAAGTTCTTCCAAATAGCACCCAATGTAAATAGATTTTTACCATATAAGACCCTAACTTATTTCTAATTTTTTTTATATCAGAACCCCACGTCTTCATATTTCTAAATAACACGCCAAATATATTAACTTCATGAGTCAACCATACTACGGTAACAATTATGGCCAAAATCCAGCTTAAATGGGTTTTCGGCGTAAACTATAGAACTTTTCAGGTGTCTAATGTGACAGAAGATTCTATACTTCCGTACAAGAGGGTATATAACTGACAGATTATATTTATATGATGTCATCTTATAAAACTTTAGGGGGGGTTTTCCACAATTTACCATTTTCTTTGGAAAAGTAGGGAGAAGGAAATGAGTTGGGTTTAGATTATACCAAGAGGGCGTTGGAGCTGGAGGACGGAGGCGGATTCGGAGCGCCGAGCGGCAAAGCGGGCTTTGGGGGCGGAGGAGACGGCGGCGGAGGAGACGGGGCGGCGGCGGAGGGGTGCCGAGGGGCGGCGGGAGGGGAGGGGGAGGGTCGTGAGGCGCACGTGACACGAATGATGGAGAGCCATTGATGAGAGAGACGGGGAGTGGGTGGTTTTGGTTTTCCAACGGTGTGCAGGAGGATAACTGGGTATTGAGAAGTGACACGTGGCGAAGAGAGGAGGGATAGCACAGGAGTCATCAATTGTCGGGGTCTTACGGCATCTTCAACAACTTCTCTAAATTTTTCTCTAAAATGGGGAAGCAAAATCATATTCTCCAAATTATTTTTACACAAACTCCAACAGTTTCCCCATTTTGAAGAATCTATTTTTTTCCTCCAAAAATTTGGAGAATGCTGCAGATTTGGGGAAGCTTCCCCATTTTTTTTTCCTTCATCCCTATTTTGGAAAATGAGATGGGAAATCTGTTGAACCAAAAACCTAACTATATTCTCCAAAAATGGGAAATAGGAAAGCTGTTGGAGATGCTCTTAGGGCATCTCTAACAGCTTCTCCAAAATTTTCTTCAAAATGGGGAAGCAAAAGTCATATTCTCCAACTTATTTTTACACCAACTCCAACAGCTTTCCCATTTTGAAGAACCTCTTTTTTCCTCCAAAAATTTGGAGAATGCTGCAGATTTGGGGAAGCTTCCCCATTTTTCTCCTCCATCCCTATTTTGGGGAATGAGATGGGGAATCTGTTGGACCAAAAACCTAACTAAATTCTCCAAAAGTGGGAAATGAGGAAGCCGTTGGAGATGCTCTTAGATATTTGGTCCCTTGATTTTTTTTTTTTAAAATTAGCCCTTACGTTTTTGAAATTGCTATTGGGTCCCCAAACATGTGTTTTTTTAAATTAGAGCTCCGCTGTGCAAGATTCCTAAAAAAAAGAACAGAAGGATAGCCCTGTTGCGTCAAAAAGGAAAATCCACTACAAATTTCATAGTCCTCGTGGTGAAAACTCACTCCAAAAGCGAGCTAATACACAAATAGAACTGTTACTTCAAATGTACGGCCCAGTCTCATACGTCTACAGGTCAGGAGAAGGCAGGGCACATGAGAGACAGGAAATACCCACATAATACGCTGCTACTAAAGATGCTCATTCATATACTTTTAACATGTACAGATCTTTCTATACCCATCAAAATTGCGTACAATTGTCTCGGTTGCATATAATACATAACTACATGAACACATGTACGTAAATAATTTTTTTTCTTAGTATATTCAATCAATCTCAGCATGCACATAATCCACAAAGACAAAGTTCTTCTGAAACTCATGGAGTGCATAAGCAACAGCGGCACTCAGTACAGCAGCCCCAGCCACCAGAAGCCGCTGCTGGATTGCAGAAGGGATCCCGGAACTTGCACATAAAACCACGCAAGAAGCGATGAACAATTTCTGGAGCATCTGGAAAGTTTTGTACGCATCTCTGCAGGAGGAGCATTTTGCTGTGTGCTGCTCAAATCGGTCCAACATCTGCAGAAAGAAGTATATATCAGCTTCAGTTATAAAATACCTAGAACAGCAGAGCACAACTGAGACTGAGTATAAAATCAGCGGTGAAGGATGTTAGGCAGCAATAACTTCATTCAGATATCTGCGAGCTCTGAAGGTAAGAAATCTGCTCTTAAATCTAAACAATTGTTTGCTTCTAGTACGAACAAACAGAACCTCCAACCCATAATTGAATCCTTCGTATTTTAGAAAGGCGACGAAGTTCATCATATGCTTAAGTTTTCACTTCCAGTTTATAATTGGTAACCGGCATTTTCCATATCGATCTCTAATAACTGAAATGTTGTTCAAATTTTATTGTATGTAATTTCATGTTTTTTTTTCAACTTTTCATCAGCTAGCAACGTAACAGTTAGTAGCTGACAGCAGATTTTCCTCCAAGGTTTAGGTGTTAAAGACATGCTTGTAATTTTCAAATCTTAAGGGAAGGTTTCCAATTTTCAGGGACTTTTTCCACTTTCAAAATTTTCAGGAAATTTTTGTAATTTTCATACTTCAAGGGACTCTTTGTAATTTTGCTTTATAATTTTTTAATCTCAAAGAGCTGTTTGTAGTTTTCAGATATCTTTTTTTTAGGGGTGGTGGTTGAGATTTCTAGTTTTTTTAGAGTTTTTTTGTAATTTTCAGATCTTTCAGTGATTATGTGTAATTTCACATTTTTTTAGGAGGATCTTTATTTATTTATTTTCACTTTTCAGAGTCATTGTTATTTTTAGATTTTTTTTTCATCGCAAAAAGTGATGGTTTTCAAAATTTTTTGTTAAGTGCCACAACTTTTAAACCTATTGGGGGTTTTCTAACAAAATCTACAGAGGGTATTTTGGTCATTTAACCACAGACTAAGTAACATTGTTCACTTTGGGGTTTTCTGTCAAAACTTAGTGGGGGTTTACTATAATGTTTAAATTTTATTGGGTTTACTGCAAAACACCATTAGTTACTGGAGGTTTAGTGTAATTTACCCTAACAGTAACCGCATGTATATTTTGTTTATTATTTACATTTTAATTTATTGGTTAAATTGAGAGTTCAACCCTATGTTGCATAGACACGGGTACGGGGCACGGCAAATTTGTAAAAAGTAGGGTACGGGGATACAGTGTATGTATAAAATAATTCACTTTAGATCAATATTAAATTACATACCTACTACATTTTCATGCAGATCAATGGCTTTCAAGAGAAAGCTATATATATAACAATTATCTTTCATGTCTTAACCTTTTCTTTTATTTTTAGGTTCTTTCATTGTATACAAACTCATTCTCAATCTCCCAAATAAAATAAGCCCCTTTGAACTATGTCCTTTAAAAGGGGGAAAAAGAAAAGAAAACAAATCAAACTTCTTTGAAGGTACGTACTGCTACCCTGCTGTTATTTTTACCAAAAAATAACAAAATTTAATGAGGTATCATGGTTAAACAGCCCCAACTTTAAGACGTCTAAGAAAGAGAGTTACCTCCATGTGATGCATGATGTCATGTTCCACTAAAGCAATAAAAAGTAAGAAAAGATGAGGAGAGAGAGAACAGAGAGCATCGTCTTCATCTCTTTGCTCAGCCTGAAACCTTAGAAACCATGGCCAATTTTCTTGGAAAAAAAAGAAACCCCATGGCTAGCGAAAATTTCCAGTGTCCACACCGTTTGGGTGCGGATCCGTACCTAAAACGTGTCGGACACGAGTACGGCCCCCTACTACCCGTGTCGGGGTATCCTAGGTTCAACCTAAAGTAATGAAGGATGATGATTCAGAGCTTGAATTCAAAACTAGATAAAATATGAAGGGTATATGTCAAAATACCCAGAATATAACGGTGGAAAAAAACGTGACCTTGAGTTTTGCTTTTACAATCACGTTGCCAACAAAGAAGGCCCCCATCAATTAAGCCTAACTATTTAATCAAATTGAATATGAATATTGCTTAGATATTCGAATTGAATTGGAATTCAAACACGGTAAAGCTAATTTAATCCACATTCGAAACTCAAGGTACTTGATTTCATTAGGTTTATTTCCATCCTGAGTGTTAGAAGACAGAAATAAAACAAGTATTGAGCAAGTTCTTTAGTTTATTCTAAGAAAGTATCCATTAGACACCCAATCCATGACATTGAGTCATGGTTTGGTAGGGGGTACAAGGATGGGAGGTGGTATAGGGTGAGGTGCAAGAAAGATCATATATTCTTGTTATTTTTGTTCGGTTGAAGGGAGGGTTAGGGGAGGTACATGACCGCTTCTTGTTTTATTGAGGAAATGGGAATGGGATCTGAGGCAATTGAGTTAGTTTACGTACAATTTTACCCTTTGTTACCCTTTTGTGAGAATATTTCAAGAACCATATTAATGAGATTGTTTATGATTTATCAAAACAATAAAGAAAGAAACACTTAGATTGCTTGTGATTTATTAAAACAAAAGAGGGAAAAAATAAATAAAAGAGAAAAAATTAAAGTCAGCCCAATAGGCCAAGACAGAGAAACAATCTAGAACCATATATTTTCAACTCTCAGAATGGGCATCTACTCAAAAGGGCGCTACTTAAGTATTGTTATCGTCTCTTTTTAGTTGTGAGAATTGAGAGAGAGAGAGAGAGAGAGAGAGAGAGAGAGAGAGAGAGAGAGAGATTTTGATAAGAAAGTTTAATAAGATAATTGTGAAAGATTTGTGAGGATAAAAAGATAATCGTAAAACAGATCTTGTCAATCCCTCCCCCTAAATTGGTCCTCACCTTTAGCTCATTTTTTTCCTTTCTCTCGCTTCACCTCACTCTACGCGACCTCACCTTCCTTTCTAAAACCTCCTACCAAAGATGATTTTTAGTTTTGTCCCTCACCTCACCCTATTTCCCCTCCTACCAAACCAAGTCTAAATGTGCACTAATGAATACAATTTTTGGATCACTAGTATAGTGCACGTGCTTTGCACGAGAGTATTATCTGTTTTGTTTTTTGTTTTTAAAATTGTTTTCTAGGCTGCAAAATAATGAAATGACTTATACAACAATATAAAATCTGAATAGTTATAATTTTGTTTAAATAAATAAATTGTACAATAAAACTATGTATAAAGAACTGTATGATTAATTATTATAGTTTGGATAATTGTTATAATTTAGTCATAATTTATTAAAATAATTATAATACATTAAATATTTTTTTCTCTTTTAAATGTAATATATTATACATAGCGTAATTATAATAATTATACTATTAGTAACTACATTTTAATTTCATAATTAGTTTATTAATCTCGTAAATAATTTACTAAACTATGTAGTTATTAAATTATAGTGTAATTTATTAATTTAAAAATACTATTAAAATTATTATATTATTAACATTATTACAATTATAATAAATATAAATTATTTTTTATACTATTATCATACTTTTAAAAGGCTAATAAGATAAAAGGTAACAGGTAGTTGTCATGAGAGGTGAAACAAAAACGCATAAGGCATAAGCCTAATGAATTTTTATTATTTTTAAATTTTCTATAATTTTTTAATATTATGTGAAGAAAAATTACGAATAAATTTTAAATTTCTATTAAATAACATAATTAAATAATAAAATAATAGTGTGCCTAAATGTTTTGAAAAAGTGAGGAAATGCATAATTAATAAGAGGTTACATATAATTACTGAATGATTAATTACCACTACTAACAAAATTGAGAATTATCAAACTGAAAAGGGCAAAAATGAAAATCAAAAGTTTTGATAAGGCAATCCTCTTCTATATGTAGTATAGATATAGATTAGATTTTTCAGTTATACACTAATCCAAGAGTTGATATCATTTATTGCACATTTTATAAAATAGATTGATCTACTCAATACTTTCTCCTTTTGGCTAGTGGACATTTCATGTCTTTTTGCACGACTTTAATTCTGGTCCTTCTTTGTCAACGCTCTTCTTATCTCTTAACCGAGCACATAAACACCATTTAATTTCTCTCTTGAGATACCTCGATATATGTTTTTATTTCTTATACAAGAATGTTTCTCTAATGTTAAGTAACTTGAAATTTTCTTGATGCATTGAGATGAAAAATATTGAAAATAAATTTATTAGGATAACATTAGATAAGATACTTAAATAGATGGATTTATGAGGCATTACTCATGATATTACACTAATTACCAATCAAATTTACTTTCAGAGCTTCAATGAGCGCAATACACAAAAGAAAAATTCTCAAATTTTTACATCATTCATAATATTCATTCTTCCACCTACACTGGTAGTCATATTTTCCAAGATGATAATATCAAAAACATGACAATAGTCATATTTTCCAAGATGATAATATCAAAAACATGACAAAAGCGGCTTAGCATGTTGCTTTCACAATAAGGGTACAAGAGATGCATCCAAAAATCCATATGGTCCTTTCACTTGATAAATATTAAAAAGATTCACACATAATGAGCAAATTTGATTCGCGCATTGAAGCGATATTTGTGTGAAAAAGCTAAAATAATTTATGGTTAAGCATTTTGCATGGAAATTTCTTCCAAATTTATGGATAAATATTTTTGGGAGTGGTATTATAGATAAATTAGTGCATATGAAGAAAAAATGGATTAAACTTTTGTTTCAAAAATTTCTTTTTTTAGTTCATGAATAAAAACAATTATGCGAATTTGTATTGTAGATAAATTAGTAATTGAAAGGTCAAAAAATAACGACTAATTTCCTATAAATCTAATCAAGTGATATTGACCCAAGGAAAATGCGTTTTGGAACCCATGTTTCCATTTCCAAGCCTATTGTGGCCAGTTTTTTCAAAAATCAGTTTCCTTTTTTATGGAACCAATGCACTATTGTTATATTGTGACCCAAATTGCTTTTTGGGCCTATGGGCCATCTATTTGCATTGTAGTATGTAATATGGGGTAGTAGAATGAAAACTGGAGTCGAGAAGTTCTCACCAAAATTATCCTCTTTCTCTACTGCTTACCTTTCTTCTCAAAACCCTAACAATCTGGTATCAGAGCCGCCGTCGCCGTCAGATCCACCTCCGTTCGTCGTTGCCGTCGAGCATCAACTCGAGTTCGTCGCCCTAGGTCGAGTTCGCCCTCGTCCAGCTCGAGTTCGTCGCCCTAGGTCGAGTTCGCCGTCGTCAAGCTCGAGATCAGCCCGAGTTCGTCGTCCTTCGTCCAGCTCGCGTTCGTCCAGCTCGAGTTCGACGCCCTCGTCCAGCTCGAGTTCGTTGCCCTAGGTCGTCCCATCAGATCCAGCTTCGCCGCTCCCTCGACGCAGAGAACGGAGGTCTTGAGCCAGAGACTGGGATTTTGTCCATTTTGACCCATCACTGTTCAAATTGAACCAGAGGTTCTTTTTTTTTCTGGGGTGTTTGGTGCTTTTGATTAAATCTGAAGCTGTTAAATTGGCATTTGTGAATGGAGATGGGAAAATTTGATATTGAGAAGTATGATGGGAAGACGAGTTTTGCACTTTGGCAAGTGCGGATGGCCGCCATATTGTCCAGTCTTGGAATTAAGGGCGCCATATATGGTAGAGATAAGTTGGTTGAAGCCGTTACCGATAAGAAGTGGCTTGATATGGATGATAAAGCTCTTTCGACCATCCAATTGTGTTTGAGCAATTCAACACTACAAGAGGTCCTTTCGGAAAAGACCGCTAAGGGTTTATGGGAGAAATTGGAGAGTATCTACATGAAGAAGTCTCTTACCAACCGATTGCGGTTAAAGTTGCGCCTCTACACCCTTCGTATGGTTGAAGGTACATCCATTTCCGATCATATTTCGGAGTTTGCATCATTATTAAATGATTTGGACAAGTTGGGTGCTAAGGTAGAGGATGAGGACCAAGCTTTATTGTTGTTGTGCTCATTGCCGGCTTCTTATAAGGCTTTTAGAGACATGATGATCTATAGTAGAGATCAAATCACTCTTGAGGATGTGAAGAGCAATCTACAAGCCAAGTTACATATTGATAATGAGATGACCAATTTGGAGAAAGGAGTTCAAGGCGTTGGTTTGGTTGTTGACCGGGGTAGGTCGAAGGACAAAACCCCGAAATATTCAAGGACCCGTTCAAAGTCAAGACACAAGAATCTCACATGTAATTATTGTAAGAAGAAGGGACACATTCTAGCCGATTGTTTCAAGCTCAAAAACAAACAAAAGGCGGATAAAGGTGCTTCTTCGGGAGAGGCCAATGTGGCCAATTGTGACACGATGGATACTTTGTGTGTGGTTGATACCAACATTGATGACAAGAATTGTTGGGTTATGGATACGGGTGCATCACAACACATGACTCCTAATCGAGATTGGTTTGAGACCTATGAGCCCACGGATGGTAAAGTGCTTATGGGAAATAACAATTTGTGCAAGGTTGAAGGGATTGGTTCGATAAAGATCAAGTTTCATGATGGCAAGATCCGAAGAGTGACGGGTGTGAGACACATACCCGATTTGACAAAGAGTTTAATTTCTTTGGGTTCTTTAGAAGAAAAGGGATGCAAGTTCCAAAGTGAAGGTGGAGTTCTTCGTGTGTCAAAAGGGGCTCTCACAATCATGAGAGCAAGAAGAGTTGGAACTCTCTATTTCTTGCAAGGTTCTACGGTCACGGGCTCGGCGGCTATTGCGGCTCCTACCTCGGATGCGGATGTTACGAAGTTGTGGCATATGAGGTTGGGGCATATGAGCGAGCGAGGAATGACCATTTTGAGTAGGAGAGGCTTGTTGTGCGGCCAATGCACCGGCAATATGGAGTTTTGTGAACATTGTGTACTTGGCAAGCAAAAGAGATTGAGCTTCTCGACGGCCATTCATTCGACCAAGGGAACATTGGACTACATCCATTCGGATCTTTGGGGACCCTCTCAAGTGCCATCTAGAGGAAATGGCTCCCGTTATATGCTCACTTTTATTGATGATTTCTCAAGGAAGCTTTGGGTTTATTTCTTGAAAGAGAAAAGTGAAGTGTTCAAAAACTTCAAAGAATGGAAGTCTCTTATGGAAAAGCAAACGGGAAGGAAAGTGAAAAGGTTGAGGACCGATAATGGTTTAGAATTTTGCAACCGTGAGTTTGACAACTTTTGTAAGGCCGAAGGGATTGTTCGTCATAAGACGGTTGTACACACTCCACAACAAAATGGTGTTGCCGAGAGGGCAAATCGGACACTACTTGAAAGAGCTCGGTGTATGCTTTCCAATGCGGGTTTGGGTAAGGAGTTTTGGGCCGAGGCCATAAGCACGGCATGCTACTTGATGAATCGATCTCCTACCACTTCAATTGAGTGCAAGACACCCGAAGAAGTGTGGTCGGGTAAGCCGGCCGATTATTCAAACTTGCGGGTGTTTGGTTGTCCCGCTTATTTCCATGTGAATGAAGGAAAGTTGGAGCCAAGGGCAAAGAAGTGCGTCTTTGTTGGGTATCCTATGAATGTGAAGGGGTACAAATTATGGTGTCCTAAATTGTCCAAGTTCCTCATCTCAAGGGATGTTACATTTGATGAATCGACTATGTTGAAGACACAAGATGGAGCATCCGAGCCAACTACCAAGGAGGACAAGACATTTGAGAAGAATGTGGAGTTTGAAGTGCCGGTCCAACAAGGTGATGAGGCCACGTCACATCATGATGATGCTCATATCGAAGAAGAGGAAGAAGAAGATCAACCATATGCTTTGGCGAGGGACCGCACAAGAAGGGAAATCCGGCCACCTTCAAGATATGGATATTCCGATTATGCTTATTGTTTGTCCATTGCCGAAGATTTGGATTCAAATGAGCCATCTTGTTGCAAAGAGGCGATCTCTTCGAAGAATGCGACCGATTGGGTTGCCGCTATGAATGAAGAGTTACAATCATTGCAACAAAATGAGACTTGGTCTCTTGTGAAGCCTCCTAGTGGTAAGAGAATTGTGGGTTGCAAGTGGGTGTTTAAAAGGAAGATTGATGGCTCAAATCCCGCGGATTTTCGATACAAGGCAAGACTTGTGGCTAAAGGGTATAGTCAAGTCCAAGGTGTGGATTTCAATGATGTGTTCTCTCCCGTAGTGAAACATACCTCCATTCGAGTTTTGCTTTCTTTTGTGGCAATGAAGGATTTGGAGTTAGAGCAAATGGATGTGAAAACCACCTTCTTGCATGGTGATTTAGAAGAGCAAATTTACATGAAGCAACCGGAGGGTTTTGAAGTCATGGGAAAAGAGGATCATGTTTTCTTGTTGAAGAAGTCCCTTTATGGCCTTAAGCAATCCCCACGGCAATGGTACAAGAAATTTGATTCACTCATGGTAAGTATTGGCTTCCACCGTTCTAGCTATGATAGTTGTGTTTACTTCAAGAAGCTAGTGGGTGATGAGTTCATCTATTTGTTGCTCTACGTTGATGATATGTTGATTGCGGCCTCCGATTTGGGAGAAATTCGGAAGGTGAAGGAGCAACTTGGTTCGACGTTTGAGATGAAAGATTTAGGGGCCGCCAAAAGGATTCTTGGCATGGAGATCAAAAGGGACCGGTCCAACCGGAAACTATCTCTTTCACAAAAGAGTTTTGCCGAGAAGGTGATACGCCGATTTGGTATGGAAAGGACAAAGGTTGTGTCTACTCCTCTTGCGATGCATTTCAAGCTTAGCGCCGACATGAGCCCGAAATCCGATCATGAGAAGAGCTATATGGAGAAAGTTCCATATTCAAGTGCGGTTGGGAGTCTTATGTACTTGATGGTATGTACTCGGCCCGACATAGCTCAAGCCGTTAGTGTGGTAAGTAGGTATCTTTCTTGTCTCGGAAAAGGGCATTGGGAAGCGGTGAAGTGGATTTTCCGCTATTTGAAGGGTACCATTGATGCTCATTTGGAGTTTGGAAGGAACAATGATAATCTAACGGGTTATGTGGATGCGGATTTTGCGGGTGATCTTGATAAGAGACGGTCTTTGACCGGTTATGTGTTTACTTTTGGAGGATGTGCAATTAGTTGGAAGTCTCAACTTCAATCAACCGTTGCACTCTCAAGCACCGAAG
The DNA here is from genome assembly GCA_022839385.1 of Asparagus kiusianus. Taxonomy (NCBI): domain Eukaryota; kingdom Viridiplantae; phylum Streptophyta; class Magnoliopsida; order Asparagales; family Asparagaceae; genus Asparagus; species Asparagus kiusianus. The sequence continues at coordinate 1,241,344 of BQKN01065917.1, read as the reverse complement.
CCGAGTATATGGCAATTACCGAGGCTATTAAGGAGGCTATTTGGCTCAAGGCTTTTGTTGGAGAGATGTCTTCATTTGAGGGTCCTATTGCGATATATTGTGATAACCAAAGTGCCGTTCATTTGACGAAGGATCGCATGTACCATGAGAGGACCAAGCACATCGACATTCGGTATCATTTTGTTCGAGATGTGATCACGGAAGGGAAGGTTGTCGTGAAGAAGATTGGTACCGAGTCAAATCCCGCCGATATGCTCACTAAGCCTCTTCCAATTGCAAAGTTTAAGTTTTGCTCAAGTTCGGTGGTGCTTTGTTTCTAGTTTGTTGCTAGTTGTCTTTGTTTGTTGCTACTTTATGCTAGTTGTGTTTTTTATGTATGTTTTTGTTTGGGTTAGTTTTATGCTTAGCTTGTTTGGGCGCAATTTGTCTCAAGGTGGAGATTGTTATATTGTGACCCAAATTGCTTTTTGGGCCTATGGGCCATCTATTTGCATTGTAGTATGTAATATGGGGTAGTAGAATGAAAACTGGAGTCGAGAAGTTCTCACCAAAATTATCCTCTTTCTCTCTACTGCTTACCTTTCTTCTCAAAACCCTAACAACTATACACAATGTTTTAAAAAACCTCCGCTTAGCCCGGCCAGACGTATGCCTAGACCTAGGTGGTACCTAAGCTATCCGCCCAGATTTTGGCAGCACCCAAGGAAGCATAGTTTGTTTACATGGACCGCACTCTATAGGTCTTGATCGTGATTTCATCTGTTGCAGTCTCCACATCTTCTAACCTCCTCCAAACTCCTTCAACTTCCAATTATGAACATATTTTCTACCTCCTCCAACCTTCAGCAAACATCCACCACCACTTAAGCAAAGAAAAAAAATCTGCTTAGGCGTGAATCGGTCCTAAGCTTTCTATAACATTATCTACAATCAATTTATTGTAATTCAAAAATAAAAAATAGAAAAACTATCTAAGCTCCCTCCTAAGCTTTCATCCAGGCGCCTAGGTTCTGGCTTTGGGTCCAACACTTACCGTCTAGTGTTTTCTACAACCTTGACCATGTACGTTCCTAGAGAGTCATTTTTTTAGGGACCAATACACTTTGTACACTTTCTTTTCCCAAACAAAAGAAGAGAAATTGTTATAATGAATCAATTTTCTATAATTATGTTTTCCTAGCTTCTTTGACGACCAAACAGGCCCGCACGAGAGAGCCAACTGCTCCATTATCGCAATTTATTATTTAATGAGAAAGAAGAACAGGGTTCCATCACTTGCTAAACTCTAATAAAAGAAACAATTTTTTTTGTTCATATTTTGAGCAATATGGAAAGTGTAGTAGAGAAGGAACGACCTGTTATTTTTTGCATTTTATTTTATTCGAGTAGAATAATGGAGACAAAGCAGATGATCCACTGTTTAAATACTAGTCCCCAAATCTTTCATTTATTGAGATTAATCTTCAAATCTTGATATTTTTCAATCAGCTCCTAAATCTTTTAAGTATTTCGAAATAAGCCCCCTAAAATTTTTAAAGCTTTTGAAATTAGTCTTTTGAGTTTGCAGTTAATTGAAAGCTTTGGGGGATTAATTTCAAAATACTTGAAAGGAGTTGGAAAATTAATTTTAAAATAGAGCTAGGGACTAATTTCAGAATATGAAGATTTGAGGGTCCCTAGAACACTTAAATGTTTAGGGGACTAATCTTAAATATCAACATTTAACAGAATATTATTATTATTATTATATTTTATTTTATTTTATTTTATTTTATTTTTATTTTATTTTATTTTATTTTTTTTTGGGGGGGGGGGTGAGGGCTAAGATGGAAAACCCCTTTTATTTATATATTAGTATGTATAATGTACTATTCGCTGTTATCCTCCTCAATCAATGTGTATATTTATGGCCTTGGGTTTACTATAACTTGAGTTTCTTGGGTTTACTATAACTTGAGTTAACCTTTGGTTTTTATAATACTCCACTCTATCATTAAAGTTTTTGGGATCCACTACAGCTCCCTACAGCACCTATCTAAAGTGGAACTTCCAAAAACTTTAGTAGGTAGTATAATATAATTGAAAATGTATTGGAGGAAAACTAAGTTTTTAGCCGCCTTATATGCATGTGCTCAAACAATATATGCCTGTATGTGAGTTTATAATATTTAGTATACAATGGTTAATTTTAATACAACTTATATGAAATTATTTTCACCTTAATATACAATTTTGAAATCGCTATTTTCACTTCCTAATTAACAACGATCTTTTTCATACACTCCAGAACATTCTAGAACTAGTGATGTCTGATACTGAACACCTGCTGGAGGCTTTTGATGGAAAAGAAAGTTCATAGTCATGACGTGCATAGTTGGAAAGTGATGTAAACAGTCTAATCCCAGAAACTTAAACTTGGAGAATTAATATATTTCAGGCTGAACCAGTACCTCACGTTTGGAAAGCATTGTGGATGGCAAGGATTGTTGGTTGGCAAAGCCAAACCAATCAGGTTGGCTGTTGCCATATCGCCTCAACCAATTTCGGAATGCCAAAACAAATCTGTCAGCCTGTGTGGGAGTGAAAGTGAGTTTTGTATATTGCTGGTTGACATCAGCAGATTCCTCCATGGATTTGGAAAGAAAAACTTTCTCTTGACCTTGAAGAACAATCATGTCACCGTCATAGACCTTGTTTGAAGTCCAATGTTCATACCAGCGAGGGACCAACTACATCATCAAACAAAGAACATAGACAGAAGCATTACGATTTTACCCAATCTGGACGACACAGTGTGACCTTCAAAATAATGATGAGCACAAAACCAACACAATTGCTACATGTTAACTAGCAAGATAGATAACTTCGTCAAAGACATAAGCAGAAAATATCATGGAAATGGATATGACAGCATGCATAGAAACTAGATCTGGACATCTAGCAAGGAAACCTATGCTGTGACAGCATGCATAGAAAATCTCCAACACTGTAAACTGTAATAACATGGTTATTCACAATTTAATGAAAGTATCATCAGAATCTCCAGCAAGCATCCTCCAGTCCAAGTTTCCGAATGTCTGATGCACCAAAAATCAAAAATAGACGGCAGCAACTATTGCTGCTTAGAACCTTCACAATACACAACATTTGCCTCGAATTTTCAATATGACTATAGCCTGAATGTCCGACGCACCAAAAATAAAAAATATACGGCAGCAACTACTGCTGCTTAGAACCTTACACAATACACAACATTTGGCTTGAATTTTCAATATGATTATAGTGGCACATGTTACTCATGACAGATGTTTACATTAGAAAACAAACTTTTCTAACTTAAACACTACAGAAGAGAGAGGTAATTTCATATTGTTTTTGAGGTAACTTCATATTGCTTTTGTTTTTGTTTTTTGTTTTTGTCTGGAAGTAAGCAGCAAGACGATTGCATGCAAATCATGGGTGGCTGCCAAGTACTTGGAGATAGTTAGCACTATCCTACAAAGCCATGGAAATAGAACGAGACTACAAAAATATAAACAGGCATCATCCATAATACTGCAGGTTGGTAGATGTTAATGACCTTTAGTTGCCTTTGATGATTGTAGCTCCACTTACAGCATGCAGCTTTGTCTTTGGGTAAGCACGGGTACCTTTACCTGCTTCCTAACAGGCTTATTGGCCTTCTCTCTCACCTCTGTCTACTTATTCCTTAATTACTGATAGGAGCATCGAAAGAATGAGCCACTCAAGAAAAATCATCATTCTAACTTGAATTTCTGCTCAACTGATTAGCAAACGAGCCAAACTAAAGGAAGACCCTGCTTGCTCATGTTGGCTTGAATAAGCTCGATAGGACATATTTCTTATTTTATGTTAAATTTAATCATATAGGTCAATTGAACAACATGAACATGTGAATTTTATCATATTGCAAGCAACTTATGACATTAACGAAGCTTTAGCAAATGTTAGAAGAGACCAAAATTACTCCCGTACAACCCACTATTGTATGAGTCACCTAACTGATAGAAAAGAAAAGGAGTAACTGAAAAGAAACTTTGAGCACTTATTTACGTTTCTTCTTATTGAACACAACGGCCAAAAATTCTTTAGAACCGACATTAAAGTTAAATTCTGAGGATCACCGATAAAACCAGCGTTGAGAACAATTCATGACTAATGTTTGCTACATTTTAGTTCGCTGAAAACCTATAAATGAGCCTAACTCAAACAATACTGCTCACTCAATTTAGGCTCCTTTACATCCGTACTTCCTGCAACTGGTCATATTTTGCTAGTTGTTATATATTAATGATACTAATATTGGACACGGAGTGGAATTCAAGAGCACACACAGACTCTCTTACAACCAGATCAAGTTAGGTGGTTATATTGTAATCCGAAATCGTAATGTCAAACAATTACTATTGCCAAACAATTCCTTGATAGTTTTCTTATTGTTTTTGGCCTCTAGTTTCCAGTATTTTCTTTATTATTATTGCTGACCAATCTCTACTCTCACAGAAGAGAACACAACCGGTCATATTGCTCATGCAGCTTTAACTGATGAATAATATTGTTAATATTCTTCCAAGTGTGTGTGTGTATATATATATATATATATATATATATATATATATATATATAGAGAGAGAGAGAGAGAGAGGGAGTAGAAATAAGGTTGAAGAAGTAAATCAACGTTAGTGAACAAAAGAATTTGATCAGTCTTTTATTTTAGACTTGTCTATCTTCTTTGGCGTTTTTGTAGGCTTTCCTTCTATGACCACCTTAAGTGAGTACTTTTTCCTTCTTCGTTTCAGTTCTGATATCTTATTCAAGTCTATTCCTTGATCCTGAAAGCTTGTCGTTTTACTAACTAAATCTAAACTGATGATCTTACAAGGCTTATCTAAATTGATGATCTTACAAGGCTTATCTAATGTGATCCTTCTTCGTTTCAGTTCTGATATCTTATTCAAGTCTATTCGTTGATCCTGAAAGCTTGTCGTTTTACTAACTAAATCTAAATTGATGATCTTACAAGGCTTATCTAAATTGATGATCTTACAAGGCTTACCTAAAGTGATGATCAATACATCACTGTCAAGATTCTGGTTGCTCTTCTTGTTCAGCAGTGGGAAGCATACCGATATTTGATGTCACAAGTGCCTACTAACATAGGGAATTCTTGCCATAAAGTAAAAGCACCACATGCATCATAACCACAACTACATCATGAAGGATCACAACCATAATCTTAGCAAGCATTTGACCATAATCTTAGCAAGCATTTGACCACTGATTGATTTTCTTGGAATGACCAGCACCAAATTGGCCAGTGTTGGACCACTGGTTTTGTTGGAGCAACCAAAACACTACGCTGACGAGGAGAGGGCAGATCAACGGGCTATTTTAAAAAAAGAGGAGAAGAGTTGGATCCTTTTTTTTCTTTGGTTAATTAAGGAGGAGACGGAAAGATGATCAAAAGGCATGAGGAAGTGCAGAGCTAATGCTTGATTTGACAACCCATGGACGGCCTCAAGTTTAAGGCTTAGCCGCTTAAAAAAGTAGAATTTTTACTCTAGCTTTCCTAGTATACTAACTACTCTAATATTTGTAAATTTTTATGGAAGTTTATCATAGGCAACACCATGAACCTTAGCATTTAAAACAGCTGTAACCCAGGAGGTGCACCAACTATATAACTCGAGATGCATGTACAAGAGCCCAAGGTAGGAGCAATAGATAGAATATGAGATACATTCACATGAATGCAGTACATGGAAGTAAAATCAGCAAGATGCGGAAAAAATTGCTAAAGCAGGATGATGAGAATGTAAGTTCATAGGTCAACAATCAGGAAGATTAGAATAACTATTGTCTGATAGTAGACGCTGGAAGAAATGTATTAGCTATATAATCTACTCCATTTATGTAAGAACATCTAACTGCATAATATATCAATGACAAAACTAAGGTCAAAACCATTATTGTTATTCTAAACTTCAGCTAAAACCGTGTGCAAGGGCAAAAATAACTTGCTTGTGAATCAGCTATCCATTTCATACCTGCCACCATTCAGGTCCTGGCATTGTAAACTGGAAGAAGTTTCGGGCACTACAAACAATGGAACGGGTCTTCCCAGGTGCCATAGGAATGTTAAAGGAACAAATCCATATGACCCATTTTTGATCTCCCAAAAAAGGAAGCTTTGTGTCTATCTCTATCCTGAAACAGTATGCATATTAAAAAATCAATATGAAGATACGAACTTGGAAGCGCTAGTACACTTGAGAAAAGTCATCAAATCACAAACAATAATTCCACACTTAAAAAGAAATACAAATGAATGTAGTAGAATCCTCTCATGTGATTTAGAATAACTAGGAATTAATCATTACCTTTGTTGAAATGGTCCTAGATATGACTTCTGTAATGCACCCAACAGCATTTTCACAGGCCAACTCTTTGCTCATACCTATTAATTATGCACCCCTTTTTTGTTCATTTTTTAATTACTTTTATTTACTTTACATTTAGATTTTGACCAGGAGAGTGGTCATTTGGTACAATTATTAAAACATAAAATATAAAAAATAATAATAAACTTGCAAAAATTGAAAACCCTAGGCTTGACATTCTGGGAATTTAAAATTATCTGAGTATCTGTTTTCTTCTCCTTTCATTGGGTTCAGCAGTTATGTAATTATGTTTGCTATCCCAAAACGAAACAAGGCATCAAAAAGCCCAAGCCGAAGGCACAACCCAATAGGTTACTGTTTTCTTCAAAAGTCATTTCCATTGATGATTCCATTTAAACTTCAGTCGTTTACAATGAATTACAATGAAAAAATTGAGAAAATTACAACTTTAGAGAAAATAACACAAAAATCATTTATCGATTCTTGTTTTGTGGGACTTTGCCTGTGCCGGGAGTGCTTTGGCTCGTCGACCACCGATTCACAGATTCGTGAGGGTCTTTGGTATCCTTCCTTTGTTTAGAAGAAAGAATGAAAGTCATTGAATATCTTATCAAAGTAAGACGATCACTCTTCTTGAGTTCAAGTCCAAGCTCAAATCTCAAGGAATCACACAAAGAACTCAAACTTTACTGTTCTATCTGCTCTCTCTCTGCTCCAATTTGCTCCATCCTCGTCAGTAATGACCCTAGGGGGGTATTTATAGCCTCTGGGACACTTTCACTGAAAAATACAATCATGTGAAGAAGTTAAGGTTGCGAGACAGCGTTTACTGTCTCGACGTCCGAGACAGTGTTTGCTGTCTCGGCTTCCGAGACAGTAAAGACTGTCTCGGAAAATCTAACTGCCTGAGAGTTTCTACTGTAACTGTCTTCCCACGTTTCAGACTCCGTTATTTTGACAGTTATCCACGTGATTCTCACCCACGATGTTTGCCACGTTCTTTGACAGTTAATGGACACGTGTGTGGCAGTTATTTTAGTAACTTTTAATCATCTCAAAGCTGTCTCGCATGCGAGACAGTAAATGTTGTCTCGCTGGCCAAGACAGTAAATGCTATCTCTCTGACCGAGACAGTAAATTCTGTCTTGCTGCGAGACAGTAAACACTGTCTCGCTAGCGAGACAGTAAATACTGTCTTGATCTTTCTAAGACAGCATGAGGTTAATTCTTGTGATCCTTTGGGTGATCTTCTCTATGTTTGGATATCTATCAGTATTTTTTGACGTCTACAGATACCCCCTCCAAAGTATTCTAGACTCATTCTTTTATAAAGGAGTCTGGGACACTTTGCATAAGATAGATTTTACTTACAATCCCTTCAATGCTTGATTGAATAGATTGTGTAGAAGGACCCGTAAATGACTTCAATTCTTGGTCTCTTCCCCCTTAGTCTATTCAGTTCCTTGTAGAATAGCTAATATTCTTCCGGTACTGCGTTTATCGTTTGACCGTTGTCGAGATTTTGAATCAAAGCTAGTATTTGTACTTGCGAATCCGTTTTTTTTTTGTCACTAAATTGATACTTGTATACCCATTGAGAGTTCGTCAGGTTATCGTTAAGAATATTCAGAGTAATTTTCTTCAGAAACTTCCTGTTGGAGGTAGGAGAACCAACATCAAGTGGCAAATTCTGCTCAAGACGATTGTTATGGTCTCGCTCAACGAGACGGTGTTATCTGTCTCGTAGTGCGAGACCGTTAATACTGTCTCGCACGACGAGACAGAGAATACTGTCTCGCATGGCGAGACATTGAATACTGTCCCGTCGTCCGAGACAGTGAATACTGTCTCGGACTGCTGAGTCGGGGGTATAAAACCCTGACTTAGAGTTTTTTTAGGGTTTTTCACGTCGAATTCTGAGTGATTTCTGGGCGATTTCTTCGGCTATTTCTGCAAGTTTTCGAGCTTCTCTTGTTCTCTTCGTCTTTGAGTTGAGTAGGGTTCTCGTTTGGAGGGATTTTATTCGAAGATAGAAGGTCTGTTCTCCCTCTCCCCTTCGAAATTTCGATTCTTTGATTCTTCCCCATGCATGCGCATTTCAACTGTATTTTGTGATATTTTTATCAATTCCATGCTCAAAACCCTAACTTTCTCGTTGGATTTCAATGTAGATCATATTTTTATCATGTCGCCGCGTAGATCTCAAGTTCCCCGGGGCCGTCCGACTGTTCAGACTACTGAGAGGGCTGATCCCGTTGCTGCTTCCCATGGGGGTACACCTCTTTCACCCTTTCACGAATTTAAATGCCATATCTTGTCAATTTCATACGTATATATCTGTATTTGTATGTAAACCCTCGTTTGTCATCCTTTGAGATACATTCGAGAAGAGCCGGTATCCTCCTTTGAGGGGATCGACGTTAGAAAGTGTTTGTTTTGCTTGGACAAAACACATCTCAGAATATACAGGGGCGATCTCGTATCATCCCACGTATGTTGAAAGGTTTTGATATGCCGTTATAATGCTCGTGCATAGTAACACATATCTCTTTTATACATGTGGTAGATGAAAAATCGTCGCACTTGTTGTGAGGTGGCGATTATATCTTATGGAGTAAGATATACCGCTTTCTCTAAAATTTTAGGACTATTCTTACACAATTTTATGTGTGCGTCTTCTTTATCAGTCTATTTTTCTTCTGCAATTTTCACTGCTAATGAGGTTACGGGCCAAAATAGTGCTACCCACTCCTATTATGAGGGGATTTCCGTTAGTTGAATCAGCTCCCCAATTCAAGCTAGACTACAGCGAAGGAGCTAGAGAGTTGATTCGGCGAAGTAGTTATATTCTGCGACAGTTAATCACGAACACAACTTTAATTTCAGAGCAAGACTCGAACCAGTGCATAAGGAAGCCAGATTTCTTGTTTGGTGACTCTATAAAAGATCCGAAGATCGTTTCTTGCATATCTGCGCAGTGGTTATATGGAAGCGGGTCATTATTCTTGTATCTGTCCTGGATTCCTCGGGAGCATTCACTCTTAAAGTTCAGAAATTTGTCAGTTGGACGTGAGATGTTCTAGAGATTGACCGAAAACCACGAGCGTATTCACTGTGGTTTTATTGGGAAGGAAGCCACCCTGGGTTCTAGTGATAGGACTTATGTGCGAGGACTTCATCCGGGTGTCTTGGGTCAAGATAATATACCCCAGAATAAAAAGACAGTACAGGCAAATACTGTGAAGAATCGGTTAGCTGTAATAGGAAAGAAATTACCCAACAAGAAATTCAGATGTTATGGATGAGTCTATTATTTTGGAGACAAATGGTGGACCAGAATGACCTGGTATGTACTGAATCGCTGGGGGCGAGAATTGGCAGAGTTAGGATTATCAATCCCGATCCGTGCCAGTATGTATGGTCTGCAGATCAGTGTAGATCATTTCTTCTGTTTGTTCGAGATCTACAACCCTGACACCAATACATTCTTCACTAAGAATGGAAAACTCGGATTACCATTACATGAAATGATGAAGGCGTCTGGTTTGCCTATAGGTGATGTCCCATATCAAGAATTCTTCCCAACCGTCAGTCAGTTGAATAAGAAAGATCGGTTAGTTGTGACCTACGATACTTTATGGGAGTTGACTTGTCATTATCATATAGCTAAGGCTGATATGGAGACCAAAGCTAAGAAGAAATCTCCTCAGATTAGCTTGAAACAATTTGCAGATTATTTGTTCAGGAACCTTGAGAATCGCTCAGAAGACGTGTGCGGATTATATCCTTTCTCCGAATGAAATCAACCGGCTGTTAGAGAAAATGAACGCACAATCTTATACCTCTCACTCAGAAGACGGATTTCCTCGCGGTACCAAATTCCGTTCTTATTTGTGACAAGTTGGTGTTCCGATCCACCCTACTATTCTGCTCGTCGGCTTTCTGACCTTATGGCTGAAAAGATGTGTCGTTCCTCATCAACCCTCCGATGCGATGCCGATCGAAATATTGTATCCAGCCGTCCAATTAGTTACACGACGTAAATTATCTTTGCTTCCTGCTATGGTGGCCGCTATTCACAGTGGATTACGTCAATTAATTTCCGTGTTTACTCAAGAGGGAAAGAAATCCTCCATCAGCGTATCCGTTCCGAAGCTGGAACTACTCTATACTTATTTGATGACCTGGTTGGTACTTCACCAACCAGATTTAATGGAAGCTCATGAGACGGTGGATCCCAACCTCCCTTTACTGCAAACTCTTGAGGGTTGTAAATGGGTTAAACATCAATGGATGGATATAACAAGGCAATTCAAAGTTCACAAATGTTAGGAGTTCTTCCCTTGCTTCCCTCGATTCTCCGGTACGTACAATAGGACCTTATTGGATGCTGAAGAACCAAGGCAGAATCACATCATTTTGGATGTCGGGTGCTTCAGATGGCTGATGAATATTCGACCTGGTTATCTATTGTTCAGGGTGAAAGATGTTTGTCATATTGAACCTTATTTCTCATGTCGATTTGCCCATCAATTCGGCTATGACCAACTGTTTGTCGGCAACCCGAACCGTCAACTTAGCGTTCGAGGTGGACTTATCAATGGGGCGAGAGCTTGGTTTGGAGTATTGTCGGCTGCACAAATGCTGAGTTCGATCTCCCTTTAGAAGTGCCGCCTCTACGGATGACATTCCTCTATTGTAAGTGGCTGATAGCTGCCAATATCGTCACTCAGCATAAGAGGATATCGGACTCAGAAGGAGAGACAGCCCCGCGGCATACAACAGAAGTGACCCGTGAAACTATGTTATCACCTCAAAGGAAAGAGGCTGCCGAATCGTCCAGAAAGGGCAAGGAACCGGCCCGCCCAACCGATAGTGAAGAAGAGTTTGATACTGATGAAACAGAAACTTCTGAGAGGGCGGGTGAGACTGGTTCAAGTTCTGAGGAAGTAGTTGGTCTCCCCGGTTTTTTCTTTGAGAGAGGACTTGTAAACCCTTACATTGCTCGCGCGACTCATTACGTTGCTCCTGCCCAACAACAAGACACTCCGAAAGGAAGGAGGGAGAGAGTCGTTATGACTTATCCCAATCGGATGACGGTAGAGGTCCTCAGTGGAGATGAAGAGGATAAAGAAGATACAGTGCCTCTTGTTCGTCGGCAAAGATCATTATCTTCCACTCAAACTCAAACCCAAGTCCCTCCCAGAACTGAATTACGCACCAAACATCATCACGAAAGATCTGGGGTCCAGGATGAAGCGCGTCCACTAAAAAGACGGAAGAAGGCCGTCTCTAAGCCATTCGTCTTCCCGTTTTAGAGGAGACATCTGACCGCAGTGCTTCTTCAGACGAACGAGGTAATGATTCGTCTTTATTTTCACCTTACTGTTCTTATATTTCTTAACACTCGGGCTTATCTTACACTCAATTCTTGTAGGGAGTCAAGAAGAGAGAATTTCAGGCTGAAACTGTTTCTCCCGACGGTATGGAAGCTAAAGCGCCCAGTTTCGTTCAACAAATAAAAGATGCACTTAAAGATGAAACCGCTGGTGTTCCTGCAGCTTCTGATGTTGATCCATCGGCCTCAAATACAGGTACGGATCTTTCTCCATTTGGAAGACAATTTCGAAAGATGAATGAGTCAGAACGTGTGCCTCTTCTAATGACTTGTGCACTTTGTCTCCTTTTAGTCAAATTAAAAGAAGCGGGTGCGAGTAGTGGAGCTCTCGAATCCGTCCCGGTTAACGAAGGTAAAACTAGTCTCTCTTTTGTGCGAGTTCATATAAATATATATGTTACTCATGACCCAATATATTCTGTAGATGCTATAATGAAAGAATCTGCTGGAGGAGAAACCATACATGCAACAGAAGTCGAGGACTTCAACGAGCATAACCTCGATCTCGATCTCTCAGAGGACGATCATCAGTATATCTCCGATTTATTATCGAGGAAAACTTCTGATGCAGCCACAGGATCAACTGTTGGAGTTGGTTCAACAGAAACGGATCCTTCTGAGAGTAAGGCATTTGTTCTGTAAATTCCGTATATTTTTTTTTAACTTCATTTTCTAGTAATCATATAAGCATTCGAATTATAGGACCAGTTGTTGGAACCGATACAGCTACAATCACTGGGGCGTCTAATCAACCCGAGGGTCGTGACCTCTCGTCATGGGTAGGAACTGAAGTCGATCTTCAATCGTCTATTCTCGAATCCCAACCTGCTACTCCTGTGGATCCCATGATGATAGAAATCACTGTCACCCCCAAAATTAGTCCTGTCTCAACAAAAGCGAGACCAACTGAAGAAGTCGATACGTCGGCAGCCGTTGTGACTAGAATTGGTGAGTTTTATCAATCATTTGTTTTAAATTTCTGATTAACATTCCATTTTACTCATTGTGATTCTCTTGTTTGCAGAATCCTCTCCCAAGAGGCCTATTAACTTGGACCCGAAGTTTTCTGAGGTCTTAATTGAACCATCATCTAATGTAGCGGGTACGTCAACAAGTATCATTCCTGAACCAACTCCAGTGATTGTAAAGCCCACTCCGGTATTAGCAAGTCAAGGTAACCAAGTCATGGAATCTTTCATTAAGCTTGGTATGCTTCCGTTCGTTGTTATGTATGCACATATATGTTTTGTACTGACTTATTTGTCCTCATCGCAGCTTCTTCTTCATCATTATCAGATCATATCCAAGCTTTATTGGTAGATGAAGACCAGGATAAGGCTGTCATTTGCTCTGATCTCCAAGGCTACATCTCCTTTTTGAACGCTATGGTCGATCGCATTCTCTTCAAAGGATCATATTTTGAGAATTTTAAGAGACCTCTTGATCGCTACATATCTGGAATCAAAGAGGAAGGATATAATGAATTAGCCGATTCGTCGACGCTTATTTGGCTGACTTCAAACAACATGCTGAATTTCTGAAGGATCTCCGCATCAAAGGCGTATCCTCCTATATTGCTTCTCAAATGGACTCAAGGTTGCAATCGTGAAGTGATTCCCCCAAATCGGCTGAATTCAAAATCCAAAAGCTAAGAACCTACACTAATCAACTCAGGGTGAGTGTTGCTAAAAGAACACAAGCCAAGGTCAATCTGTATCGGGACTTAGAGTCGAGTCGAGCTGAGATAGCCCGCATAGAAGAGCAACTTGTGAAGGCCAAGGATGCTCATGAAAATTTGGAATCTGATTTGGCAGAGATAACTCAAGTTGAAGAAAACCTGTTTCAGCAACTGAATCTTCAGGATAAGATACTTGCTGAAAAGGAACAAGAAGCTGCCGAACTTCAGAGTGTTGACGAAGAAATTTTCAAAATTAAATTGACAGCTGAGCTTGAACAGGCTTATACGACAGAGCTTTCCAAACTTGAAGATCAAATTCGTCGTTATAAGCTGTTGTAATTTGAAAACATATATTTTTTGTAGCTTTGTTTGAACGCTTTTGGTCAATATAGTGAACTCTTTTGCTTATTGAGATTTTATTATGATTACTCATTCTTGTTTAGAATAAATAACCATAATACTTATAGGATTTTTCGCAAATCCTCAGCCATTAACGGATTTGATATGCCTTTACCGACTACCGTTTGAGTCGGGTTAGTATGTGAATTATCTAAATCCATTCCACATATAACGTTGGGCTAAAAGAATTAAACTCTTTTAGACTTTAAACTACAATATTGAATATGTAGGCTACATGTGTTAGATGTAGGCTTATCTCTAATAAATGATTGAGATAATGTCCCCCATGTATGAACGACATGGATTTTAAAATGTAAGTAGGTTGCATTTCCTATATAGGATAACAAACCCAATATTATAAAGAAAGAATTGAGTATTCTACCTTTCAATCTCTTGCTTGTTGGTAGAAATGAACCCAAAATTAAAGAGGAAGAATTTTATATTCTATCTCCTGATCTCTTGTTTGTTGGTAGAGATAAACCCAAAATTGGAGAGGAAGAATTTTATATTCTATCTCCTGATCTCTTGTTTGTTGGTAGAGATAAACCCAAAATCGGAGAGGAAAAATTTTATATTCTATCTCCTGATCTCTTGTTTGTTAGTAGAGATGAACCCAAAATCGGAGAAGAAGAATTTTATATTCTATCTCCTAGTGCAAAGGAAACTCGAAGTGGGATCTCCACTTAGAGAATCTGGAATAATTTGAATAATTCTGACTGTCATAAGGTTTGATTATTCAATTCAAAAATAGACCTCTCGTTCGTGAAATGAATCGAAAGGAAATTTTGGTTATGGTCCTAACTGTAGTAAGGTTTGATCAGGTGGGAGTTTTGAGACGATCCTGACTGTAGGAAGGTTTGATCGCTCGATTTGTAGACATCTTGTTCATGAAAGGAATCAAGAGGAGATTTTGGTTTTGGTCCTAACTGTAGTAAGGTTTGACCAGGTAGGGAACAGGAATGTGGTACAAATAACAATGAGTTTGTTGATTTGTACAAATTACTTAGTGAGAATTTTTTCTGATGTCAGATACAAGAATTTAACATGAAGTGATTCGGCGACTGATATGGACCGATAACTTGAAAATTTCTTTGACATTGTATCATAACTTTAACATTGGGAATGTTAGAAAACAGATACAATAGGAGTTTGAAGGATTTTAATTCATGATGGATTACGGTGGACCCTCCATCGATCAATTTGATCGGTGAGGGGTTTTGTAAGGAAAGATTAACTGTATTCTGTCATTGAATCTCATCTCAACAAAAGCTGTAAAAGAATCTTAATGATAATCAAGAATGGATTATTTAAATGATCAGTTTCTTTTTATTTAGAATAATCAACTGATCTCGGGTTATCCCGAAATATCCTATACAGGATTCTCTAGGAACTTCCCATTTTGCATAGGTTATCCTGAACATATTACAGATAATATTTTTTCAGGAACTTTTTATTTATTGGCATCATTAATTTGTTACCATCCTAGGTAATCAGGCGATACGCACCGTTTGAATAGACTGTTTCTATTACAAACGGCCCTTCCCATTTAGGTTGGAATTTTTCTTTCTTCTTGGAATTGAGAATCATAGGTCTTCGAACGGCAAGAATCAGATCTCCTTTAAAACTTCGTCGTCAGACCTTTTTATCAGAAGCCCGAGAAATTCTAACCTGATAAAACTTGACTTGTTGTTGAGCCTCCAAGCGTTTTTCATCTAACATCTCCAATTCCTCGAGATGTTTCTGGTGATTTTATTCCGTCGTCATTCCCGTTGCAAGAGCGATGCGGAGGGAAGGAATTTGTATTTCCAAAGGGAGGACAGCCTCGCACCCATATGTTAAGGAGTATGGAGTTGCTCCCGTTGACGTGCGGACAGTTATACGATAAGCCAACAGGACTTTGCCGAGCTTGTCGTCCCAATCTCGCTTAATGGTTTTCACAAGTTTTACCAAAATCTTGATAATAGTCTTGTTAAAAGCTTCGGCCAATCCGTTAGCTGTAGGATTATAAGCAGTTGATGAAACATCCTTAATCCCGAATTTACCACAGAATTTGATAAATACGTTGCTAACGAATTGAGGACCATTATCGTGCACTATTCACCTTGGGACACCATACCGATATATGATATGATGTTTAATGAATTTAATAACATCACTCGTCTTTACCTCTTTAAGTGGAATTGCTTCCGCCCATTTCGAGAAGTAATCGGTGATTGCCAGAATAAAACGGTCCCCTTTAACCGAAGGCGAAAAAATCGGACCCACAATGTTCATTCCCCAATTTTCAAATGGCCATGACGTCACTGATGGGTGTAAATGTTCAGGAGGCTGGTGCATATAATTTGCATGTAGTTGACATACTTAACAACGTCGGGCGTAATCTACCGCGTCTTTTATCATGGTAGGCTAATAGTATCCCATCCTTCGAAGTCGATCGCAGAGTTAAGGACCGGGCTGATGTGCACCGCATGTCCCATCGTGCGCCTCTTTAAGTGCTCGTTCTGCTTCTTTATTGGATAAACAACGGAGTAATAGACCATCGTACGACCGTCGGTACAACATTTGTGCTGTAGCGTTGTAGTAAAATCTTGGTACTCTTCGCCGAACCGAATCCCTTTCTTTTACATCTTCAGGTAGGATACTATGTAGAACATAATCAATAATAGGGAAACGCCAATCTCGAGCTTCTGGTTCAACTCTTGTTGAGTATATTTCTTTGATTTTTGAAGTATAGATTGGCACAATGAGCTGGTGAGTTCTCACTGTGACTAGTTGTTCCGAATCGGACGGTTGGGCTAAAAGACACCGCCAATGCCGCTAATGCGTCTGAATAGGCATTTTGAAGATGTAGAACGTATTCAATAAAGAATTCTTCAAATGAGCTTGCCATCTCGATGGCTACCTGATGGTATGAAATCAGATCCTGATTACTGACTTCGTAGTCTCCTCGTATCTGATTAACTACCAATTGAGAATCACCAAAAGCTTCGACGTATTCGACCCCCGGCTCTTTGGCAAAATTAAGTCCAATTATTAATGCATTATACTCGGTCACACTATTAGAGCATGGTTCGGTCAATGAGTATGCCCTAGGTAAGACATGCTTTTTCGAAGAAACTAAAACGACCCCCACTCCTGAGGAAATTTTAGAACATCCGAGTGCGCTCGCCACATTGGTTGTCCGTGAAACCCCATCGAAGTATAATTGCCACACTCGTTGATGTGAGGTGGTATTAACTTCGTGAGTTTCATCCGACAGGTCGTCGTACAACTCGGCTATATCTTTTGTAGGGTTTTTCGCCAAAAGATCGCAAATAGCTTGTCCCTTAACTAATTTTTGTTGCTTGAAGTACAAATCATATTGCGATAAGAGTAAAGCCCACCTGACTAAACGCCAATTCATGGAGGTCGATTGGGTCATGAATACTCGGATTGGGTTTATGTTGAAAATGACATAAATTGTCTGTCCACCTAAATAATGTCGCATTTTCTGGATTATAAATACTAGGACGAGGCATTCTTTCTCGATCATCGGATAACGAGATTCAGCTCCTACCAACGTGCGACTCAGATAATACACAGCTTGTTCGTGACCGTTATCGTCGTCTTGTGCAAGTAATGCACTTAACGAATGGCTCATCGCTTTGACATAAATCAAAAACGGTCAGGCCGATTTCGGTGCAACGAGAATAGGTGGATTCGTCAGATATGTTTTAATATCTTCGAACGCCTTTTAACATGCTTCATCCCAAATGAACGACACGCCTTTCTTCGTGAGTTTAGAGAACGGTTAACATTTTCCGGATAGGTTTGATATAAACCGACGAATATATGCCAATCGACCTTGCAGCTCTCTGAGTTCTTTAAGATTTCTCGGGGGTTGCAGTTCATGTATCACTTTTACCTTAGCAGGATCGATATGAATACCTTTTATAGTGACGACGAACCTAAGAAATTTACCGTTGGACATTCCAAGGAAGGACTTAGTCGGGTTCATTTCAACTGATGACTCCTCATAAGATCGAACATCGTCTTCAAATTGTTAATGTGGTCATTTTTATCACGGCTTTTAACAACTAGGTCATCAACATAACATTTAACGGTTTTCCGAATGTGCTCTTAAAAGATTTTCGTCATTGCTCGTTGATATGTGGCTCCAGCGTTTTTCAAACCGAACGGCATAACAATGTAACAGAAGACACCCAGGGGTGTTCTGAATGCAGCATGCTTTTCATCGTCTGGGTGCATCTTGATCTGATTATATCCAAAAAAATCCATCCATAAATGGCATTCTCTCGAATCCGCACATGTTGTCAATAATAACATCCGTAATTAGTAGAGGAAAGTCGTCTTTAGGACAGACGGTATTCAAATCTCTAAAATCAATGCAAATTCTGATCTTTCCACTATTTTTGAGGCTGGAACGATGTTAGCTAACCAATCAGGATGTTGTTCTTCCCTAACGAAACCTGAATCAATCAGTTTCTTAACTTCAGCTTCTATCGCCTCCATAATCTGTGGACGAAACCGTCTTTGTTGTTGTTTGACGGGTTTGGCATCCGGTTTAATATTAAGTCTATGTATTGCTACATTTGGATCAAGTCCTGACATATCTTCGTAATTCCAAGCGAAAACATCGATATACTCTCTAATGAGGGCGATTGGTTCTTCTTTCTCATCCGGTGGAAGATCACCGTTAATAAATATAGGTTTCGGATTATTTTCGTCACCCATATTAACTTGGATTACTCTATCCTCAGTAGGAGGTTCTCTTTGTTCGAATCGATCGCCATATTAGATATTCATGTAATGTATCCAGGGATCTTCCCAAATGGGCAACTGATCATCTCCTTCTGTTGTGGACGGATCCACTGTCGCCATGTTCGACATCAAGGTTTTGAATCTTTCTCCAATGCTTACATCAGAATCCCAGGTTGAAGCATCGGATGCATACCCACTCTTATTTATTAGCTGGCTAATGATCTGCTGGCGATTTTCATCATCAGATGACGAAATATAACCCAAACCCCTTCTATAACTATAATAATTATCAGATCTTCCTTTCGGTACATAAGTAGGACGGGGTGAAACCCTGGCTCCTTGACCAAAACGGAGTCCTTCACCGAGTGCTAGGTTATATCCTTGCTTTTCCATGTAATCATTTGCTTGTGAACTATACCTAGAGAAATATTGTCCAGGTCTTTCATCATCTGAGTTGGTGTCCAAGAAGAGATCAGGGGTTGGGGATGGTTTTCCCCTTCTAAAGATTATTTTTTTCACCCCCTGTCTTTGCAGGTAGGATTACAGTCGTTCCGACTGAACCTTGAAAATATTTCGTCGTCGTGCAGGACGAACGAAGTGGCATGTGTAAGTTTAGGTTATCATATAGTTTGTGCAATACATCATCAAGACAACACGAGTACTCTAAATCATCATTTATTATTTCATCGGCAAGTTACCAATTACAACTTTCGTCCGACGAATTACCACCGTCAAGATCGATTACAAGAGGTTCAATATCATTCAATACAAGACCTTCACTATAATCGAGCCCGGCTTCGGTATCAGCTTCTTCTCCGCTGTTCGTACCATGGGCCGATGGTTCAGTATCGGATTCGGAACCATAAAGAAGAGAGTCAGTAAAGTAATTTTCTAACCCCTTGAATGGTTGCTTATCCGCGACCACCGTCTTGACTTCATCGTTAGTGTCCACATATTTCAGACACTGATAGAGGATGGAGGAAACTATAAGATTACTGTGGATCTATGGACGACCCAACAGTAAGTTATAGGAAGTCTCCGCATCAATCACATAGCAGGTGACTTCAGATTTCAAATCTCCGAGTTGACACTTCACCCGGATTTTTCCCAACGGTCTCGACCCACGAGTATTGAATCCATAAATGACAGTTCCTGTGGAGGCTAGCTTGTTTGCGGGAATTCCGAGGTGGTACATCAATCGTAGCGACATAATACTGACAGCGGAACCCAGGTCAACTTGGATCGGTTGACAACGCTCGAGCCAATATATCCGGTGAAATATAAAGGTCTATCATGTTTCGAATTTTTGACTTGCATATCTTCTTTGGTGAAAGCGATGCAAGGGAATTTCGTGGCTGCTAGATTGCAATGCTGAATTGATGACTCTGACTCTTCAGGAGTTGGCTTAATCTGAGTAAGAAATACCTTAGAATCAGCTAAGGCTTCTTGTAAAGCTTCTTTGGTATCTTTCGAGAAGCGTAATAACTCATACAGCGTGATCCTTGTTGGGATATTAGCTAACTGAGTCATGACATCGAAGCGGTATGGAGTATTCAAGCTTTCCGGTTTATCCCGTCCAATCGATCGATTGAAGCGAGACTATTTCGGAACTTGAACCTCTTTATGTTGGGGTTCTTTTTCTTTCTGTTTAGCTGGTTGATGTTTTCCAGCAGCCACAGGAGTTGCAACTACCCCCAGTTTTGTAAGGGTTTTAGCGTTTGGGTTAGAGGTTTCAGGATACTTATAATGGCATTCGTTCCCACCCCTTGTAGCCAAAGACTCTTGCTCTTCCTCAGAAAATGGTAAAGCTAAAATTTCTTCATCATTCTTCTCAGGAATTGCCGAGGCTCCATAACAGGACTTTTCTTTTCCCTTGCCTTCTAATTTCTTCTTTGACGTGGATGTCGTCCATTGTTCATCTTCAAGCAAATCCAGATGAACCTAAAGGATTTCGCCGTTGGGAGTCGTGTGTGATACAAGCCCTTTTGGCGCTGTCCATGAGGGTCATCGTTGATGGTTTGCATTTTGACTTTTGATACTGGCTCGGCTTGAACCAGGATAAAGAAACTGATCCGAAGCTAATAGACATCGCATTTGCACCTACTTTCTTCTCTTATGGTTTCGACGTCACGATACCAACATCGATTAAGGTTTATATTATCTTTTAAGACACAACACGCCTTAATGGAGTGGTGGACCCTTCTGTGATATACACAATACTTCGGGTCGTTAGTCTTCTTTGCTTCTTCCTGGTTTGTGATCGATGGAAGTTTGATCTTGTTGTTGTCTAAAAGATATTTGAAGATAACTGGTACTTCATCATCTTTGAAAGAATACTCCTTCGAAAATCTGGGCTCTGAAATCTTAGGTTGCCTCGGAGGCTGTTGATTCTGATTCGGTGCCAATTGGAAAGATGACTGCTGTGGTGGTTGTTGACGTAATGTTTGATGCGCATCAACAGCAGCTGCGGACCCTCTTCCTCTGCCTCGAGAGTTAAAGTTCTGTTTTTGAGGATTATCTGGTGGCTGACCCCTCTCTAACTTCTTTCTCTT
Source organism: Asparagus kiusianus (assembly GCA_022839385.1). Lineage (NCBI taxonomy): Eukaryota > Viridiplantae > Streptophyta > Magnoliopsida > Asparagales > Asparagaceae > Asparagus > Asparagus kiusianus. The sequence continues at coordinate 1,220,134 of BQKN01065917.1, read as the reverse complement.
AAGAAAGCGTTCAGCTTATTCACCTCTCACTTTTAACTCTTTCCATGTTTTAGAGGACACAACCCCCATGACCTCTAGTACATCCAATGACAAGTTATTATGACATGTCTGAAGAATGAATTCCTCCGTGAGTGGGTCTCGACAGCTCACCGCATTGTGCCGGAATCGCTTGACGAAGACATCAACTAACTCCCCATCTTTCTGCTTCTCGTCCAGCAAAGTACCAATGGAGACCTCTGTATCATCGTCGAAGAAATTGGTAAGAAATAATCCTTCCATATCATCCCAGCTAGTGATACTTCCCGGTTTAAGATGACGGTACCAATCAAAGGTAGGCCCACGAAGGATTCTTACGAATGACCAGACCATCAAGGCTTCGTTTCCGAATATTACGTCAAGATGCGATTTGAAATAGATCAAGTGCTGAGTGGGTGAACCCCTGCCATCAAAAGGAGTAAAGTTAATCAAATTAAATTTTAGGGGATAAGGAATCAGATCTCACTCCCTCGGGTACGGGAATGGAATGCCCGTTTTCTTCACTTCTTAGGCCGTCATCAGAGCATTGACTTTGCTCTCGAGATCTTGCATCTTCTTGTCTTCTTCCTCACTCTTCTTTAAGTAGATTTGAGGAGGTTGAGTAGATGATTTAACCGGACCGCTTCCGAAATTGTCCTTATCCAAAAGAGGATCAGCAAAGATAGTCTCATCTTCTTCATTATCGACCTCAGTTATACGTACAGGTATAACGTTACGCTGGCTGGATTCTGCATTTTGGCTCAATTCCGGTTAGTGTTGTTAAGCCTGCAAATCTCGCATCTGCTGCATTATCAACTCTATTTCGGTATTGATTTCGGCTCTAATTTTCTTGCGTTGTTTAGCCAATGCTTCCTGTAGTATCTGAGCTAGTTGATCCGACGTGATTGCAAATGATTCTCTGACTTGCCCAACACTGGACGTGGTATCGTCCGATGCAACGGCAGAACAAGTATCTGATAATTCCTTATCTGAAGATAACCCTTGGTGCATTCTTTTATAGTCTCGACGTCGGTTGGCTCTTCGTTGTAACCGCGACATCTTTTGAGAGAGACCCCGCTCAACTCTCCCTCCCAGAGAGAAATCAGGGTCAGGATTGACTAATTGTTGCTTTCTTTTACCGGTCATATTAATAGTGACATTAGGGAACTCATCTTGTTGAATTGCCGTTTTCTTCTTGTTGAAACGCCTCATTTTGGGTTTTGACGCTTCGGTAAAAATTCTTTGAAATACGAAGACTTTTGTTGGCTTAGTTTTGGAGCAACCGCATTCTGTCAATACTGCCTTAATGAGCCTCTCGCAGGCGCAATGAGACTCATCTTCTCGGGCAATTCTTTTTCGTGAGTTATTATTTTGATAGTACAGCTCATCATTATTGTGATTTGAGCAACCTATCTTTTGCTTTTGAACCTTATTAACATGCACGGGACGACTAGTTATCGTCTCTAAGCGATCCAAGGTTGAATTCTTAAATCCACCCCCTTACCGGCATGGAGTCTTCATAGGTCCTAAACGAGAGCGAATTGGTATTTTCTCGTTTTGAACTTGTGTATTTCTGACGGGAGGATATTTACAACCCCTGCATAAGAAACCACTAAAGGTTTATTTGCTGGATCCGAGTGTTCTTTGACTGGGGTTATGTCTCGATCGTTACATAAAGGACCAAGGCGATCCGCCATTGTGACCTTAACTTTCGACAGGTCTGGACTGACCCAAGGCTTCACCGGTGACGCAGTAGACATTTGTAGCCGACTAGGAACGGACGTTGATGGGATCGTAGTGCTTTTATGAACTTCCTCTTGACCGCGACGGGGATTGATGTCACGGTTAAGAGACGTTCCCCCTTTCTCCAATTTTTGTACATGTTTGGTTTTGGGAATCCAAACTTTACCATTCTTTGGTGATTTCTCAGACACCATTTCTTTCTTCATTCCTTGCGTCTGTTGACGAAGGGCACGGGCACGAGCGGCCTTCATCTGACGCTTTTGTATACGTTCTTTAAGGGTCAAACGAGCCCTTTTGACGAGAGTCCATTCCTCCGTCATAAGTTTTGCAGAAATGTGATTAGTTTGCCGTTAAGGTAACTAGACCACTTTATGCTTTCTCGACTCTAGATCCGTATAGTAATGGACCCCGTCGATTTGTTGTAAGGCATTAACCAATTGATGAGCACGACGCTGACGTTGTCTCTAGTGAGCTCTTTTCATCAATGCCGGCGGGCTATGATTCAACGACTCCTTAGTTGGTGCAGAGTCATTTGGAGCAGAGATGTTACAGACAAATTCCTTAGCAACGATCGGGAAAGAACCTTCACCTATGGTCTTCATCGGAATTGAAGACTTAAAAACTTTCTTGAAAGAGGAAATCTTCCTGCACTTGCGAGGTGAGGAAGATTTTGAGGAGGATGACAGATACTCCTCGAATTTTGCTTGATCGAATTCATATTCGATCTCTTCATTGATTACGATCTTGATCGGCTGCGACACTACGGCCTCAGCAGCGAGACCGTTGGCTCCTACCGTTGTCGCCAGTTTATTTTCTTCAAAAGTCGTTTTCATTGATGATTCCATTTAAACTTCAGTCGTTTACAATGAATTATAATAAAAAAATTGAGAAAATTACAACTTTAGATAAAATAACACAAAAATCGTTTATCGATTCTTGTTTTGTGGGACTTTGTCTGTGCCGGGAGTGCTTTGGCTCGTGGACCACCGATTCACAAATTCGTGAGGATCTTTGGTATCCTTCCTTCGTTTAGAAGTAAGAATGAAAGTCAGTGAATATCATATCAAAGTAAGACGATCACTCTTCTTAAAATCAAGTCCAAGCTCGAATCTCGAGGAATCACACAAAGAACTCAAACTTTACTGTTCTATCTGCTCTCTCTCTCTCTGTGCTCCAATTTGCTCCATCCTCATCAGTAATGACCCTAGGGGGTATTTATAGCCTCTGGGACACTTTCACTAAAAAATACAATCATGTGAAGAAGTTAAGGTTGCGAGACAGCGTTTACTGTCTCGGCGTCCGAGACAGTTTGCTGTCTCGACATCCGAGACAGTAAAGACTATCTCGGAAAATCTAACTGCCTGACAGTTTCTACTGTAACTGTCTTCCCACGTTTCAAACTCCGTTATTTTGACAGTTATTCACGTGATTCTCACCCACGATGTTTCCCACGTTCTTTGACAGTTAATGGACACGTGTGTGACAGTTATTTTAGTAACTTTTAATCATCTCAAAGCTGTCTCGCGTGCGAGACAGTAAATGCTGTCTCACTGGCCGAGACAATAAATGCTGTCTCGTTGGCCGAGACAGTAAATGCTGTCTCTCTGGCCGAGACAGTAAATACTGTCTCTCTGGCCGAGACAGTAAATACTGTCTTGCTACGAGACAGTAAACACTGTCTCGCTAGCGAGATAGTAAATACTGTCTTGATCTTTCTAAGACAGCATGAGGTTAATTCTTATGATCCTTTGGGTGATCTTCTCTATGTTTGGGTATCTATCAGCATTTTTAGATGCCTACAGTTACAATTTGAGGCCCACAAATATTAATAAATAATAATTACATAACTGTTAAGCCCAGTAACGGATAAAAAACAACAAAAACAGATGGTTTTTAAATTCTCAAAGATGACCGAGGCTAGGGTTTTCGTATTCTCTTTTTTAACTTTTCTTATCTTTTTTATATTTTTTGTTCCAATATCCAGAGCAAGTGGCGTTTCTCGTGGTCAAGCTCTAGTTCTGAATTAAAAGTGAAGTAAAATTAAAGCAATAAACAGTGTCTAAACAACAAAAGGGGTGCATAAGCAATAGCTCAAAGATGATCTCAAATGTAATAACACTTGATATGCATTAAAGAATAGTTTTGTTTCTATTTCTATTAGGGTTAGGGAACCAGGAAATTGCTGCATCCAATCAAAAATATAGACAATAGGGCAAAACTCACTTATTCAAATAATAGCACGGGGCAACAAATTTAGCACTTATACGAGGGTTCCCTGCATTTGCCCCAGCAAATCCCCAAGCACCACTAGATTCTAACTTAAATGGCAGTGGTTTCGCTCTGTCCCTCCTTCCAGTTACCTATTGGAAGAAAAATATGTTAAGAATGCTACAGACAGTATTACACTTCAGAAGAAAATGAAATAATTATATTCATGGGTTAGCTATCAGACTTATTGTAGATGATTAATTATCAGTTACCAATATCCATGACAATGTAGCTGTAGTGACTGAAAGTAGAGAGTGAATATGTCAGCAGACAAGCAAACCCAGCAAAATTTGACAACATAGTCAGAAGTATGATGTTCTAGTGTCAGTTTTCTATCAAATAATATATATTTGGGATTATATTTTCATGTATTTATGTGCTACTTTATGTTCTGGAATTAAAAATCTCAATGAGGTTTACACATGACTACTCTTACAGTCCTTTCACTACATCAAAACAAGTTTGATGTTATGTTGAGGGTTGAGGTTTCTAGAGTGGAAGAGCACTTCCTAGAGATCCAGGCCCATCAGAATAATTGCTTGACATTTATTTCATCCCTGAAACTTCCCTATTCCTTTATCAAAACTAGTAACTTTTCTGAAGAAATTACTAGTTTAAAAAGGTATCTAACATATATACATACCTTGTGGTGTGCAAAATCAAAATGGGAAGGATCCGACACATATTCCACTAGTATCTAACAACATATATACATACCTTGTGGTGTGCAAAATCAATATGGGAAGGATCCGACACATTTTCCATAAGCGTATCATACCCATAGAAAAGATCTCTTTGTATTGTCACAGTTGAGAAACCGGGATCATTAAAATCATCAGGCAACCTAAAGAAACAAAAACATAAAGAAAGTTGAGTTAAATTTTGAGGGGGAACCCTTAATACTAAAAGCAAAATATGTCAAAGATACTAACATTGGAGGCTTGGTTTGCGATGCTTTTTCCCAACCATTCTCATCAGGCCAAACAAAGAGCAATCCCTGTGAGGCTAGTGTGGGCAGTTTTGCCACGCAAGCCCTCGAGGACTGGGTTGCCCGAGCCTCAGGCCCTTCAGATGAAGCCTGTGGTATTTTTGTGCATGTGCCTTTCCCATCAAAGGACCAACCGTGATATGAGCACTGCAAGCATCCATCTTCATCAATTCTCCCTTCCTGTCACAAAATTCCAAGAAAAGAATCATGTTAAGAAACATTGCAAGAAACAAGATCAAAGCATTGAATATTTGCTCATTTGCGCACAATGCACCACACTCTATAACAGATTTCAAGTTTGATTTTCAAGAAACAATGTAAATTCACCTGCATTATTTAACTATTAACAGGACCCAAGTGGAAGCCTTCTATGCATGACATTTTATTGGACTGCAATTTTGTCCTGCTGGCTGCTATTAACATCAGGTAACACAACCTAAATCAATCATTTGACCGTCATTTGCCTTAATTGTACGAGATTGTACTAGACGCACAAGTTCAGCCTTCCGTACACAGCAGTTAACAGTACCTAACTTATGCGTTTTTTCTCAGCACTATACTGTAGTGGAAATAGATGGAAGCATAGCTCAATCAAACACCCATAATGAATACGCTCCACTCTACCTAATTTTCAGACAAAAATATCAAACTATCCAAACAGTTATAACAAAACCTACACCGTTCAACTAAATAAGCTGTCACTTGCTGCAGGAATGTTACTATTCCTAAACTACCTCACTTGGGAACAACTATTAATTGTTCTTATCGGCATATGTTTCAATCAATTGTTTCTATGAAAAAATGATCTTAATTGGTTTTCATTTCGAATGTTCATTTGCCAAATCATAATATTACCATAATAATATGTGCAACAACAACATTACAACGATAAAAGATGAAAACTTTAGGGAAGAGGAAGAATACAGAGAGAGGAGCGAGACGATGAGGGCATCGGTCATCAAAAGCGACCCACTCTCCAGCGTTGGGATCCCTCCACAGCACAATCTCTCGGTTGAGGAGCTGAAATGGGGTCGGCCTTCGAGGATCGAGATCCTCAATCAAGGACACGGGGTACCAGTGGTCTCTCCACGAGAACGAATCAGAGTCGGAACTAGAAGCGACCGATCCCTCTTCGATTTCTGGGGTTTCGAAGTTCTCACCCTCTTCTTCGGATATTGGAGCCGGAGCTGCCGGCGGCGTTGCCACCCGGAGAAGTGGCGGGAGATGGCGACGGCGGTGGCGGGAAAAGTTGGGGTTTTTGAAGGGGGGAGACGGAGGGGTAGAGAGAGGAGGAGAGCGGGAAGTGGAGATGACGAAGGAGAGAGAAGCCGAAGCGGCCGCCATTTTTTCTTTAATTGTTGGAGGATTCTGGAAGTGATTAGTTTATTATTGTTGTCGTCTTAAAAAGCTTTTTCTTTTTTTCCTTTTTCCTTTTTTTTTTGGGGTTATTTATTGCAAGAAAAAAAGGAAGAAAATTGAAATAAGAGTCGTTTTGTGACTTTTGCTCCATGTGAAATATTGGCTTCGATTCAGGGGTTCTCAAAAACAATTTGGCATATAAAAATTAGAGTCTCTACCAATACATACATTTTTTTTTCTCTTTTAATGAAAAAAATTCTGATTAAAGAAATATTCACCTCGGAGTTCAACCAACATAAATCTAAAATATAAGAAAAAGATTATATAATTTATTGATCTCCGATGTATTTCTTAACAATCAAATTTCCCCTGAAACCTGGGAGACGTCTATTCGGGAAAAAAAGGATAATAAAGATAGTATCCGATAACTATGAACAACCTGAAATATGATTTCTGCAACATTATTTATTCCCTTATTTATTTGATTTTTTTTGGGTTTAAAATCCTTTTTTTAATGTTTTTCCCCCTCAACATCGTAAAATGCGAAATCCAAGCCCTAAGAGCATCTCCAACCCAAAAACCCAAAATGGTGTAGTTTTTACACCAAGTTGTTGTAGCTTTTACACCAAATCACTATTCCATCTCCAACTATTACACCAAATTTTACACCAAAAAAAATATTCATTTTATTTACAAACTATAAAATGGGATATAGTTGGAATATTTGATTTGTTATAACAAACTATAAGGGCAAACTTGGGAAAAACAAAAATCTCCATCTAACCAAAATCTAACGTAACACTGTAGCACCTCATCAAAATAACGCTGAATTTGCAATCCGGTTGGAGGAAGATTTGGTACAGTTTTTACTCCATTTTGGGTTTTTGAAGTTGGGTTGGAGATGCTCTAATACTAGAGAAGAAGCTTCCAAGAGGACACGCGCAAAATCATGAAATCAGATCGGCGTAGAGAAATCTGAGGTGGGCCATGCCTGCCCCCTGTTTCCTTCTGGAGACATATATTTTCTTGCACGCAAAGCATCGGCATCTTTGGCAATATGGTAGATTTCCAATTTTTTGACATATGGGCCAAAATAATCTCATCCACACAAGAATTGTAGCCCAACGGCCTAAAACGCCACCAGCAAAGCAGCACGTCACAGTCCCACATTGAGAAAACAAGAGCAAAAGTCGGCAACGATACGCTAGAAGTCTTGAAGCGGAAGCAACCACCACGATCCATGGTTGAATTCTGCCAAATTTTGAGCAGATTCACACGCATACGCCGAGGGCCAGTATTGAACTATAAAATTCCCTCTAAAGTTTTAAAAGTGACGCTTGACCCCCCTCATTTTATACTTCCAAGTCAAATAATCATCATTTATTTGGTTGTAATTATTGGTTTCCAACATAACGACGATAGATATGTTTACATGGACGTGGATGCAAATTGTCATATCCCATGATATTAGCTTTTACTTCCTAAGTTAATTTTGTATAGAAAATAAAAGAGGGGGTAAAAGTATCGCCTTTAAAACCTCGGGGGTGGGTGTGTGTGTGCGTGTGCGGGCGCCCCCCCCCCCCCCGCTCGGTAATTTATCGGTTTCTGCTTTTGCTCTGACGACATGTGCACCGATATGAAATTAACACAATTCAACAAATATCCATGCAAGAAGAAGGCATCATCAACCAAGATCAATAAGAATGACATCGAGCAGGCATGCATGCATGCATGCAATGATAAGGCATCAACCAAGATCAATAAGAATAACCACCTACCAAGCATGGTAATCTATCTACTCTTACTTTTGCAGTACGAACAAATTATGACATTAAACCATTACATATGGATTATCCTATCTTGGATAGGAATTCACAACATCTCGAATACAAATAATTTCAAAATAAAATAAAATAAAAGATCACCTCTTAGGATAGGTGGTAGAGTCTGGGCCTATGTCACGAGATCCAGTGTTTATGTATGGACCGCGAAAAGTTGCTTGTGGGGGAAGAGGCTTTGAAGAATCAATTACAGGTTTATTTTTTGACGACGTCCTTCACAAAACAAATTAAAATTTCAGAAGCAGGCATAAAAGACTAAAATAAAATTGAATAAACATTACTCACGCCATGAAGAAGGGGAAAGATAAGCCAGCAGCTGCAAAGGCTAATAAGCCCGTTGCAAGGACTCCATTACGAAATCGGGACATCCAACTGACAGAAACTGTGATATAAAGAACAGAAACAAAAGCTCAGATAGAATACTGCTGATATACCACTGATATAAAGGATATTTCATTATAAAAGTCCAGAAAATAGTATGTTTATTACAAACATTTAGTTAAAGAAGTCCAGAAAAAAGTACATACTTTCAGCTTCACGCTGTTTATTGCAAGGATAGTGACCTACATGAGATTGTTGACACTCGCTTAGGCCTATTGGTGGGTTAGTTAATCAGAAAGCTAAGCATCTCGTCAAAATTCTTCGCAATAGAAATTGATATCCTCAGTGCGGCCTCACGTATTTTGTTCCCCTAAATGCCAGATGCTTGTGGAATTTCTAATTCCAATCTCCTCTTCCTTTTTTTCATGTATGCTGGAGATGCTGTACTCGAGGGTTACGGCTGGCCATTAAGAAAAGAGAAACAGAAGGATAACAGGTTGTGTGTGTGTGTGTGTGGGTGGGTGGGTGGGGGGTGTTGGGTGTTGGTGAGAGATCTTTAATGAACAATTTTTCAAAACAACCACATTTAATTTTATTTTTTTATTTTTAAAATCGACCTTTTTTTTTTTTTACTAAAACCGATCCGTTTTTTGCCACGTCAGCCTAATCACTCTCCTAAATAGTCATGGTTGCCAACCCCGACTATTTAGGATGGTGTTAAACCCTAATTAGAAGCCTTAAAACCTTAAAATTTTATGTCCTAAATAGTCGGGGTTGACAACCCGACTGTTTAGGAGGGTGATTAGGCTAACGTGGCAAAAAACGAGTCGGATTTGGTAAATAAAAAATAGGTTGATTTTAAAAATAAAAAAAATAAATGGGGCTGTTTTGAAAAATTGTTCATCTTTAATGTGTAGATATTATAGGTGGGGCTCTCGGTAAAGATTTGTCACAGTTATGGACTATGTTACCCCGACACGGTCAAATTGGTCCCGTACCCGTGTCGGGTACGTTTTGGGTGCGGATCTGCACCCAAACGACAGGGACACGACGATTTCAAGAGTGAGAGGGGGAAATTACAAACCTGAAGGAGGGAAGACAGTCGAGGGAGTAGTAAACGACGATCTTCGAGGGACGGCGAGCTTCAAGGGATGACGAGCTTCGAGGGAGGAGCCGGCGACGAGATTCGAGGGAGGAGTCGGCGACGAGATTCGAGGGACGACGAGCTTCGAGGGAGAACAATGAACCCGAGCCCTAGAATCAACTTGGAGTCACAGATCTGAAGGAGAGAGGAACCGATCTCCTTGGAGTGATCTGAAGGAGGAGAGAGGAGAGAGGAGCCGATGTCTCGTGGCGGCTTTTGGGTCTGCGTTTGGGATGTAGGGATTTCTTTTTTCCTTTTTGTTAGAGGGATCTAGGGTTTGGGTTTGGGTCTGGGTTTGGGTTTGGCCCGTTTTGTTAAAGGGATCTAGGGTTTGGGTTTGGGTTTAGGTCTGGGTTTGGTCTGTTTGGGTTTGGGTTACTTTTGTTTTTTAAAATAGTTGGGTGGGCCATTTAAACGGCCTGTTTAGCTTTGAGTTTGGGTTTAAGGAGTGAGCTTATTTCTCAATTAGAAATTAAATATAATAAAATTACTATAGTTAATATAATTGTTAATTTTTAATATATATATAGCCGTGTCCCCGTACCCTACTTTTTACAAATTTGTCGTGTCCCGTACCCGTACCAATGTCCGTACCCGTACCCGTACCAATGCAACCTTGGTTATGGAGGTTGCCATTTTTTGCTACAGGTCATCAATGGAGAAGAGGGGAGTGAGAGCCAAGGTTCAAATGAATATGGAACACAATGCCCCCCGTTCCTTGTCGTGATTGAAAACAGATTGTGGACCCAAGAAAAGGGTCTAAAACTATTTCAAAAAAAAGAGCTTAAGAAGATCAAAGAGGGCCCAAATCTACATTTTACAATTGTGTTCATGCAAAAAACATATACAACCAGCGTATTAGTAGATGAGCACAGCGACAAAATATGGTGGGAAGTTTCCTTAACAACAATATGTACACTCTATGTAGAGATGTCAAACAGGCATTTCTATGCCACACCAGTTGCCCATTTAGCATTTGCTAAATGCGTCACCCCTCGGGATGGCAGTTTTTGCCCATGCTAGTTTTCCCAGCTTGTTCATCCACTATCTAACCCACTCAAATCCACCCATTTAATTAAATAGACCTTAAATGGACGAGTTTTATTTGAATGGAAGATAAATGAGCAGTGAATGGGTGGGCTTGCAACCACCCATTTACACATTTATGTGGGTATCATATCAAAAAGAGTTCCCAGATGGAGTTGGAAATAGACAACTGAAGGCTGCATTTACATCTAAGGAACTGATGATTTGAAATTCTAGAAGTCAAATCTAGAATTTGAAATGTGTGATTAAATTCCAATTCAATCGTTTGGGAATAATTAGAATTTCATTATTAGAGTTTTCAATTTTAAATCCATTATCATTTTAATTTTCAGATTTTTTTTATTTCTATACTTTTTGGATTTTTAAAAGGGTTACTTGTAATTTTGAGATTTATAAGGGTGTTGTTTGTAATTTTTTGATTTAGATAGGTGTCTGTAGTTTTCAAATTTTTAAGGTGGTTCGTAATTAGGGGGGTTATTGGTAGGGACAAATTGGGGCCAAGTGAGAAAATTGATCCAATGGAACAATTTTACCCATTTGGGATATTTTGAGTGGGGTAAAGTGGGATAATGAGATAATTTGAGCCTTTGATTTGACAATTCATGTGGGATAATTGATAATGTGGCACCTTATTAAAATATAATTTTATCTATTAATTATTTCTAAATTAACTTATCCAATTGGTTTAGTATATTATTTAGTATATTATTATAATATAAATATTATTTTATTTTATATTAAAATATAATATATTATACTATACTTACAAATTACTATTATTAATTATTATATTGTATTATATTATATTATATTAGAATGCTATACTATATATAATAATTAATATAATATAACATCAATATATTTAATATAATATTTTAATAATATAATATTTAATATAATACATTATTGTATTTATACAAAAATATAATATGTTATACAATAATTACTAATTACTATTATATTAGTATGCTACATTATATAATAATTGATATAATATATGAATAATATATATAATATAATACTTTAATAATATATTATTTAATTTAATATATTATAATATAGTATCATAAGATCTAATGTATTTTATAAAATATTATAATATTTTACTTTATTCAATGTAATATTTTTCAAAATTTTATATTAAAATTAAAATATAATATAACATCTATATATATTACATGATAATTACAATAATAGATATTAAAAGGTATCATGTTATAGTTAATATATTATATTATTTCAAACTATAGTATTATATTATATTATATCATAATATTTTACTAATATTAGTAATTATTATATTATATTATAATAGTATATCATATATATAATAACTATAATAATATTTTATAAATTAATTATATAATAATATATGTTATTAAAATATTATATAATATTATAATAAATACATTATACTATCATTACTAATTAATATTATATAATAATATATTACATAATACTATTAATATATGTTATTAAAATATTAATATATGTTACTAAAATACATTTATATGATATTATAATAAATACGTTAAACTATAATTACTAATTAATATTATATAATAATATATTACATAATATTATTAATATATGTTATTACAATATTATATAATATTATAATAAATACGTTATACTATAATTACTATTATATAATATTATTAATATATGTTATATTTTATATATCATGTCATATATTTATAATATAATTGCATATATTAGTTAAGTAATACAAAAATATTTTAAAATTATCCCAATTGCCTTCAAAGTGGAACAACATTGTTCCAATATGGAGGATGGGGTAAATTTTTACTATTGGGACAAAAATTTTGTATATGAGTGGAGTAATTTTATCTCAAGTGGTGTAATTGTCTCACTAGTGTTCCAAAAAACCAATAACACAAAAAAATATTACCCTTGTTCAATTGTCCCAATGAATAACACTATGAAATAGAATCCCTAAAATTATCCTATTATCCCCCAAAATATCCCAACCAATAACCCCCCCCCCCTATTGAATTTCAAAGGTTGCTTATAATTTTCAGATTTTTCAAGGATTTGTTCGTAATTTTCAACTATTACAATAAAATTCGAGAGCTCTTTTGAAATAATACCCACCTAAATGGGCAAATGGGTGGGTAACCCACCCATTTACAACCCATTTATCTCCTATTGCAATAAAATCTGCCCATTTAAGACCCGTTTAATTTAATTAGATGGGTGGATATGAGTGGGTAAGGTAGTGGATGGGCAAGCAAACATGAGCAAAAACTATAATCCCTGGCTCTGAACTTGCTGTCCAGCATGAAATATGCAAGTTATTGTACTCAACCCACCAGCAAGTTCAGATGATTGCCCCTCAGCGCAATTATAAAACTCAAACCACCCTTTTTTGTTAGCTGACTACCTGCTATTCGCTTTAACCTTTAGATGAATCCTTCTCTTTATTAAACCTACTAAAATTGTGTTTCAGAAGGTATGTAGAAAAAAAGAGGGTACCTTCTAGAAAGAAACGAGGGTACCTTCTACGTGTCATTAAGAAGTTGAGTACTTCTCTAATTAACCCAATGCATAAGGCATATGTGAATCTGTGATGCAGCTATAAGAGGACGCATAGACGCTTAGCCTTTAAAAGTGCATCTAGGAATCTCATATGAGCCCTAATTTACATTTGTGTAGAGATACTATAGCAGATTTTGATATTATAGTTTGAAACTTCTTTTAAAGGAATCAACAGACATCAACACAACTGAAGTTTGGTGGCTCCTGCAGTGTAAGATAGGCAAAGATAGTTTTGAGGGGAAATCAATAATGCAAATTGTAGTATTAGTAGATTGTTCAATGAGATTCGTATGATACTCCTCTCGCAAGGCTAGAGATGCATACACAAAAGTAGTAAAGGAAAAAACAAACGCCACATCTATCAAGGCTCTAATGCTCATCAGTCATCACTCTTCTTGATGCTTCCATTATGCAAGATATCCTAGATGGGTATGCTGCATGTATACCAATTTCAACTGGAGTTTAATAAAAGAAAATATAGAAAAAAATGTAAGATAACTGGGGTTTAATAAAAGAAAATATAGAAAAGAAAAAAAGTAAGGTAAGTATAAACTACCATCGACTCATTGGAGCTATATCAACTAAAACTGAAAGATGTCCCCCTAGTAAGGACTGGATCACTTCAAAGGGGGGGGAAAGAGTAGAGTGATTGTGACATATCAAGAATTCAGTCATATTGTTCCTTCAAGCATTTTGAGGATACACATGCACTATGCTAAAAAAAATACAGTATTGTACTCTGATACTCTGGTAATGCTATCCTTCTACAGCATGCTAGATCATACAAAGAGGGTGTTTGGAAAGGATTGTTTTTTGAAGTTTATAAGCTATGCAACATTTTAGTGGTTTTTTGGCTTTTATTATAAACATTTGTAAAAGCAAAATAGTCATTTGCGTGGTCAAACCTAGCTTATTTAGATAAGCTTATAAGTTAGCTTTTCAAAGGTTAGGAACTCCAACTTTTTTAAATCGGACTTAAAAGGTAGCTTATTTAAGACGTCACCAAACACACAGATATGGAGAAGATAGGTTAAAAGCTACTTTGACAAAAAATTTAGCTCCCCAAACACCCTTAAAGTATTTTTATTCAAGAAAATGAGAGCAGGCGTCTGCTAGACAAGCAATGCATCTTGTACAGGTTGATCAACCCTAGCTGCGCCTCAAAATATTAATTATTCATGACTCCGAGCTGCACCTAATTTTTAGATCCTAAATCCTTATTTCTGCAACTCTCTAATACACCAACCTTACAGATACCAGATGAAGCAAATTCCATTGTCTCATATGAAGTAATAAAAACTCGTACTAGCTTTTGCAAACACAGAGAGTGTAAGCTCAAAATTTCAACCATGAAAAACTCTCATGGAATGTCTGCCCAGTTACACAATGATGATCAGTACAACTTGAAGTTGGTAGTTTATCAAATATGTTCAACATACTGGAAAATGCATCAGCACTTTTGACAGCAATAAAGTTCCATTTTCACTACTTTTGTCTTTATAATCTGCAATATAAAAACGGAAAGAATTGATGATAATTCTGTTTGGGGTTGCCCTTTCTACATAACCATCCCATTCATTGTTATGGAGGCGCGCGCCCCGCGGGTGCTGCGGGCTGGGACAATTGCGCCCCGCACCAGAGGCAGGGAATGCGCCTCGTGTGCGCTTGACTGTATCATGTAATTAACTCTTTCTTTTGTTTTTTCTAAAATAATTTACATATTACATATTTACATCATGTGATAGACTCTTTCTTGCTAGTTGCTAATCCATACTCCATCTTTTCGTGTTTAACCTATAAAAAAGAAATAGTAATCAATAATTTAGTAACTTATTTGCTAATTGTAACTTCATTCTCTAATTAGCATGCTAACTAGAAAATTATGAACATGTAAATATCTAATTGTTACCTCCATTCTCCATCTTTTCATGCTAACTAGCAAATAGCAATTAAGAATGCTAACTAGAAAATTATGAATAGTCATGTTTGTTAATCACTTAATTGTTACTTAAATACATATATCATATTTTAAATGAAAATACATATTTCTAATTTGTTACTTACTTGTTTTTTACATAGACTTTGCTTATGTTGGAGATTATCTTGCATTGTGATTTGTGAAAACTAATGAACTTCTCTATGTTATGCATGCTAATTAAGACTCTTTCGTGATTTAGTAGGTGAAATTAAATTTCTTAGTCTTTTTATGTGACAATTTATAGAAATGTTGTTTATATGCTTTTTTGTCTTATGTTGGGAAATATTAGTTTGAGTTGTGCGCCTCAATTCAATGAGGCGCGCGCATCGTTGTGCGCCTTGCGCATGGTGCGCGTAAGGGGCCTTTGCGCCCCGCATTGCGCCTTGTGCCTCAATAACACTGATCCCATTTAAGAGTTTTATCTGTTACAAAAATATTATAAAAAATCGGAATAATTTTAATAGCCCAACAGATAACACCTCTTTCCTTGAGTTAAACATAAATTACAAAATCCCCCTAAAACTGGCAGGATCACAAATGTCCTCTCCAAGGTTTCAAGTAAAAGTTTGACCCTTCTCTTTCAATTTCTATGAGGTTATTTACTTAGATGGCAGTTCGTGGTTATACATACAAGAATTATCTATACACCCATGTAATCAATATGATTATCGTATTGGAAATTGATGATTACATCAAAAATTTTGATGATCATTCGACAAGGATTTGAACATTTAGATGCTGAAGTGCCAGTTTTAAAAGTTCACAGGAATTTTTATGATTCCTACAAACAATTGGGGTTCCATAATGTACACTCTACTTACCGCTAACCGCTAGTCAGCCCGCTGATCAAGCTTCAAATTTGAAGTCCATAATCTCTCATTCAATAACGAACGAACTAGCTTTAGTTTCGCTCCATATGCTCAACAAAAAGGAGTTTACAAGTCTATCCTTCTTTCGTGTTGTCATCTTTCTCTCTTGAAGTCTTGGCCACTCAATCACAACACAACCTATCGTCTCTAATCGCTCAATAGCAGTGCTTAAATTTGTGATCTCGTATCTTAAATCTCTCATTTCCACTCCCTACGATTAGCCCGATTCAAAAGCAAAATTCCTAGTAATTCATTCATCAACGATTTTCCCCCTAATGCTTCATGTAACCAAAATTTTCACAGAACAATATAAGGTTCTGACAACAAAATGAAGTTTGTACATTAGGCGTCGAATCTAAGGAACCAAAAAAATAAGTAAATTTCTCGTTATTAATATTATCAAACAAGTAAAATTTACAAATTAGCAAGAAAGAGCTTGACAATTGGTTATCACTAGCAATATAATATTAATTATTATGACAAAATTATTGACTACAAACTCAATCAATTTCTCGATTAACAAGTGAAATTCATACTAATTTAGTAAAAGATTAAAATTAGATAGAAATCGGGTTGATACCTCAGAGATCCCAAGCCCTAACTTTGGAGAGGGTCGAAATGAAAAATGAAAAAAAGGAGAACGACCAAAAAAGGACAACTATAAACGGGTCGGTTCGGGTCGAGTCGGGTTCGTGTAAAATCCAAACAGAGGAATAATAAGCTAAATACCAGGAAAACCCCCTCATCTTTGGATAATTGGCAGATAGCCCCCATAACTACCAAAATATCAGAAAACCCCTTCTAAGTTTAAGGTTATCAGAAAATACCCTCTAACTTTAGGATTTTATCAAAAAAATCCTCCTAAATGTGTTTACAGTTATTTTTCACATGGGTAGATAAAATTATGTACATGGGATATTTTTCAAGGAAAACTACGGTTCTTATGCATTAGATAAGAGTTTTTCTTCATTGAAGAGGTAAGTGTTTTTGGGATGAGTGTAGGGAGTTCTGATGACATTGGACCGTGCTAACTCATTTTGTTCTGAGTTGAAGAAAACCAAATCTGAGCTTTCTTGCAACAAGAATGCAATGTTGAGCTCCGTGCATTGCACAAAGAAAGAACTAGTTATCTCTATCTACATTACTTAACACATGCACAAAATATTTAAGACACGCTAAAACCATCAATATTCTCAAACATCGATTACGGGTAGGGATCAGATAAGAGAACTAAAAGGATACGAGCGAAACTGATAAGAATACTCAGAATGGACCTAAAATGTTGTATTCATACATGTATTCTTATATGTATCCCATCAAACTTTAACCCGTTTGCAATATTCGTATGATTTTGTTGTTGGGTTCGATTAATCCAACGAACCCATGTGGCCCAACCTACTCGATTTTGGATTTGATTTAAAGTTATCATCGATTCAAGTTAGGATCAAGATGCTAACTGTTTTCGTCAAAAGTTGATTTCGCTGTGGAATTCATTATATCTTCGGTCGATTACAATAAATTCAAAAGAGGTAGCCTTTTTATAAGACTCCTTTTACACAACAAAAATGAA